>CM061133.1:47061731-47481539 GCA_030789695.1 Scilla litardierei
CTTTGACTATAGAGGAGAAGGAAGCTGTCGACGCATTGACGAGTCTGCCAGAGAGTGTGAGGAAAACAAAGTGGCTATGGTCTGACGACGTGTTGTGTCAGACCGTGTGGACGAAAAGTTGAGTTGATCGTGCCAGTCAACTGTTCGACCCTCGTTTTCTGGCTTAATTTGTTTGTTTGTTTTGCAGGCATGGTCAGTCTGGAATACCAAGTGGACCTGATGCTGAGGGAGGGAGTTGATGCTTCCATTAGAAAGGCTGAGGTGAGCAAGCTATCTCATTGGTTGACGTCTATGGGAGAAAATACGGCCCAATCATCGGAGGGTCGACCCGTTGTCATCGAGAGGGCTACTCAGGTGTCCCGTCTCCAGTGGAAGAAGAAGGAGAAGCCTGCCTCTGAATTTGAAGTGGTTGCAATTGAGTGGAATAAGAGGAGGCGGAGGATTCTTCTTAGTGACTTGGAGCCATCTGGGTCGACCGAAGCTGCAGAGCACCTCAGCAGGAGCGGGGAACTCCTCTAGAAGGAGACTCGGGGGAGACCTGGGTCCCTCCAAAGCTCCTTCTACATGAGGATTCCTGGCACTGGGGAGGCATGTTCCCTCCAGTACCATCGTCTGAAGACATCACTGACTAGTTCAGACCGATTTTTCTTGAGAGTCGATCTCCTTAGACTCCATTCGATTGCTCTGCAGAGGAAATCATTCGAATGGATTTTTGATGAGGCAAGAATATTCCACTCTTCTGCATTGCGGGACCATCTCCCAAATAGCTGAAAATGCGACCCTTACATGTGACAGGGCTGTCGTGGAGAGGGTCAATTACGAGAAGCTTACAACGATAGCCGTCAATGCTAACGTCCAGGTAATTACTGCACCAGCCTCCATAGTAGGTGATGCAAATACAGATGTTAACTATTACACGTTGTTTGTAGGCTCTCGTGGACACTGCTGTGTTGCGTCATCGTGCCCCGATGGTGGCCAATAACAAAGTCACCCTATGGGCCGTTAGGTCGGCCGTGGAGAAATCTCAAGTCGAGCTGACTAGGATTTGCATTATTTGTGAATTGAGAATGGATCACCTTCAGCAGCTCAATTGTGAGCTACACGAGTCTCACGAGATGGAGGCAGAACAATCCACTTTAAGGAAGCAAGCAGAGAAGGATCTGTTGGACGAGAGAGCTAAGTCTGAGGTTATGACAGAGAGGGCATTCTAGGAATTCAAGGATTCATTGCCCGATTTTGACCAGCTGTGCATGGAAGGATACGAGCGATGTCGATCGGAAGTGGAGGACCGATTCACTGACTTCTTTGCTAAGATCGACCGAATCCCGGTGCTATTTTTGGACCTTGGTGATGACGAATTGAGTCAAAGTCAAGGAAGGAGGCTGCTCCTATCGACAAATTTGTCACCATGATGGGTGACAATGCAGGAGCTGGTGCTTCGGGAGACCAAGAGCTCGCAATCGTGCTGGAGGGAGACCAATGGCCTGGTCAACCGGTGTAGAATCTTGACACTCCTTTTACTCCTGCTTTAATTTTTGAATGTATATGGGGTAATGTAGATGTAAACGAAAATAATTTTGTAGCAAAATCACGAGAAGAGTTGGCTTGCATATCTTTGTTTGTTGGTGTATCTCTTTGTTTGTCGTCGCTCATGTCGTATGGTCATAATGCCTAATTGTCCCTTTCGATGGGTTAGACCCTTGCTCAATATGATCGAGGGTAAGCCATCGAACCATGTTAGAAATAGACCACTATGTTTAGTGGCGAGAGAGCGATTCCCTCGACTCACGGCTGACGACATGAGGCAGCCGTTCAGTGGCGAAAGGGTGGCCTCTTCGGCTTACGGCTGACGACATGTCAATGTCGTTTAGTGTCGAAGGGTGGCCCTTCAACTTACAGTTAACGGTGCGATAGGTCATTTAGTGGTGAAGTGGTGGCCCCTTCGACTTACGACTGACGACACAGAAGGGTCATTCAGTGACGAAAGGGTGGCCCCTTCGACTTACAGTTGACAACACGAGAGGGTCATTTAGTGGCAAAGGTGTGGCCCCTTCAACTTATAGCTGACGACATAAGAGGGTCGTTTAGTGGTGAAGGGGTGGCCCCTTCGACTTATGACCGATGACGCGAGAGAGTCGTTCAATGGCGAAGGTGTGGTTCCTTTGACTTATGGTTGTAACGACTGGTTTTTCTATATTAGTGTTATCGATATAATGTATATGTCTTGGTGGATTTTCTCTTTACGTGTGATTTCCGTCTCTGTAGATTTCGCTTTCGTTCGTTTCGTTGTGATTTTCTAGTTTCTTCCTTAGATCATTGAGCCTGGAGTAAGTCACACATGAAGAGCTTCATATCGCTCATATCTTAGAGTTAGTTTGAGCTTAGGAGCCATGGGAATCCTTCCCGGAGCTTCGCGCTCAATATTGAGACTTTTCGTGCACGTTCGTTGGTTCATGAAGGGGAACCAACCGACTAGATTCCAATCTAGTTGGTCAGGAACTCTTCTGGAACCGACTAGTTCATTAAATCAATTATTCAGGAGTTACTGTTTACTCTTAGTCGGTCTAAGAACAACCACCGACCGACTAGATGTGAAACTAGTCGGTCAGAACTTGCTCTCAGACCGACTAGTACCTTTGATAAATTTTACCTAAGTTATTGTTTATCGTTAGTCGGTCCATGAACACTCACCGACCGACTAGGTCTCAAACTAGTCGGTCGACGGGCCTTCACAGACCAACTAATTCACTTCCCAGATTTCTTCCTTCTTTCATTGTTTGATTTTAGTCGGTCACAGTTGAACGACCGATCGACTAGTTCCCAAACTAGTCGATCAGCCACCCTTCGTTGACCGAATAAATCACCCAGAAATCCTAGGTTTGCCCTAGCCACCGTAGTTTTCCTATAAATAGCTCCCGAACGTTTTCTTTCTTTCTTTCACTTCCCTTGGCCATTCTCCTTCCCCTTTTGATCTCTGATCTTCCCCAACCTTCCTCAACCCTTCCTCCTTCCTCAAAGAGCCCCTCTTACCCTCATTAGCGCCGGCCACCTCCCCATATGCCATCAGTAAACCCCAAAAACCCCCAAATCCCACTTCTCCAGATTTCCTCGCCGTTTCCACATCTGAGCCATAGTTCTCCGGATCGTTCTTTCGTCGCCGTGCTTGCTCGGCATCGATCTTCTGCTTCTATACGGTAGTGTTCGATCCTTTAATATTCTCATAACCCTCATTGTGATTTTATTGAAACCCTAATAAAAATGGATATTAGACGTCGTAGGATTCGAATATAAAACTGGTTTGGATATTGTTCTGATGTTGTTTTGCCATGGCAGTGATCACATCCCCGTAGGTTACCATTTTGTGACGTGCCTTGTTGATCGTCATCCTTGGTGCCAGGCAAGTGAAACTTGCCACTTAGGGTTTTAGGCCATGTTTTAGGCCATTTGCTTGTTGTAGGCGTAAAAGAGACAAGGCGACGAAATGATACTCGCCTAGGCACAAATTTCAGGATCTAGCTTGACAACGAAGCTTGATCCGACTACTTTTAATTATTGGCACTTGTCATCCATGCATCTTACATGCCATGTTTAAATTCAATTAACGGTACGCAAATTATCTGTACATGCCATGCTATCCATGTTGAATGTTGCATTCGTAGCACACGCTACATTACTTGTACTACTTGATCCGGCTAGGCACCCGTTATACGGGCATAACCCTACGCCATACGTGTCAAAAACACTTCCTGGCTCGTGATCCAGAAGCGAGCATTACATGTTCGGGGGTAATGCCCTGGCTTGATACACGTGGAGGGGTAGGGATAAGCGATCACCTGAGTTTACGAGTTGGCCTGATCTGCCACTCTAGCCAGAAGACGTAATCTCTGTGCACGACATGTTTACTTGACGTGATTTACTTGACTTTTACTTGTCCGTGTTTATACTTGTAAAACTTGTCATCCATGCCATACTTGCTACTTGTTACTTGTTACTTGCACCTTACCTTATTTGTTACTCACATACTAAACTTGTCATGCTATGCATCATACTATAACTGCTAGGTTGATAGTTTACGTTCCTTTCAGTTTCCTTGCCCAAGTCTCTTGTAGACTTGCTGACATGTGCCCCTTGCTCTTTTGGGTGACACATGTTAGATCCCGAGCTAAAGGCCGTTGCAGAGGACGTAGTGTTTGCTGGTGCTGAGCCAATGGTTGCCGAGGAGGAGTTTGTGGTCATTGGTGACCAGTCTTAGAGACCGCTTGTGTTCTCTCCCTTTGTTTAGGCTTGCTGTTAGTTGTCAGTGCGTGGCACCTTTGCTTGTATGTTGTATCTTGTTGGCCATGTATGGGCCTTAGATTTTCCTTTTGAGCCTGGTGGCTTTTCTGTGATATTGTAATTTATTTTATGGATATTCTGAGATTTAATAAATTTCTTATTGTCGCATTTAATTATTATTATCGTTGTTTCGTATTGCGTTGCATGGACCTGCCAATTGAATTTTATACGCTTATCAGACTGCAGCTTCACAGCTCCACGTCTGAGCGGCCATCCTCACGTCTCGCCTTCCATTTTAGGGAAGTGGGGCGTGACAGGTTTTATTGGTGGCCCATGCAGGTCCATTTGCAAATGCGAACTATCGGAACAACGATAATAATTATAGAATGTCCATTAAATAAATTAGAACATCCAAATTATAAGCCCGGAGTCTAGGTTTTTAGCGTTCTTATGTCTTAGGTGGCTGGTAGACGTGTTAGAGCACCTGTCCCAGCTTGGTAGGAAATCCATTAGGTCAGGACTATAGTAAGACTTAGTTAGAATTTTGTTCTGGCTAGTTAGGAATCCCTGATTATTTGTTAGACTCCATGCTAGTGATTGATATGATAGTCTTACGAGTTACCTTAGTGGTTCCTGTCTAGCTCTGACCATGATAGATTCCTAGGATTTCTTTAGCCGTTCGCTTGGGTTCATCGATTTCGGGCCCAACAGAACATGATCTCGATTCTCTTAGAACCTTCCCTGAGGCCTCTAATATACTCTAGCCATTAGGAAGCCTTAGTGTTAAACTTCCCTTGACCTTTAGTCAACCGATGATTAGGACCCTCTGATTCAATCTTTTCCTGGTCACTACACTTCAGTGTTACTGACCGTAGGTTTTCATCGTAGTTTTCTTGAATCGTAATTTAGGTGCATTCATCACGCAAACCACATTCATTGCTCTCGATTCACATGACCCCCTCCTTACTATTATCGTTGACCTTTCAAATCTTTTCCGTTGCAAATCTTGATTCTTCCAAAGTCGTTTTCAAATTTTTCCTTATTAAAAGTTTCCACTCGATTTAAATTTTGTTTTAAACCTTCCTTCAGTATATTTCCATTACTTCCGATTGAGCTAAAGGTCATTCTTAGATTTTGAAGACTATTTGGTCGTAATTTTAAATTACTATCTTGTAACTATTTTTCTAACATATATCGTCCGCACTTGATTTTAAACTTTAGTACTATTTCGATAATTCGATATACCACCTTTTCTAAATTGCGAAATTCATTTTAGCTATTTACCATACGTACTTTAAAATACTTCTTTCAAGATAAATAGAACTCCAATTAATTTATGAATATATACTAATTATAAGTTTGTCGTACCCGTACTTCAAGTCTTTATACCAACCTGTTCTTGTGGCAAATCCTAGTTTCCCCTAAAAGTATTTTCGATGTTCCTCTTTCGCTAAGTTTAAATTTGTTCGAAAACTTTTAATATATATATTAGATTTCATACTCTTTCACCGACTTAAATTTATTTGTTCTTTTCTAAATATTGAAACTTTTGTCGAGATTTTTGATTATTAGTTTATAATATTTTCCAGCCTATATTTTCATATCGATATAAATGTCTTGCCCCTTTTCATATACCAATTTTATTCTGAACCGTACTTCTGTTTTTCCTAACCCGAATTATAATTTTCTTTTCTTACTTATGCCATTAAAACTTATTCGAATACCGCATCGTGCTTACTTCTTATATACCTTTCAAGTCACATGGGACTTCAGCTTTCAGCAAGTCGATTTTATGCTCAACGTTTTCCCTAGTTCAGATTTTCGTAAAATTACTTTTCGAAACCATTTCCTGATTTAGACCCCCATAATTCGGTTTTAAAGCTTTATTGCCAATTTAATAATTCTATATATATCCTCCCACTTACTTCCATACTACTAAGATGCTATTATCTTTCCATTCATCATACATATTTCTAAAAATGATTTCTAAAATAGAACTACAATTATTTTTATATATCAGTACTAAGTTCGTTGTGATCGTGCGTTAAGACCCTTGTATAAATCAGTTTCTGCTGGCGAATCCGGATTCTCTAAAAGTACTTTCAATATGGTTTATTGGAATTTCTATTCAGTTTTAAGACTTGGAAAAACATTTGGCATGAGCATAAACCCTCTACACTATATTTGATCTGATTTCATTCCTTGAATCTCGAAACTTTTCCAAAATTTTTAAACTACTGCCGCATAATATTTTTCTAACATATGTCCTTAATGTTCGTGTAAACGATTTACTTTTACTCGTGATAACTTTATATAAGCTAAATAAACCATTCTTCTTATTATGTATATACGACTCAAACTTATTTCGAACGACTCATTTTATCGACCGGTTTCGTACTCTTCGTTTTAACTTATATCTTTTACACACTATTTTCCATGTATCCTAATGGAGCATCATTACAACATTACACGACCGTTCTCATGCTTTTTGATCCTTCTATTCGTTACGCTTTTGATTTCAGTTTCTTTCCTTTTGTCTAGCCAATAGAGCTTGTCGTCGCTGTGTCAACCTTAATATAGTTTGGTGGGCCCCATTAGTGTAATTTGATGTGTCGTCGTAGTGTATTAAATTTCATGGTGCATATGAAGTTGTATGTGTGTTGGTATTAGTATATTGTGTGTAGGTAGTTATGTATTAGCTGCATGAGTAAAAGTGTGATATACATATGATAGTAGGATTATAATTGTTTGATTGGTATTACTTGTTTTTTTGAGATGTCGTATGCGTGTATACCATGAGGTATACCCGACTACTGCACATCTTAACTAATGGATGAAGTAAATGTATTGATGTACCAATTATAGATGGATGGATATGGTATGAATATATGATACATGTATGTGACTATACGATGACTGCATTTATTAGGGAGAGTATTGTAATTATAAGTGTGCTGATGTTTGTAATATTATTATGGTATATGAAGTGATTGAAATAGGTGATATTACCTGATTAAATATTAAGGGTGTTTGACATTATGATATGTATATAGTTATGTTGGTAGATGTGTATGCATTAGAATAGTATTGGTATATGTATGGATGTTGTGTTATGTATATAGAATATTCTGCTATGATTTTGAGTCTCGCTCAAGCTTGAGTGGGTATACTCTATGTACATTGGTGTATTTGTCTGTGATTGGTATGAGGTGTTGGATGATGTATGTATAATGTTTGGATTGTTTGTGTCCGGTTGTGTTACACACATGATTGTGGGTCACTAAAACAGTATATAGTTATAGGTGTTGGTCTCGTAGTATAGTTATTTATTAGGGGGCTTGCCTGCGTGAATATATATATGTGCTAGCTAAAACTAAGTGTGTCGATGTACCGAGTTTATAATTGTATGATTGGTAAATATGAATGAAATATTAGCGTGTGTGGGTGTGCACCATGCACGGATAAGTATGTGCTTAGTTATAAGTATTGATGACCATGGCATGTGTGGCGTGTTGTGAATATAGTTATAGGACTATATTTGAAGTAAATATATGGTGAAGTATCTGTGTGCGTTTGAATGACTATAAATTGTGAAATTATAATGATGGTGGAAGTATATTAAATATAATAACTTGAGTTTAGAATGAAGTGGTGTGATTACATGTGTTGACGTGTTTGGTATTGGATGTATACTAGGAGATATATGGAGTAGTGTATTCTTATTGCCTTGTTCATAGGTAGCTACCTAACGTAGAGTATTTCGATGGTATTTACTGGTGTGACCTATTTAATTGGTTGTGAGTATCTGGACTATTGTTTCGTGCTAGGAAGTAATAGCTACATAAGGGATGTATGTATATATATATATATGATAGAAACATGTGTATGCATCTGACGGACTATGATAGGAATAAGTGTATGATGTGCGTGAAAATATATATATATATATATATATATATATATATATATATATATATTTATATATATATATTTATATATATATAAGAAAGTAAGCGTTTAGTTTTATTGATTATAACAAATATGTTACAGTACAATAACATAGGGTCATTAGTTGGTAGTGTTCAAACTAAAGGGAGGATATGGCACAAGCGCCGTCACTCCTTACTAATAAGACCACCACCAATCAAACAACCCCATTCAGAAACAGAGGCCATAAAGCACACCAATCAAAAATGGAAACCACACTGATTCCAGGCCTAACCCTTGTCGTCGATACCCCAGTTGCTAAAAATTTCTTTTTCCTCAGGTGAGGTAGGGTCTTGATTGAAGACAGCAATCTGGACATCCGCCGCTATCCCCTCGAACAGGGATAGCTGAGTTTTCTGTAAATCTTCAAATATCCTTCTGTTCCTCTCTCGCCAAATGTGCCATACCAAGCCAGCAAGACAGGATCTAGCAAGTATGCTCGAACATCCCTTTCCCGGGAACCTTGTGAGTATTAACTTACCCACCTCAGGAAGGGTTGGGGAAGTGGGGCAAGAAGCTTTTAACTTCAACATAGCTCTCCTTACAATGTAACTAGTATAGGTACATTTAAAAAATAAATGCTCCAGACTTTCTTCCTCATTCCCCATACATAGAACACAATCTGGGGATGACCGGATATTTGTTCCCCATCTGGCTAACTTGTCCTTGGTCATTAGTTTCCCTTGCAAAGCTCTTAGAAGTGACAATGACCACTTAGGGATGTGATTTGGATACCAGGCGAGTTTAGAGAGCTCAAATATCGGTCGTTTATCTCGAACCGCCTCCCAGGCTTGCTTGAAACTGAAGGATCCTCCATGCACCCACTTCCAACCATCTACACCCGGTTTCAAAGTGATATTGCGGAGGAGGTGGCGCAGTGGGTCTAAAGAAGCATCCGAGCTCCATCCGGTCTGTTCCCAGTAGTCTGCCACTGTAGCATGTTCTGCACCAGGCGGCACATAGTAGCTATCACCAAGGGCGCCTCCAATCAGCCACGGATCGCGCCAGAATGCTGTAGTCTGCCCATTGCGCACAGTTCAGATTATGAGCTTGGATAATAACAACCGACATTTGAGAATTATTTTCCAGGAGCCCGAATCCATGACCCTGTGATTGGCCGAGAAGAAACCCCCTAGCTGCCTGTATTTCTTCTTCATAAATTCAGCCCACATATTTTCAGTGCTTAGATATCGCCATGCTAGGCCTATACCCGCTGCATCGTTTAGGTCCCCTAGTAACCGAATACCTACCCCGCCCTCCTTCTTCGGCTTGCACAAATCCTCCCAGGCCCAGGCCTTTGAGGAACCCAAGATGAATCTTCTACATGCCATCGAAATTGTTCTGAGAACAGTCGAGGGCATATGGAATACGTGTAACCAAAATGCAACCATACCTTGGATTACCGACCTGACGAGCTCAATGCGCCTAGAGATAGATAGAGCCGAGGAAGCCCAGCCATTCATCTTCTTCTTGCATTTGTCCACTAGTTTATTATAATTCTGGGTAGTTGGGTATTTTAGCGATAGCGGCAAACCCAGGTACGTAGAGATGGTGGATACCGGTCTGATACCCAGAATGGCCGAGAGGATATCTTTGTGTCTTGCCCCTTTACTGAATAAGCCCGCACTTTTTGCCCAGTTGACATGAAGTCCTGTGTAATCGGCGAATTCCCCCAACAGGTTTTTGATACCCATGAAGGAAGCTTTATTGGCCCGACAAAACACCAAGAGATCGTCGGCAAATAACAGATGGGAGATTGAACCAGTCCGCCTCATGGGGATGATTTTGCGGGCAGTGATTGATTTGTCCACCAGGATAGAGAAAGTTTTCATTATGATAACAAAGAGGTAAGGGGATAAAGGGTCCCCTTTACGAATCCCCCTATTACTTCCAAAGTATCCACTAGGGGCACCATTAACCATTACCGAGAAGGTCGGGGATGTGATGCACTCTCTAATCCAAGAGATGAAAATCTTCGGGAATCCAAGCTGCTGCATAAAATAGAGAATGAAATCCCTATTCACACTATCAAACGCCTTTTTTAGATCCAGCTTCAAGCAAGCTCTACCCCCCATGGGGTTATTGAAGTCTCTGATCTGTTCATGAGCAATCAGTGTGCAGTCAGAAAGCAATCTCCCCTTGAGAAAGGCCGCCTGGTTCGGTGAAATTAGCTCATAAACCACCTCCTTTAACCGGTTGCAGATGACTTTGCTAATGAATTTGTAGAGGACGTTGCAGCATGCAATAGGCCTGTAGTCTGCTAGGTCAGAAGCGTTGGAATTCTTTGGCACAAGGGTTAGGAAGGTGTGGTTTAATTGCTTGAGTAGGGATCCGGAGCTGAAGAAGGATTTAACCGCCCTTGTGACATCTTCTCCTATTATATCCCAATTGTGCTGGAAGAAGAAACTATTAAACCCGTCTGGGCCAGGGGCCTTGTCTGAACCAATTTGGAACACCGCCTTCTTGATCTCATCACTGGAGACTCCTCTACCAAGCCAAGTAGCGGCTTCCCCAGTCAATATACGCTTGGGATTCAGCTTAGGAAAAGAACTCCGGTAATTGTTCTGGTTATAAAGTTCCTTATAAAAAGCAAGCGCATCCACCTTCAATTCAGTATACAAAGTGTTCCTTCTCCCTTGCCTATCAACCAGGTGGTTCAAGTTGTTGCGGCAGGCTCTAGCTTTCATAGAGGTGTAAAAGAACTTAGTATTTCTATCACCTAGAGTAAGCCAATCTTGTCTGCTCTTCTGCCTGAACATGTCCTCTTCCAGCTTTAGTGCCTGGGCCAGTTCCTTAAATAATGTAGCTTCCCTTTCCTGTAGACTGGACTCGGTGTGGATCTTGGGGTTGTTTCTGATTTCAGCAAGCTTATTCCTGCAGACAACCACTGCCTTGTCTGGCCGATACCTCGATGCCCATTCACGAAGTACCGGTTTGAGATTCCTGAGTTTCTGTACCAGCCGGAACATAGGTGTTCCCTCGATATATCCGGTCCAGCTCGTAGATATAACATTCTTATAACCTGGGCATGATGACCAAAAGTTAAAGGATTTGAATGGTTTAGGTTCAGATAGTACATGAAAATGGAAATGGACCACCATGGGAGAGTGGTCGCTTGAAGAGGCATCCAAGTACTCAATATAAGAATCATGGAGAAAATTAAACCATTCAGCACTGCCAAATACCCTATCGAGTCGAGCAGAGATACGACCATCACCAACACGGTTATTACACCAACTCAACCTGTTTCCCGTACACTTCAATTCCCGAAGTGCGCAATTGCTGATGCAGTTAGAGAAATCCTGCACAATGGACTCATCCAGTTTCCTCCCGCCAATCTTATCACTGGTAAATAGCACACTATTAAAATCCCCCCCACAAGCCAAGGCATAGTACTCGTCAACTGACAGTCCGCCTCCAGACTCCTCCATAACTCCTTCCTATCAATAATTGTATTCCGGCCATAGACTCCTGTTATGATACATTTGAAGCCGCCCATATTGTTGAAAGCCAATGACATATGCTGAGCCGAGGAGGACATAGGGCTGGCACTCCACACAGATGGGTCAAACCTATTAATATACGCCCTCCTGAAGAAGAATCAAAGTTATTATAAGATAGCCAAGTTTTTGGTATTATATGTTTGACAAGGTTTGAACCAACTTTGAGCTTTGTCTCCACTAGGACCAAAATGGTGGGACTTAGCTTCTTTATTAGGCATCGCAAATCGCGACGCCTCCCCAAGTTATTCAGACCCCTGGTATTCCAGAATAATACCGTCATAGGGTAACGGTGTTCTTCCTCCCTTGGGCGTTCTCCTGGATCCGAATGCTCTTCCTAGAGGATACAGGAATTGCGTCCAGTTTCTTCTTCGTTGGCTTGCTAGTCTCAGTATTCTTCGCTAGCTCCTCCATTTCCAAATCCCATTCAGGATTATCCATCGTTATACCCTCTGGCCGCATGTCAATGTCTGGAAAATCTGCCACCTCCAGAAGTGGGGGAAATGGTCTGGCATTTGGTCCGCTAGCAGCAGCCTGGGCCAATGAGTTCACATTAGGTAGGGGCCCTACCTCATCCATCTTGCCGGCACCGATAACCCTCACTCCATGCTCCCCAGGGGTAGAGCACTGGGAATCAAGCCCACCGCCAGCCCCCACCTGGGGTTGGGTCATTCCAGCTCCAGCCATGCTCATAGTGGGGGGAGTATTGCCCGTTTGCACAATCATATGGCAGTCAGTGATACTAGCCTACTCTTGCTGTATCTCTCTACTGGCCAAAGAAGTGGTTTCATATTCCTCTACACAGCTGACCGGGTTCCCAACAATGTTGCCATGCTCCTCTACTATATTGTAACCTTGTGCACTCAAGTACTCAGGTTTGTCAGTCACAGGATCTGTTACCTGAGTATCAGCTCCAATGGTGGAACCAGATGCGGGTATATTAGGATTCTCCTCATGCGATTTGTTCAATTGGATTGAAGGGTGCTCCTCAACGTTCGGGCACTGTTTGGTTGAATGACCGAAGCATCTGCATTTAGTGCAGCGCGGTGGTTCTCCCTCGACTTTCACCGCAATCGAAATTGTGGGCCCGTCCTCAGTGCAGACCAAAACAGATTGGGGAATTGGATTGTCAGCGTGGACTTCAACTACACATCGAGCATATGAAATGCGCTCCTTTTTAGCAGTCATTTTATCCAAGCAAATCGGCTTCCCGATGACAGAAGCTATGGAATTGAAAATTTCCAGGGTCCACATCCCTAGTGGGACTCCGTGAAGCTGGACCCAGACAGGTACAGAGGATAAGATATCACGCTCCAGCTTTAGGGCTGAACTCCATCGTTGCAGTATCACTAGCCTCCCATCAAACATCCATGGCCCTCCGTGCAAAATCCTCTCGCACTCTCCTTCGTCTTCGAATTTGAAACAGAAGAACCCATTCTCACGATTGTAAATTCTTAGGCCATTCTTAGGTTTCCATAGCCTTTCGACCCAAGCACACATCTATCCATAGAATGGCACCTCCCCCAGGACGTATCCCACTATCGTGGATTTCCATTGAGTTGCACCCCTAGCTAATGCACTTTTCGCCACGAACGCAGAAACCGTTCCATCCTCCATTGACTGGGGTGCCACAAACGACATCCCAGTATCAGAGTCATAGCTTCTGATATTTGAGCAAACCTCCACCCAAGATTGTTTCTCCCCCGAAGTAACAACTTTAATTTCAGCCATTTGCCTCTGAGGTCTTTTGTCGAATACCTTATGTGCAGGTGGCCGGTGAACCAAGTTCTTTGAGTGCAAGTTGGAGCCCGATCCTCTGAGTCCGCTGCTATAAGTAGATCCTGTCCTGGGGAACTTGGTCGGTCGACCAATTTCCAGTCCCGTGAATTATCTCCCGATGCCTCCTAGTCCCGTGAACATCCCCTTCTTCCGTCGACGTCGGTCCACCAATTCCCAGTCTCCATCCGATGTCGCCCTCCCCCCGATGTTCCCAACAGGCGCCTTCCCCCCGAAAACCGATGGATCTTGACCGCAGCCTCCTGAAGATCTGTTAGGATCTCGCTCTGGCCCGCTTACAGATCGCTTAAGTTGATCGCCTGAAACGCTCACAGCGGAGGACTTCAGATCGGGCCCTCCTCCACCGTCGTTGCCTCCTCCTCCTCCCGAAGTTCCGTTGCCCGGATCGCACGGAGGAGCCGTCATCGCCAGTCCTATATCCCCTCATATATATATATATATATATATATATATATATATATATATATATATATATATATATATATATATATATATATATATATATATATATATATATATATCAGTAGTGTTAATGTTTGACTACCTAGTGCATATATACAAGCACTTGTATTGAATATACCTAGTTGAAATGTAATGTGACACTGATTGAGGGTAGTTACCAGAGTAACTAGATATGTTAGAAAGTCCGAGGACGGACTTTATTCTAAGGTGGATAGGATGTAACGACTGGTTTTTCTATATTAGTGTTATCGATATAATGTATATGTCTTGGTGGATTTTCTCCTTACGTGTGATTTCCATCTCCGTAGCTTTCGCTTTCGTTCATTTCGTTGTGATTTTCTAGCCTGGAGTAAGTCACACATGACAAGCTTCATATCGCTCATATCTTAGAGTTAGTTTGAGCTTAGGACCCATAGGAATCCTTCCCGGAGCTTCGCGCTCCATATCGAGACTTTTCGTGCATGTTAGTTGGTTCAAGAAGGGGAACCAACCGACTAGATTCCAATCTAGTCGGTCAGGAACTCTTCTGGAACCGACTAGTTCATTAAATCAATTATTCAGGAGTTACTGTTTACTCTTAGTCGGTCTAAGAACAACCACCGACCGACTAGAAGTGAAACTAGTCGGTCAGAACTTGCTCTCAGACCGACTAGTTCCTTTGATTAATTTTACCTAAGTTACTGTTTATCGTTAGTCGGTCCATGAACACTCACCGACCGACTAGGTCTCAAACTAGTCGGTCGACGGGCCTTCACAGACCGACTAATTCACTTCCCAGATTTCTTCCTTCTTTCGCTGTTTGATTATAGTCGGTCACAGTTGAACGACCGACCGACTAGTTCCCAAACTAGTCGTTCAGCCACCCTTCGTTGACCGACTAAATCACCCAGAAACCCTAGGTTTACCCTAGCCGCCGTAGTTTTCCTATAAATAGCTCCCGAACGTTTTCTTTCTTTCTTTCACTTCCCTTGGCCATTCTCCTTCCCCTTTTGATCTCTGATCTTCCCCAACCTTCCTCAACCCTTCCTCCGTCCTCAAAGAGCCCCTCTAGCCCTCATTAGCACCGGCCACCTCCCCATATGCCGTCGGTAAACCTCAAAAACCCCCAAATCCCACTTCTCCAGATTTCCTCGCCGTTTCCAGATCTGAGCCATAGTTCTCCGGATCGTTCTTCCGTCGCCGTGCTTGCTCGGCATCGATCTTCTGCTTCTATACGGTAGTGTTCGATCCTTTAATATTCTCATAACCCTCATTGTGATTTTATTGAAACCCTAATAAAAATGGATATTAGACGTCGTAGGATTCGATTATAAAACTGGTTTGGATATTGTTCTGATGTTGTTTTGCCATGGCAGCGATCCCATCCCCGTAGGTTACCATTTTGTGACGTGCCTCGTTGATCGTCATCCTTGGTGCCAGGCAAGTGAAACTTACCACTTAGGGTTTTAGGCCATGTTTTAGGCCATTTGCTTGTTGTAGGCGTAAAAGAGACTAGGCGACGAAATGATACTCGCCTAGGTGCAAATTTCAGGATCTAGCTTGACAACGAAGCTTGATCCGACTACTTTTAATTATTGGCACTTGTCATCCATGCATCTTACCTGCCATGTTTAAATTCAATTAACGGTACGCGAATTATATGTACATGCCATGCTATCCATGTTGAATGTTGCATTCGTATCACACGCTACATTACTTGTACTACTTGATCTGGCTAGGCACCCATTATGCGGGAATAACCCTACGCCATACGTGTCAAAAACACTTCCTGGCTCGTGATCCAGAAGCGAGCATTACGTGTTCGGGGGTAATGCCCTTGCTCGATACACATGGAGGGGTAGGGATAAGCGATCACCTGAGTTTATGAGTTGGCCTGATCCGCCACTCTAGCCAGAAGACGTAATCTCTGTGCACGACGTGTTTACTTGACGTGATTTACTTGACTTGTACTTGTCCGTGTTTATACTTGTAAAACTTGTCATCCATGCCATACTTGATACTTGTTACTTGTTACTTGCACCTTACCTTATTTGTTACTCACATACTAAACTTGTCATGCTATGCATCATACTATAACTGCTAGGTTGTTAGTTTACGTTCCTTTCAGTTTCCTTGCCCAAGTCTCTTGTAGACTTGCTGACATGTGCCCCTTGCTCTTTTGGGTGACACATGTTAGATCCCGAGCTAGAGGCCATTGCAAAGGACGTAGTGTTTGCTGGCGCTGAGCCAATGGTTGTCGAGGAGGAGTTTGTGGTCATTGGTGACCAGTCTTAGAGACCGCTTGTGTTCTCTCCCTTTATTTAGGCTTGCTGTTAGTTGTCGGTGCGTAGCACCTTTGCTTGTATGTTGTACCTTGTTGGCCATGTATGGGCCTTAGATTTTCCTTTTGAGCCTGGTGGCTTTTCTGTGATATTGTAATTTATTTTATGGATATTCTGAGATTTAATAAACTGCTTATTGTCTCATTTCATTATTATTATCGGTGTTTCATATTGCGTTGCAAGGACATGCCAATTGAATTTTATACGCTTATCAGACTGCAGCTTCACAGCTCCACGTCTGAGCGGACATCCTCACGTATCGCCTTCCATTTTAGGGAAGCACGGCGTGACAACGATCGATGACGCAAGAGAGTCGTTCAGTGGCAAAGGGGTGGCCCTTCAATTTATGGTTGATGACACATTAACGTCGCTCAATGGTAAAGGGGTGTCCCTTCGACTTACGGCTGACAACACGGGAGAGTCGTTCAGTGGCGAAGGGGTGGCACATTCGAATTACGGCTGATGACACGTGAGAGCCGTTCACTGGCAAAGAGGTGGCCCTTCGACTTACAGCTGACGACACGTTAAGGTCGTTCAGTGGCAAAGATGTGGCCCTTCGACTTAAGGCTGATGACACGTGAGAGTCGTTCAGTGGCGAAGGGGTGGTTCCTTTGACTTACGGCTGATGACATTTGATGGTCGTTCAGTGGCGAAGGGATAGCCCTTTGACTTATAGCTGACGACACGTGAGAGTCATTCAGTGACGAAGGCCCTTCGACTTATGGTTGACGACATGTGACAGGCCCGCAATCTACACCTAGGATCCACCTGGTGGTGTCACGATCGACAGGCGTGATATGGCTCCTAGGCTACGACTCCCGGCGTAATCTGCAAGCAGACGGTGTCGAGTTATAGTATAAAAGATAGTCGAATCCCACAGGGACGGTGATTGTGTCTGTGGTAATCTCAGTCGATTTCTAAATCTAGAAGTAATGTAGCGGTCGGAATGAGAATGAATTGGGTTGATTGTTGTTGCTATGTAATATAAGCGATATAGTTCGTCGATGGATCCCCTCAAGGCGCGAGCCGGGCATGGTCACGTGCCTTGATTGGATCCGTCGATTTCCCTATTCGAATCCCTAGATACCCCTTAAGAATATCAATTCCATAGACCATGGGCATGATCTCAGTACGGGTTATCTACGGATTCGGTAAGATCTACCGAAATACAACCCTAAATCCCCAACTCGATGTAGGGATCCAGATCTACATTTTCCCCTAAAATCCTAGGTTTCACCCATCGACCCTAGAATGGATCTACTCACTCATGGTGATAGGAACGCACAAAGATATCAATTTCGCGTAGGAAGACATTTTTGCAATAAAAGAAATTAGGGCTAAAAATAACTTACAGCAAGAACCAACGAAGAACAAATCCAGAGAAGAATAAAAGGCAAAAATCTTCAAAATCGATCCAGAAATTCACTCTAATAATTAATCCAAAAATCCGTACAAAAGGAATTCGCTCTCGCTCCCAAAAATCCCTCTAACAATCGCTAGAATCAACTTCCCCCAGCACTACTCGCAGTCGCCCACTTTAGCTGTCACGCCCCGCTTCCCAAAACAACGGAGGCGAAGTGTGACTAAGGCCCGCTTGGGCCAGAGCTGAGAAGCTCGGACCCAATAAGCGTCTGTAGGGGTACCATTTTAAAATTTTCAGGTTCTTGCATTTATAAAGTTCGAAACAACAGAAAGTACAGAAAGAAAGTTGCATTCATTACTATAATTAATATCCAGCGAGTACAAAAGTCTAAAGAGAGGAAAGCCTAAGCATGGCTACAAACTATCGAAAGAGCAAACTAAAAGTAGTAACCTCTGAAGGTGACGATCGAAAAGTCCTCAAGGTCTAGTCCTCGTCAGGCACGTACTCTGTGTCAACGTCCACGGGCTCTGTGTACTCTGGCTGGTCTGCCTCGTCGACGTACTCTGGCTCAACCCCTGACGTACAGCACCAAAAGAAAGGAACTATACGTCAGGTAAAGTCTACAAAAAGATGTCAGACTCTACTGCAAGTGTACTGAACTATTAAACATTGTTTTACTAGTTGATTAGCATGCTGGGGTTATAACAGAGTAATAAAAGAAGTAACGCAGCAGGAAAAGTAAAGCATAGCAAGCAGTAGTCGTAGCGTGTGCTACCGACTACGAGACTATCCTAAAGGTCACGGGACAAGATGGAACTAGACAAGACAGGATAGACAAGACACGTGAGATACGAAAGGTTCACGCCTTACGGTTCGAGGGGGATCAGACCCTCTCCCCGTGCGCACGCTCAACCCTACACCAAACCCAGGAAATCAGGACAAGAAGTACAGAGATCACTTCCGCTAGGAAAGCATCTGAAACGCCCGTCGGCTTTTTTGTAGCACAGGGATCACTTCCGCTAGGGAATCATCTGAAACGCCCGCCGGCTTTTGTATCACGGGGATCACTTCCGGTAGGGAAGCATCCGAAACGCCCGCAGGCTTTTTGTATAACAGTCACGGGGATCACTCTTGCATGGAGAGCATCCGAAACGCCCGCATGCTTTTTGTGTAACAGGGACATGACATGACAAGTGTAGGGAATCGTTATTCTAGGGTGTCCACACGCACGCACACACAAGATAACCCTACAGTGATAAAAGTTGTTGTTGTCGAGCTTAGACTTCGTCCTCAAGTCTAAGTCGTCAGGGGCGTCCCGGACGCTATCAATTCACGTCCGGTTCTATTCATTCATAGTCTAACTGTTCTAGCAATCTAAGACCAAGGCATGGCCAAAAACGCAAGTGGATACACTTGCCTGCGGTGGCGAGTGTGTCGTCTGTCCGGGTCATCGCGTCCAGTCGTCGCGTTCGCGGTAGTCCGTCTGAAACAGGTCATGGCGACGGTGTCAGGTCGCGTTTTTCAATAAATCATATTTAGGTTTGTTTCTAGGTTATCGGGACTACCCTATTCGTCAAAGTCACAATCTTGATGTTTCATCAGCCTAGATCGATCACTATCCTATATGCACAGAAAATTGTCTGATGGTCGATTTCTACAGTGAGCAGAGTTTTACTGGTGCGAAAAAGTAAATTTAATTATTGTTGTCTGATTTTTAGTTAGGGTTCAGTTTTGCTACGGTGTGGGTTTCGCTACGAGTCAGGGGACCAACCTTTTCGGCGTTTGAACGTAGATCGGACGTCGGGTTTGAAAGTGGCAACGGGTTGCATGGAAGACATATTATATCTACGTCGATGGATTAAAAGTGTCACGCTACCCACAATTAACTCCTTAAAGAAATTTAAGTATACACCGTTTGCTAGGCTTACTAACATGTTAATACCAGCGTTATACAGATATAATACGCTGACTATAAAGATAACAGTAGTACACTACCACTGGCCTATTGATTAATGAATCAAAGTTATTAATGTCATCACAAATTGTTAACTTAGGTTTATTAAGTTTATTACTAACATGCTAACCTACTGTCTAACTAATATTACATTATGAACTAACATTCCACTAACCTCATATAATTAAAATTACATAAGTATGGAGTAAAAATTAATACTAACATCTCTAACTTAACTGGTATAATATGTGTATATAAACATAACTACAAGTATATATATAAGTCATAAGCATCTTAATAAATGAAACTTACCGTACTTACTTGGGCCTCTCATGTTTGCAGGGGGATTGTTCGGATGTCGCCATGGCAGCGGCTTCGGGTCTAGGCAACGGCGAGTCGGGCGATGTGCCGTTATGGATGGTGGTGGCACGGAGTCACGGCGGATGGCGGCTGCGCGGTGACGGAGTGGAACCGGGGAGATGATAAAAGGAAGGTGTCCGGGATACGTTCGGAAGGGAGAGGAGTAGGGAGGCCGGAGGACTGATGTGGCTTAGAGTAGCGGCGAGAGGAACGGATGCACGGATTGGAGGTGGAGGCTGGGGAAGAGGGAAAGACGCGACGGTGCGCGCTGAAGGCTGTGGATGGGCAACCGTGGACAGAGTCACATCGGCGAAGAGGGGGAAGGCGCGCACTCTGAGAGGGGTAGCGGCGACGCGACTGTAGATGAGGGAGAGGGGACGCGAGGCGGCGGCTGTGTGGCCTTGCGCGGTGGCGGGAGAGGAGAAAGCAGGTTCTTTGATTGGGTTACAAAAGGAATGATGAAAGAAGCCCGGGGTTTAGCTGCTTGTGTTTTGGACGGGGAATGAGAGTCTGTTGCTTGGTTGCATGAAAGCCTAGGGGTAGATGGGAACGTAGGTTCTTTCATCCTATCAAACCACCGCCTGCCTCCTTCCCGTCCTCGCGTCCACCGCATGCCTCGTCACCCCCATATATCCCCACATACATCTCCCTCTTCCCTCTAACTTCTCCTACAAATAGATGATAGGTTAATATTAATAGTATATAGAAGGAGAAGGAGAGATAACGTGTGTTCACGGGGTGGAGGGATGAATTAGGCTGATGGGGGGACCTAGTCTAGGGTATTAAAAATAGGTAGAACGTGTCAGAGGGTGGTTAAGCTTATAAAAGATTTGTTTTGATTAAAAAAATCCACAGTACGAAGCCCAGGTAATTGGTTTGAGAGAGTGGGGGTTTAGTTAAGATCTTAAGAGAGAAATTAGGATATGATTTGAATAATTAGTTAGGATCAGAGGTGTTTGATTGGAGTTAAAAATGATTTGATTACACATCCTTAACAAAATCAAAACGCACATAGTAACAAAAGGGATTTGATCCTTTTTTTAAAAAATAGTTTTAGATATTATTTTAGTTTAAGTTAAAAAAACAGTTTGTTTTAAAAAGAAACCACCTGGGATTTTGTTTAAAAACCAAAACATAAAAATTCAAATTTAAAAATGGAAAAAGTGTTATGAATCAACTACTGAGGGGAGAGCCCTCAGGTCTATATTTATAGCCAAAGGGGAGAATACAAGTGGGCTTATACAGATATGGGCCCAAACACTTGGGTTGGCCCAATAACTCATCCAACCCAGTAAATACCCATTCACAACACTCCCCCTTATCCAGCCATAGTTGTGGACCCTGCTCATGAATGCTTCAGGATTCTGAGCCTGTATGGGTCTCACATGGGGTGGATACTTCAGGATCCTGAGTTGGTGAGATTTGCCTCGTTAAAACCTTTGGCTATGGAAAACCCAGTGGGAAAAACCATAGTTAAGGAAAAAGAGTACAAACTCTGCCAAACTCCCCCTGATCTGTACAAGCTCTCAAGCTTTCAGATCTCTTAGGCGTCTCATTCCAATCCTATGTACAAGTTTTCTAAAGGTAGCAGTAGGAAGGGCTTTAGTGAACAAATCTGCCAAATTGTCACATGACTGCACTTGTCTGATGTCGATCTTGCCATCTCTCTGTAGCTCGTGCGTCCAGAAGAACTTTGGTGAAATGTGTTTCGTTCTGTCGCCTTTGATGAAGCCACCTCGTAGCTGAGCTATGCAAGCAGCATTGTCCTCGAACATGGTAGTGGGCTCGAGGTCTCCAGTCTTCAGTCCGGTCGTAGACAAGATGTGGTGGATGACTGAACGTAGCCATACGCATTCTCTGCTTGCTTCATGGATGGCAATGATCTCTGAGTGATTGGATGAGGTTGCCGTCAAGGTTTGCTTGATGGATCTCCAGGAAATGGCTGTCCCTCCGTAGGTAAACACGTACCCAGTCTGTGATTTTGCTTTGTGGGGATCAGACAAGTACCCTGCATCAGCATAACCTGCAAGTGTAGAGGATGTTCCATTTTTGAAAAATAGTCCCAAATCTGTAGACCCTTGGAGGTAGCGCAGAAGGTGCTTTACCCCGGTCCAGTGGCGCTGCGTAGGCGCTGCACTGTATCTGGCAAGCAAATTTACTGCGAACGCTATATCGGGACACGTGCAGTTTGCCAGATATAGTAGTGCTCCGATGGCACTCAGATAGGGAACTTCCGGACCAAGTATATCCTCCCCCTCTTCCAGCGACCGGAAGGGGTCTTTATGTGCATCCAGGGATCGTACTACCATAGGTGTACTTAATGGATGGCAATGGTCCATATGGAATCTTTGCAACATTTTCTTCGTATATGTGGTTTGGTGTAATAGGATTCCGTCTCTCTGATGTTCAATCTGTAAGCCAAGGCAGAATTTGGTTTTGCCTAGGTCTTTCATTTCGAATTCTTTTGTTAGGCTTACAGATATCTCAGTGATCTCTTCGGGAGATCCTATGAGATTCAGATCGTCTACGTAGACAGCTATTATCACGAATCATTTTCCCTTTTTTCTTATGAAGATACAAGGGCAGACTTCATTGTTCGTGAATCCTTGTTGAACAAGGAACTCACTGAGTCTATTATACCACATTCTTCCTGATTGTTTGAGACCATACAATGATCTTTGTAGCTTAACAGAATAGACGTCCCGAGGTCTATCTTTCAGTTCAGCAGGCATTGAAAAGCCATCAAGAAGTTTCATGTAGATCTCCTTGTCGAGATTGCCGTATAGATACGCAGTCACAACATCCATTAGCTGCATATCTAGGCCTTCCTTTGCTGTTAAGCTTATCAGGAATCTAAACGTGATCGCATCCATGACCGGTGAGTATGTTTCGTCATATTCTATACCCGGTCCTTGGGAAAATCCATGTGCTACAAGTCTAGCTTTGTAGCGTGCGATCTCATTATTTTCGTTTCTTTTTCTGACGAATACCCATTTGTATCCCACAGGTTTGACACCGGTAGGTATCTGGACTATTTGCCCAAAGACTTTTTGTTTCTGAAGCGAGTCCAGATCGGCTTCTATTGCCTGATTCCACTTTGGCCAATCATCTCTACGTTTGCATTCAGCAACGGAGTGTGGTTCATAATCATCATCGCTTCCGGCGACGTGAATGGCAATGTGAAACGTGAAGTCATCGTTGACGACTGTACTCTTTCTGTCCAATACCTCCCCTGTACGTACATAATTTAGTGATATTTCTGTTTCTCCCGGCAGTTCCTCTGCAGTGGATTCCGGGAGGGGAGAGGGTATGGACACGAGCTCGTTTCTCTGTGGGGGTATCGTCCCAAGGTCTCCGGATATTTTTCTTTTTCTTGGATTTTTATCCTTGGAGCCTGGTGGTCTGCCTCTTTTCTGTTGAGGTGCAGCCACTTCTGCTGCAGGTGGATTGCATCCATCCTTCGGGATGTCAATCCTAGCTGGAGTATTCGCAGCAGGGATGTGTGATCTGACAATCTTCTGGTTGTCAGTGAACGAGTCCGATAATCTATGGACTGTGTCCTGGATGTGTAAGATCTTCCGGATCTCATCATCACATTGTCTTGTTACCGGATCGTAGTGGGTCAAGCTTTTTGTATCCCACGTCAACATTTGCTTTGCACTAGACTTTTCGATGTCTAGGCCCATTTTGGGGAAATACGTCTCATCAAAATTGCAGTCTTCAAGGCGTGCCTTGAAAGCGTCCCCCGTTTGGGGTTCTAGGTATCTTATAATGGAGGGTGAGTCAAACCCTACGTAGATACCTAGGCGACGTTGAGGGCCCATCTTGGTCCTCGGTGGTGGTGCAATGGGGATATAAACTGCGCAGCCGAAGATTCTCAAGTGAGAGATGTTCGGCGGCGTTCCATATGCGAGTTGCATTGGAGATAGACTCTGACCTCCTGAGGGTCTAATTTTTATTAGTGATGCAGCATGCAAAATTGCATGTCCCCATGCATCCACCGGCAACTGGGATTTCATCAGCAATGGTCGTGCGATCCATTGGAGTCTTTTAATTAGCGACTCAGCTAACCCATTTTGGGTGTGAACATGTGGCACCAAATGTTCAATTTCTATTCCCGTTGCCTGGCAATATTCTTGGAATGACTGAGAGGTAAATTCCCCCGCATTATCCAGACGTATTTTCTTTGTTTGGTTGTCTGGGAAATGCGCCCGCAACTTTATTATTTGTGCCAAAAGCTTTGGAAAAGCTAAGTTGCGGGTTGAAAGTAGACACACATACGAGTATTTCGAAGATGCATCAATCAGTACCATAAAGTACCGAAAAGGCCCGCTAGGGGGGTGGATAGGTCCACATATGTCTCCGTGTATTCTTTCAAAGAAGCTAGGAGACTCAATATCCACTTTAAGTGGTGATGGCCTTGTTATTAATTTACCCTTAAAGCAGGGTACACAAGGGAATTCTCCCTTCTGAAGAATCTTCTGGTTCTTCAGGTTATGCCCATGGCATTGTGCAAGGATGCTGTGCATCATCACAGATCCAGGGTGGCCAAGTCTATCGTGCCAAAGTAAGAATTTGGTCGATGTCGGACACTTCAGGTGCTCCGTCAGGTTTGCTTTCTCTCTCCGAATTTTTGTATGGTAGAGACCTGATGAGAGGCTCTCAAAGCGTTCAAGAATGGTTTTAACTCCATTTTCTTGAGACGTTACATACAGTAATTCATTTTCTTTGACATTTGCTGTTTCCAAGTGGAATCCGTTAAAACGGATATCTTTGAAACTTAGTAAGTTTCTCTTGGAATTCGGAGAGTAAAGTGCATCTTTTATTTTTAGTTCTGTTCCATTGGGGAGCAACAAGGTTGCATTCCCAGAACCTTCAATTATGTCCGATGGCCCTGAAATTGTGTTTACAGGGCTCTTATACGGAATAATGCTATGAAAATAGCATTTGTGTTGAAGGATCGTATGTGTTGACGCGCTGTCTACTAAGCAGTCATGAGAGCATTCCATCTAAAAAAAGATGAGTAAACATTTGCATTCAGAAAAGCTAAATTTTATTCAACAGAATTGAAGATACATAAAAGCTCTCATGAAATAAAATGTTCATATAATAGAAATGCTAAGATAAATGATAACGGGCTAATCAAGCAGATTATCTGACTCGAAGTCTTTTGCTGTAAATTTGACTGCATTATTCGCAGCCACCAGGTTTGATTCAGCATTCTTTTTCTTGCTTTGTTTATAAAGCTCCTGGAGATGCACTGGGGTCCTGCACACTCTAGACCAGTGGCCTGTCATGCCACAGCTGTGGCACTGGTCTTCCCAGTCCCTCTTGGGTGGGGGTGCATTGTTTTTCTTGTTATCATTCCTGCGCCAGGTGAACTTGTGATTCCCTTCATTCTTGCGCTGCTGTGGTGGGCCCTTGGCTCTTTTCTGTTGTCCCCCTTTCTGTGGTCTTTCTTTTCTTTTATTGTCCCTCTTCTTTTTGAAGGAAGAGGTATGGTGAGCTTCTGGTAGGGGGACAGTGCCGGGAGGGCGCATATTGTGAGTGGCGAGGAGAAGCTCTCTGTTTTGCTCGGCCATGAGCAAACAGGACAACAGCTCTGAATACTTGGTGAACTTACGTTCACGGTATTGCTGCATGAGTATCGCATCCTTTTCATGGAAAGACGTATACGTCTTTTCCAGCATGCGATCTTCTGAGACTTTTTCACCACACAACTTCAGGCGTGAGGTGATGCTAAAAAGTGCTGAGTTGTACTCAGCAATGGACTTAAAGTCCTGCAGTCTCAGGTTCTCCCACTCATATCTCGCCCTTGGGAGTATAACATCTCTCTGATGTTTATACCTGTCCTCAAGGGCGGTCCATAGCTCAAGTGGATCTTCGACCGTAAGGTACTCAGCCTTTAAGGTCTTGTCCACATGGTGGCGAATATAGATGATGGCTTGCGCCTTCTCTATATCGCTAACATTTTCTTTTTCAGTCACAGCAGTGATGAGGGACTTGGCCCGCAGGTGAAACTTAACATCTAGCTGCCAGCTTAGATAGTTTCTGCCTGATGCATCCAGCACTTCAAAGTCAACGCTTGCAATTTTAGCCATTTATCTAGCAGAGCACAAACATGCATGAATTAATAATCAACCAGAAAAACATTTTCATGCGGAAGCAATATTTAATGAAAAGCTAAATGTGTGGATCGGCCAGTCCCACAAGAAAGAGTCCAAGAGTCCACAGTCCAAATTATACAAATTTGCAGCTTGAATTAAAATGAAAATACAACTTTGGAAACCCCGTGGGTCCCATTTAATATCGTCGTCTTCAAGCGTAGCTTCCGACTACATGGAAGTATGTCTTCTTTCTTTGACATTTACATAAATTCCTCCCTACAATTTCTCTCAAAAATAAAACAAAAGTGCGGGAAATAAACTGTGGGACTAAACGGCCGATCCAAAAACCACATTTAGCAATTCATGCAAGAATATTGTGCTCATCAACATTTTTATCCACAGACATCACAGGCAATTTATTCATATGAGGATAAAGCAATATTTAATCACTTAATAATTATTGGACCACTGGGCAACGTCATACACCGTTAGGTTAGGTGACTAACGGCAGAGCGGTCGTAGGATCTTTCTAATTATTAAGTTTTTAAATAAAATGTACAACCACGCAAATAATATCCACATAATTTTGCCAGAGATGTAAAGCATGTAAAAGAGATTACGATGCATAGGTTGTAAAGTAAATGGGTTTAATCAATCAAATTGATTAAGAGCCCAAAATTAACATTTTCTTTGTCAGAGGGAATAGTCTCCCTCGTCATCCCAAAAAGTCCCCCAACAAATCCCCAAAACGCCCTTGTCTACCCGATATTTGTCCCGTAATTTACCGTGATTTTTCACGAATATTTTGCCTTTGAATCCCCATTTTAAATTAATTTTTAGGCTAATAGGTTGCCTTTTGAGGCACATTCATAGCCCTATTGCATCCCCCGAAAATTATTTTTTTTGATGAAAATCTGTGGGCATGAAGCCCACAGATCTGTTGTGGGCTTCAGGCCCACAGATCTGGCTTTTTTTGGAAATCTGTGGTCCTGAAGCCCACAGATCTGCTGTGGGCTTCAGGCCCACAGATCTGAATAATATTTTTTTTTGTGTTGAATTCTGTGGGCCTGAAGCCCACAGATCTGCTGTGGGCTTCAGGCCCACAGCTCTGCGTTTTTTTGAATCCGGTTTAGGGTTTACCGGGGGGCGCCGCCACCCGCCGCCGCCCCCCGCAGAGGGGGGAGCGGCCAGGGGACCGCCGCCCCCCGCTGCGGGGGGGAGCGGCGGGGGCCGCCGCCCCCCGCAGAGGGGGGCGTGGCCGAGGGGGGGCCGTCGCCCCCCCCCCCCCTCAGCGGGGGGGATGGCGGGCACGGGGGGGCCGCCACCCCCCTCTGCGGGGGGGACGGCGGGGGCCGCCCCCCCTGCAGAGAGGGGGGCGGCCACGGGGGCCGCCGCCCCCCCTGCAGGGGGGCCGCGGCGGGGCGGCGGCAGGGGCCGCCGTCGCCCCCCTGCAGGGGGAGTGCGGCGGCTGCCGCCCCCCTTATGGGGGGGACGGCGTGGCAGGCGGGGGGGCCGGCGACGAGGCCGCCGGCGGGGCTTGATTTAGGGTTTGAAAAAATCCAAAAACCCTAAAAAAATTTGATTTTTGGGAAGAAAAATCCGTCGTTTTCAAGGCGACGATGAATCCCCATGACGATCTTGTGAGATCTAGGGGAGGGGTAATCATACGTATGATTAAAAACTTTGTTTTTAGAGTTTTTACCTCTATATCCGTCCTCCGGATATAGCGACGGTTGCTCGAAGCCCTACGTGGATGACGACCCTTGATGGAGGAAGCCTTGCACCGTGCTCATGGATCTCCCGTCTCGCCTTCGCCTTCGCAACGAACAGAAAAAATTTGTGGAAAAAAATTTTTAGAGGCTCGTGCTGATAACGTGTTATGAATCAACTACTGAGGGGAGAGCCCTCAGGTCTATATTTATAGCCAAAGGGGAGAATACAAGTGGGCTTATACAGATATGGGCCCAAACACTTGGGTTGGCCCAATAACTCATCCAACCCAGTAATTACCCATTCACAACAAAAAGTTTAAATAATATATAACATGTTATTGGAGATAGGTCCAGCGACACCCTAAAATTACAAAGAAGGTACAGAGGTGATCGCGCCTCCTAGAGGATCATGGATACGGGGTCCGGTCGCGCGTCATAGCTACGTAAGATAGTAATAAAAATAAAATGCTAAAAAACACGTACGAAACAAGATACGCGCTAAAATTGTACGGTCGGAAAGCGGCCGTTACATTGTACCCATCTTAGAAATGATTCCGCCCTCGGAATCACTTATACTAATAGTAATAATATCTATGTACCCTTATACCCGCAACTTCCACATTCCACCTAATGATCGCTAATCCTATAACTTCATCCAAGTGTTCCCCAAATAAATCCTCATTATACGTATCCTCACTGAATGACGCTACACTATAATCACATTTAACACTTAACTATATATCCAATATTACCGACCGAATTTCTAACTCAAAGTTCACACTTTAAAAACAATCAATATCTTTTTAAGACAATCTTGCTAAATATCGTCAATCAATAACATCTCCCAAGTTTCTTCACCTCTTCACTTATCATTTGTTAATAGAGTGGTAACAATTTCATGGGAAACTTCTTTATATAATTCCTCTGTAGCTAAATTCTCCAAAACTATTTATTCTCATGAGTCATCTTATACACAATGTGTCATCATGCTGATCATTGTCTAGCTTAACATGTAGCACTATAATTGATGATATCCTCCAATTTCAATCTTATTCTTATAGCAATCAATCACTATAATAATGCTCTAACCAACTACTAATCTATGACAACAAAAACAAAATGCGCATTTTATATATCACCGTTTACAAATCAACAATCGTCATGTCCCCAGTACGTTCTTCATCATATTGACTCATACATTTTATTCGCCATAATTAATGAAACTATTAAATCACATCTCATCCTTACCCAATATATCTAATTCCAAACAATATTAAATCCGTCATCGTAACTATCCATTCATATCAAAATGTCGTATCATTCCTAATATCTTCATCACCCTGCCTGTATAATCAAGTCTTGTCACTCAAATACTTTTACTCATTTCCATCGACCGCCATAAATCATATTATACTTTCATGTCTACTCTTAGCTATTACTTGTCTTGAATTTAAAATCTGTTACTTATTCGTCTTCCCGCGTACTATTCATTTACAAAGATTACTATATTGGATCCGATACGCCTAGGTATAATCCGAATATAAAATACATGGCTTGAACACATCATTCTATTTATTACCTCATAAAATGGGCTACTCGAAATTCTTTGTGTTCGACAAAAAGGCATCAACTAATCATAACTCCACTTATATCATCTCATACTATGTTTACCCATAATATAATCCCATAATAATAGTAATCATATCTAGTATTATAACAATATAACAAATAACAAAAAAATTAACACCGATGATGATGGATAAAAAAAGGAAAAACATTTAAAAGGATTATAACATAATTTTAAAACTAATCTCGCTAAAGTTGAAATACGAAGTGATACGCACTAACGTGATAACTAAGAAATAGTGAGGGATCCGAAAGTTGAATGGCGGGTATAAGGTAAAACTTGAAATACGATTAGTCAAATAATTGATGAAAAATAGTAATTTGAGCATAGTGAAATCATGATTGGTCTGTAAATGCAATTGGAGATAGATTTGTAAAAATTAGAAGTATGAATACGATGAACTTAAAACTGACACACTAAAAAAATTTGGAGTTTTATTTAGCATAGAAAATTATTTAAAAATATGTACGATAAGTCGGTTTGAAATAAGTTTAGTACGTGAATTGATGGTAAGGAAAAGAATCGAATAATCAAAACGTAAATATGACTAGGAATTAACCTAATGAATTGGTTACGATGGAATTCTATGGTCATTATCATGGAAATTTAATGATTTAGAAAAAAAAATTGAAAAAATAAAATAAAATAAAATAAAATCAGTGGCATAATTATTGGGTCGACTAAGATTGGGAGGACTTAGAATAAGATTGTCTAATGAATTTGACTGTGATGGAGGATTTAAGGAAAGGGTCCCTCAAGAATCAAGTTTACGTCCTGCTGGGCTCAAAATTGATGGACCCGAGCAAACGACTAAAAGAAGGACTCTAGAAATCTAACATGGTCAGAGCCGGGTGAGAGGCTACTAGTGTATCCTAAGTCGAGTATGACTAAATCTTAACCAATGTGCCTGACTATCAAACCTGGATGTTTATCTAGGTCTTCCTACCTTCTAGGACAAGAAAAACCTAATTTTGATTTGTACATATTAAACTAGATATTAAATGAATGCGGTACTTATATTGTTCCAAACTTTTTGCATGTGACCTGCATGGGCCACCACTAAAACCTGTCACGCCCCGCTTCCCAAAACAACGGAGGCGAAGCGTGACTAAGGCCCGCTTGGGCCAGAGCTGAGAAGCTCGGACCCAATAAGCGTCTGTAGGGGTACCATTTTAAAATTTTCAGGTTCTTGCATTTATAAAGTTCGAAACAACAGAAAGTACAGAAAGAAAGTTGCATTCATTAATATAATTAATATCCAGCGAGTACAAAAGTCTAAAGAGAGGAAAGTCTAAGCATGGCTACAAACTATCGAAAGAGCAAACTAAAAGTAGTAACCTCTGGAGGTGTCGACCGAAAAGTCCTCAAGGTCTGGTCCTCGTTAGGCACGCACTCTGTGTCGACGTCCACGGGCTCTGTGTACTCTGGTTGGTCCGCCTCGTCGACGTAATTTGGCTCAACCCCTGACATACAACACCAAAAGAAAGGAACTGTACGTCAGGTAAAGTCTACAAAAAGAGGTCAGACTCTACTGCATGTGTACTGAACTATTAAACATCGTTTTACTGGTTGATTAGCATGCTGGGGTTATAACAGAGTAACAAAAGAAGTAACGCAGCAGGAAAAGTAAAGCGTAGCAAGCAGTAGTCGTAGCGTGTGCTACCGACTACGGGGCTATCCTAAAGGTGACGGGACAAGACGGAACTAGACAAGACAAGACGGACAAGACACGTGAGACACGAAGGGTTCACGCCTTACGGTTCGAGGGGGATCAGACCCTCTCCCCGTGTGCACGCTCAACCCTACCCCAAACCCAGGAACTCAGGGCAAGAAGTACAGAGATCACTTCCGCTAGGAAAGCATCTGAAACGCCCGTAGGATTTTTTGTATCCCGGGGATCACTTCCGCTAGGGAAGCATCCGAAACGCCCGCAGGCTTTTGTATCACGGGGATCACTTCCGGTAGGGAAGCATCCGAAACGCCCGCAGGCTTTTTGTATAACAGTCACGGGGATCACTCTCGCATGGAGAGCATCCGAAACGCCCGCATGCTTTTTGTGTAACAGGGACATGACATGACAAGTGTAGGGAATCGTTATTCTAGGGTGTCCACATGCACGCACACACAAGATAACCCGACGGTGACAAAAGTTGTTGTTGTCGAGCCTAGACTTCGTCGTCAAGTCTAAGTCGTCAGGGGCGTCCCAGACGCTATCAATTCACGTCCGGTTCTATTCATTCACTGTCTGACAGTTCTAGCAATCTAAGACCAAGACACAGCCAAAAACGCAAGTGGATACACTTGCCTGCGGTGGCGAGTGTGTCGTCTGTCCGGGTCGTCGCGTCCAGTCGTAGCGTCCGCGGTAGTCCGTCTGAAACATGTCATGGCGATGGTGTCAGGTCGAGTTTTTCAATAAATCCTATTTAGGTTCGTTTCAAGGTTATCGGGACTACCCTATTCGTCAAAGTCACAATCTTGATGTTTCATCAGCCTAGATCGACCACTATCCAATATGCACAGAAAATTGTCCGATGGTCGATTTCTACAGTGAGCTGAGTTTTACTGGTGCGGAAAAGTAAATTTAATTATTGTTGTCCGATTTTTAGTTAGGGTTCAGTTTTGCTACGGTGTGGGTTTCGCTACGAGTCAGGGGACCAACCTTTTCGGCGTTTGAACGTAGATCGGACGTCGGGTTTGAAAGTGGCAACGGGTCGCATGGAAGACATATTATATCTGCGTCGATGGATTAAAAGTGTCACGCTACCCACAATTAACTCCTTAAAGAAATTTAAGTATACACTGTTTGCTAGGCTTACTAACATGCTAATACCAGCGTTATACAGATATAATACGCTGACTATAAAGATAACAGTAGTACACTACCACTGGCCTATTGATTAATGAATCAAAGTTATTAATGTCATCACAAATTGTTAACTTATGTTTAGTAAGTTTATTACTAACATGCTAACCTACTGTCTAACTAATATTACATTATGAACTAACATTCTACTAACCTCTTATAATTAAAATTACATAAGTATGGAGTAGAAATTAATACTAACATCTCTAACTTAACGGGTATAATATTTGTATATAAACATAACTACAAGTATATATATAAGTCATAAGCATCTTAATAAATGAAACTTACAGTACTTACTTGGGCCTCTCGTGTTTGCAGGGGGGTTGTTCGGATGTCGCCATGGCAGCGGCTTCGGGTCTTGGCAACGGTAAGTCGGGCGACGTGCCGTTATGGATGGCGGTGGCACGGAGTCACGGCGGATGGCGGCTGTGCTGTGACGGAGTGGAACCGGGGAGATGATAAAAGGAAGGTGTCCGGGATACGTTCGAAAGGGAGAGGAGTAGGGAGGCCGGAGGACTGAAGCGGCTTAGAGCGACGGCTAGAGGAACGAACGCACGGACTGGATGTGGAGGCTGGGGAGGAGCGAAAGACGTGGCGGCACGTGCTGAAGGCTGTGGATGGGCGGCCGCGGACAGAGTCACAGCGACGGAGAGGGGGAAGGCGCGCGCTCTGAGAGGGGTGGCGGCGGCGTGACTGTAGATGAGGGAGAGGGGACGCGAGGCGGCGGCTGTGTGGCCTTGCGCGGTGGCGGGAGAGGAGAACGCAGGTTCTTTGATTGGGTTACAAAAGGAATGATGAAGGAAGCCCGGGGTTTAGCTGCTTGTGTTTTGGACGGGGAATGAGAGTCTGTTGCTTGGTTGCATGAAAGCCTAGGGGTAGGATCTATCATCTATTTGTAGGAGAAGTTAGAGGGAAGAGGGAAGAGGGCGACGGGAGGTGACAGGAGAGGGAGAAGGCGGACACCGGCGGTCTGTCCGTCGGGGGAGAGAAGAGAGGGAAAGGCGAACGAAAAATGAAGGGAGGCTAAAAATTTTGAACTGGGTTTTTTTTATATTTGAGTTGCTGCTGTAACCTACAATTGCATATATTTATAAATAATATTCATCATACAAAACCAGCCGTTACACTAAGACAAAGACACGGCCAAAAACACAAGTGGATACACTTGCCTGCGGTGGCGAGTGTGTCGTCTGTCCGGGTCGTCGCGTCCAGTCGTCGCGTCCGTGGTAGTCTGTCTAAAACAGGTCATGGTGACGGTGTCAGGTCGCGTTTTTCAATAAATCCTATTTAGGTTTGTTTCTAGGTTATCGGGACTACCCTATTCGTCAAAGTCACAATCTTGATGTTTCATCAGCATAGATCGACCACTATCCAATATGCACAGAAAATTGTCCGATGGTCGATTTCTACAGTGAGCAGAGTTTTACTGGTGCGGAAAAGTAAATTTAATTATTGTTGTCCGATTTTTAGTTAGGGTTCAGTTTTGCTACGGTGTGGGTTTCGCTACGAGTCAGGGGACCAACCTTTTCGGCGTTTGAACGTAGATCGGACGTCGGGTTTGAAAGTGGCAACGGGTCGCATGGAAGACATATTATATCTGCGTCGATGGATTAAAAGTGTCACGCTACCCACAATTAACTCCTTAAAGAAATTTAAGTATACACCGTTTGCTAGGCTTACTAACATGTTAATACCAGTGTTATACAGATATAAAACGCTGACTATAAAGATAACAGTAGTACACTACCACTGGCCTATTGATTAATGAATCAAAGTTATTAATGTCATCACAAATTGTTAACTTAGGTTTATTAAGTTTATTACTAACATGCTAACCTACTGTCTAACTAATATTACATTATGAACTAACATTCCACTAACCTCTTATAATTAAAATTACATAAGTATGGAGTAAAAATTAATACTAACACCTCTAACTTAGGTATAATATGTGTATATAAATATAACTACAAGTATATATATAAGTCATAAGCATCTTAATAAATGAAACTTACAGTACTTACTTGGGCCTCTCGTGTTTGCAGGGGGGTTGTTCGTATGTCGCCATGGCAGCGGCTTCGGGTCTTGGCAACGGCGAGTCGGGCGACGTGCCGTTATGGATGGCGGTGGCACGGAGTCACGGCAGATGGCGGCTGCGCGGTGACGGAGTGAAACCGGGGAGATGATAAAAGGAAGGTGTCCAGGATACGTTCGGAAGGGAGAGGAGTAGGGAGGCCGGAGGACTGATGTGGCTTAGACCGGCGGCGAGAGGAACAGACACACGGGCTGGAGGTGGAGGCTGGGGAAGAGGGAAAGACGCGGCGGCACGTGCTGAAGGCTGTGGATGGGCGGCCGCAGACAGAGTCACAGCGGCGGAGAGGGGGAAGGCACACACTTTGAGAGGGGTAGCGACGGTGTGACGGTAGATGAGGGAGAGGGGACGCGAGGTGGCGGCTGTGTGGCCTTGCGCGGTGGCGGGAGAGGAGAACGCATGTTCTTTGATTGGGTTACAAAAGGAATGATGAAAGAAGCCCGGGGTTTAGCTGCTTGTGTTTTGGACGGGGAATGAGAGTCTGTTGCTTGGTTGCATGAAAGCCTAGGGGTAGATGGGAACGCAGGTTCTTTCAGCCTGTCAAACCACCGCCTGCCTCCTTCCCGTCCTCGCGTCCACCGCATGCCTCGTCACCCCCATATATCCCCACATACATCTCCCTCTTCCCTCTAACTTCTCCTACAAATAGATGATAGGTTAATATTAATAGTATATAGAAGGAGAAGGAGAGATAACGTGTGTTCACGGGGTGGAGGGATGAATTATGCTGATGGGGGGACCTAGTCTAGGGTATTAAAAATAGGTAGAACGTGTCAGGGGTTGGTTAAGCTTATAAAAGATTTGTTTTGATTAAAAAATCCACAGTACGAAGCCCAGGTAATTGGTTTGAGAGAGTGGGGGTTTAGTTAAGATCTTAAGAGAGAAATTAGGATATGATTTGAATAATTAGTTAGGATCAGAGGTGTTTGATTGGAGTTAAAAATGATTTGATTACACATCCTTAACAAAATCAAAACGCACATAGTAACAAAAGGGATTTGATCCTTTTTTTAAAAAAATAGTTTTAGATATTATTTTAGTTTAAGTTAAAAAAAACAGTTTGTTTTAAAAAGAAACCACCTGGGATTTTGTTTAAAAACCAAAACGTAAAAATTCAAATTTAAAAATGGGAAAAGTTTACATAATATATAACGTGTTATTGGAGATAGGTCCAGCGACACCCTAAAATTACAAAGAATGTACCGATGTGATCGCGCCTCTTAGAGGATCATGGATACGGGGTCCGGTCGCGCGTCAGAGCTACGTAAGATAGTAATAAAAATAAAATGCTAAAAAAAACGTACGAAACAAGATACGCGCTAAAATTGTACGGTCGGAAAGCGTCCGTTAAATTAGCTGCCCAAATCGCGCACATCCCGCATTTTAAAATCATCCCGAAAATGCCCTGGGAATTGTGATCGACTCCCCGGTATGCACACGCACCCAGGACGAGCGACTCGTAGTCTTACCGCAATCGCACAGTGTAGTGGCGAGCAGGCATCGAACTCAGGGAGGAACAATGACGATGTCACGTTCTAATCACCTAGCTATCAAAATGGTCGAGAATAATTTTGGGTAAAATTGTCACAATCGTTCGAATGTCGATAGAAATATCAATAAAATAAAGTGCCTAGGGATAGGGAATCCCCACTAAAGACCGTATCTCATCGTTGTGATTCGTATGTTACATCATTACTAGACTTGAATTTTAGGTGAACTAGTCACAACTAAATGTAGAACCAAGCTCACGCTCTCTCGCTATTGCCGGTCTATAGCGAACCTAGGTTAGGGCCCAATCTCTTGCAAACCCTAACATAAGCCGCTGGCATTAGGATCGACATCATCATTCGATCGTATCTCGAGCCCGCTCTCGTGCAAACTCAAGCTACGACCTAGGTTGAGATAGTTCCTACCCGTCCAATCTCTTGCAAACGGGTATTGGTATAGAATTACGATTGAAAACCCTAGCTTTGGTCCAATCTCTTGCAAACCAATTCTAGAAAAGTCCAATCGTAAATCTAAATCGAATTTCTAGGGCTTCCTATCAATTTGGACCCAATCTCTTACAAATCCCAATCGATATGAATCCCTAGCTATCCGTAATTTATCAATCCCAACCTAACCCTAATCAATTCTAGCAAGAATTTCACCAATCCATCACAATTCATAAATAGGGTTCATAGGATTCATCCCTGTGCCCTAGGACAATAAAACTACTCACTAATCATCATGCAATTCATAAGAAATTCAATAGCAAAATCAACACAATTCATTGCAATAGAGAAATTATCAACAAAAATAGGGCTTTTGATAAGAAGAGAGACAAACCAATGAGAACCCAATAGCATCCAACAAAAATAACCTTTTAATCTCCAAGAGAAAAGCTAAATCTATTGATCTAAAAAGCTCTCTAAAAAGGCTGCCAAAAGTATCAAAAAGTTCTCTCAAACTAGGGCAAAAACTGGGTTTAAATACCCCTCAAAATCGCCCAAAAAATCGTGACAAAAATGCCCCTGCGCAGCCCAGAAATCGCAGTTTACGTAGCAGGCGAGGCGGCTCACTCGGTCGAGTGACAAATGTCACTCGGCCAAGTGACAAACCCTGTATATTTACAGTAAGTCGGGACTTTTCGGGGGTCTGTCTTCGGAAGTGACTCGGCCGAGTGGCATTACTCACTCGGCCTAGGGGCATTTGTTGCTCGGCCGAGTGACGACTCTGAATCACCTGTACATTTCCAGTAAGTCGGCCTCGTTTGATGTGGATTTTCCCATGCCACTCGGGTGATGCGATCTTCATACTCGGCCGAGTGGGATATCGTCCCTCGACCGAGTGCACGCCCAATTCCTTCTGTGTAGCGTGTCCGGTCTGGTCGGCCGAGCGGTCTTCTTGCGTCGGCCGAGTGAGTACTTCACTCGACCGAGTGAGATGCTGCAAATGCCCAATCTTCATTGTTTCGCTTCCTCGTCGCTCCTACGAAGTTCCTTCCTCTTCCACTTGTCTTCCATAGCCGAATTACCCTCAAAAGAGACTTGGGTGACACTCCGGAGTGGGTGCAAATCCTCTTGATCTCAAAATCACTCTAAATCACTCCATATCTCCTGAAATACAACAAAAACAAGAAATCGTGAATAGCATCGCAACATTGTCGAATAATCGTGAAAAACGCGATATGAGCGATTAAAGTGGCATGCAAACATGCAGAAAAAGGGTGTAAAATACGGAGTGATCAAATTGCTGACCGATTATGCAACTTGGCCCGAGTAGGAGCTGCTCGGGCAGTGTCTCGGCCCGCTTCGTGTGTTGCTCGACTTCAGAATGGACCTACCTGGGCCGAGTAGGGTCTGCTCGGCCCAAGTAGGATTGACCCGGTCGGTCACTCGGGCTGTGCTCGGGGGCCTACTCGGGGCGTGCCATCTGCGACTGCTCGGCCGAGCAGATGAGCTGCTCGGTTTGAGTCAGCCCGTATCTGGCGCTTCTCAAAAAAATGACATGGCTTGAGCATTTTCTGGGAAAACTGAAATGCTGCAGCAGCTCTCTCTCTCTCTCTCTCTGTCTGCTCTCTTTCTCCTTCTTCTCTTCCTTCTCTCCTCCAACAGCTCCGAGAAAACGGCGAACTCCTCCAGAGCCCTGCCAACATGCTCATGAGCTAGTCGGATGTGTCCGTACCCAGGCGGGGGTCCAAATCGCTCCAAAATCGCTGAAAACTCAAAATATACTATGAAACTCGAAATATCGTCAGAAATACCAAAATCGCAGTAAAAAGTAGGATTTGGACGTGGAGATGATATGCAATGCGATGGAAATATGATATGAAAATGATGTAAAATATGGACACATCAAAATCCCCCAAGCTTACCTCTTACTCGTCCTCGAGGAAGACAAATAATCGGTACGACTGGAGGAAAAAACAAAATGAAAATAAGAAAATGAAAACAAAAAGAAGTGAAAAACAAAAAGAGAGAAATAAAAGAGAAGTGCTAAGGATGATCGGTCAGATCTCAGGCCTAAAAAGTTTATCACGATGCTCTAAGTGCTAAACATGCATGCTATTGGTAATTTCAAGCTTTATATATCATATGTCATGCAATGCAGGCAAAGAATAGGGATCTACTGAAATAACACCGTCAAATCCTATCAATCTCATGCAATCCTAAGAGTCTAGTATAAAATAGTTGACAACGCCCTTTCAATCATAGATACACAAGGAGCACAAAAGATTCACGCAACATGCAATAGAGAATAGAAAGATCATGTCAATCAGATATTCAAATTGAAACGTGAAAAATCACCGAAACTAAAGTAATCCGTAAAGTTTGGGTTTTATTAAATCTCCCCGACGTGCACCGTCTCCACTCTAATGTCAAGCTCACTCATATGATCAGTTGGTTTACCCCCCCAAGCTTAGCTTGAGGCATCGCATCAATGAAAACGATATGGAATTTAATTTTTCTTCCCAGAATGAGATATAGCTTATTAATGAAATAACACAAAACGGTATTTATTCATTTTTCTTCTCTTTTTCTTCTCTTTTTTCTATTAGAAGCTATAATTTTTATTTTTATACATGTGAAGTGACATGCGGTAAAGTAGCTATAGGGGTGTAACCAACTGATATGTAGAGATATAAAAAAGATGTGTGGAGAAGGAAGATAATGGGACACTCGGTTCACTCATAAGAGGGTGCACATCAGTTCGATAAAATAAAACTCTAACTAAACTCATATATAACATGTGTATTTCACTTCTCTATATGAATACTGAAAATAGCATGCGGTAATAATCACAATGTCAACAGGCATGCAAACCGAAGTGAATAAGATAATAAAAACAGGTGCTCCAAGTGTTTTAGTGATGCGTGAACCTGTGTGCATTTCCTAACATAAATCATACTGGATACTAATTCATGCAATTGATTTCAATTCATATCAGGTATTAAATCAGACAGATCATCAAAAGAAATACATGCATATGGACAATAAAGCTGAAATTAATCCTAACAGCATGCCAAAAAGATAAGTATCGCTAAAAACTAACAAAGCCTAGAGAGATATCATCATTTAGACCATCCTCAGCAGAAATAAAAAGAAACAGAGAAAAGGGGGAAATAGATAAAAAGAAGATGCATGCATAGGGAAAAGCAGAAGATATGATGTAAAATGAGAAAAATTAAAACGAGGTGGGCAAATGATGAAAAAGTGAAATAAAAGCTGAAAATAAGGGAGGAAAATGAAAAAATGGAAATAAAAATAAAAATAAAGCGGTAGCGCTCATTCCCCAAGCTAAACCTAGCAGTGTCCCCACTGCTAAGAAATCACTCGTGAGAGGGAGATGATGCCGAGGGGTGGGGCGGGTGGGGTAGTAAAAATGAAAACTATGTAAATTAAAGGAAGAGGAAATAAAAATGAAAATGTGATATGATGAAATGCAAATGCATGGGTGTGTATCCTCCCCCAAGATGTGTGAAAGTAGTGCCCCGAAGAGACAGATGGGCACAAATAAATGGGGGGAGGTCAAAACTGGATAGGACTATATCAAGCAGAGGCACCACCCTATGGGGGTGGTAATGGATCCCTCTGCTGTGGACCCAAGGTGGTGGGTGGTGGCAGGGATGGTCGAAAATCGTGCGGGGGTCGATACGAAAGTGACGCATGAGGCTCTGAAGGAAAGGTAGGTCACGATCGACCACTTCTTGAGTTACCGGACCACCATAATATCCTGCTAGTAGGGTCATGGTGCCAAAGCAGTTTTCTTGATCAGCGTCACGAAAAGTAATCTCGAATTCTATGTCTCCTATGTAAAGGGGCCCGGAGGGGTGTGGGGCGGAAGGGGGCTCAGGTGTGGTGGTGGAAGAGTTGGTAGCAGTGGTGGCTCGGGTAGGAGAGCGTGTGCGACGCGTGTGCCGTATATGCCTAGGGTTTGATGGGTTGGGGTTGGCGGGTCTAGCACAGTGTAGAGGCATTGTGTAGGAGGAGGAAAATAATGAAGAAATAAGTAAAGCAGGGGGGTGAGTTTACCTGACTTGAAAAATAGATGGCGTTTTGTCTTGGTGTCGTGGTTGTCTGCGGTTCGGATTATCCCCAAGCTCTTCAAAGATGTATCCTTGTTGTTAGAGAATTCAAACGTTCGGTTGAATGTTGAACGATGGGAGGCGGCCTCGTGGAGAGAAGGAATGGCTTCAAGGGAGATGTCGACGGCTGCAAGGAGGGAAGGAGGGTTTGGCCGAGTGAAGAAGACGTCTTCGATTCGGGAACGGCGCTTAAATAAGCGTAGATGGGCCGGTCGAATCGTACAGCGACCCGTTCGGCAGCCAGGAGTGACTTGGTCCGAGTCAATAGATCGCTCGGTCGGGTGAGTCTGTGGGGAGAATGACTCAGTCCGAGTCGGAGCTTGCTCGGGCCGAGTTGCAATTACTTTGCCCGGGTCAACAGAGTGACAATTTCTTCTCAATTTTAGGCCCCTATAAAACTCGATCGAGCAGGATGTTACTCGGGCCGAGTCATACCATGCTCATGCCGAGTCAGTAATACTCTGCCCGGGTTGGCAGAGTGACGTTTTCTCCAAAATTCTTCAGCCTGTAAAACTCGACCGAGTACTTAGTAGCTCGGGCCGAGTCGATTTCAGCTCGGGCCGAGCACAAATCAACTCGGATCGAGTTAACATTGCATTATCCCGTCCAACTTTTTGTATCTGTATCAGTCGACCGAGCAGATGGCTGCTCGGTCGAGTCGACTCTGCCTCTTTTGCCAATCTTCCTGGGATGCCTCTTGATGTACCCCACCTTCCTCCTACTGACTCGTCTTGGTATCCAACCTGCACAGATTGTGAATTCATCACTCCTTGGATGGTTTTCAAAATTTTATTTCTAAAATATGTAATACGAGTAAGAATTTGAAAAAAAAGATCAAAAATCCAAGAAATTGGGTTGCCTCCCAATAAGTGCTCGTTTTCAGTCATGAGCTCGACTCCCCTTAATTTATCAGTTGTCGTTGGGGAATCCCTCAAGGAAGTATGTCTCCTCTGTTCCCATAGGTTCTCCGGCTCTATAGGGTTTAATTCTTTGACCATTGACCTTGAAATTTCCGTTCTTTCCATCGAGCTCGATGGCGCCTCCTGGAGATAAGCTCATTATCTTGTAGGGACCAGACCACCTTGATTTTAGCTTCCCGGGAAAAAGGCGTAGTCTCGAGTTGTATAGAAGTACTTGGTCGCCAACATCATGGCGAATAACTGTGATATTTCTATCGTGGTATGACTTGGTTCTTTCCTTGTATATCTTCGCATTTTCATAGGCATGACGCCGAATTTTATCCAACTCATTGCAATGAAGGGCCCGTCGGGTAGCAGCGCTTTGGTAGTCAAAATTCATTTTCTTTATCACCCAGTATGCTCTATGCTCCAATTCTAACGGGAGATGGCAAGCTTTTCCGTAAACCAGCATGTATGGAGTTGTGCCGATTGGGGTTTTAAATGCAGTGCAGTAAGCCCAAAGTGCGTCGCCCAGCTTGTACGACCAATCCTTCCTTGAGGCGCTGACCGTTTTTTCCAGAATGCTTTTTATTTCTCTATTAGATACTTCCACTTGGCTGCTGGTTTGAGGGTGGTAAGCGAGGGCGACCTTGTGATGAACCCCATACTTTTTCAACATCGCCTCGAATTTTCTTTCGATGAAATGAATTCCTCCATCACTTATAATCGTACGGGGGACTCCGAAGCGGGGGAAGATGGTGTTCTTGAAAAACTTGGCTACTATCCTCGCGTCGTTTGTCGGGGTGGCTATGGCCTCCACCCATTTTGAGACGTAATCAATAGCAACCAAGATATACTTGTTGTCGTTACTCGATGGGAAAGGCCACATGAAATCGATGCTCCAGCAGTCAAATAGCTCTATCTCCAGGATGCCGTGGAGAGGTGTTTCATTCTTCTTCGTGATATTCCACGTCCTCTGGCACCAGTCGCACTTTCTTATGTACTCATTGGCGTCTCTAAATATGCTGGGCCAGTAGAATCCACTTTGAATAATTTTCGTCGTGGTTTTGGTAACCGCGGCATGCCCACCACATGGTTGATCATGGCAATGGGAAATGATGAAAGTTACTTCTTCTTTTGGTATACATCGTCTGATGATCCTGTCGGTGCACGTCTTGAACAAATGCGGGTCATCCCAAAAGTAACTCTTGGCATCATGTAGGAACTTCCTCCTTGAATAAGCTGCCAATCCATGCGGAATTATCCCACTCACCAAGTAATTCACTATATCGACATATCAGGGAGCTTCAGAGGTACCTGCAACAAATAGTTGTTCACCAGTGAATGAATCGTCAATCGAGAAGATGTCGTCCCCGTGCCTTTGAATAAGCCATGACAAGTGGTCTGCTACCACATTTTTTGCTACCTTCTTATCCTTGATTTCAATGTCGAATTCTTGGAGCAGAAGGATCCAACGTATCAGACGAGGTTTAGCATCCTTCTTGCTTAGCAGGTATTTTAATGCCGCGTGGTCCGTGTGGATGATCACCTTGGACTCCAGAAGGTAGGATCTAAACTTATCTATAGAATAGACTACGGCTAGCAGCTCTTTCTTTTTGGTGGTGTAGTTCTTTTGGGCGGCATCCAGGGTTTTTCTAGCGTAGTATATGGCATGGAGCTTCCCCTCCTTTCTTTGGCCAAGAACAACTCCCACTGCTTGGTCACTAGCATCGCACATAAGCTCAAACGACAGAGTCCAGTCTGGTGGCTGTATGATCGGCACCGAGATGAGTGCTTCCTTCAACTTGTTGAAAGCTAGCAGACAAGCATCAGTAAACACAAAAGGAGCGTCCTTATCCAGGAGCTCCGTGAGAGGGTGAGCAATATTGGAAAAATCCTTTATAAAACGTCGGTTAAAAACCGGCGTGCCCTAGAAAGCCACGAATACCTTTGAGGTTTGTGGGGGGGTGGCAAACTTTTGATAACCTGCACTTTTGCCTTATCAACCTCAATTCCTTTAGAGGTAATGACATGCCCAAGAACCACTCCTTCTGTCACCATAAAGTGATACTTCTCCCAATTGAAAGTGAGATTGTTATCTTGGCACCGTTCCAAGACTTTGGACAAATTAGCTAAGCAGCTATCAAACTCAGTGCCATAGACGGAAAAGTCGTCCATAAAGACCTCCGTGATATTCTCGATGAAATAAGAGAAAATAGACGTCATGCACCTTTGAAACATGGCGGGTGCGTTACATAGTCCAAACGGCATTCTTCGATAAGCAAAGGTGCCGTAAGGACATGTGAACGTCGTTTTCTCTTGGTCTTCCCGATGCAACGGGGTTTGAAAAAATCCAGAGTATCCGTCTAAGTAGCAGAAGTATTTGTACTTAGCTAACCGCTCAAGCATCTGGTCTATGAAGGGCAGAGGGTAGTGGTCTTTCCTAGTGTCTTTGTTCAGTTTTCTGTAATCGATACACATGCGCCACCCAGTGACAGTCCTAGTGGGGATCAACTCGTCTTTTTCGTTTTTTACGACTGTCATGTCCCCTTTTTAGGGACAACCTGAACGGGACTGACCCACTTACTATCAGAAATGGGGTAAATAATGTCGGCCTCTAAAAGTTTCAGACTCTCCTTTTTCACCACCTCCTTCATGTTGGGGTTCAACCGCCTTTGAGGCTCAATGGAGGTGGCATCCTTGTCTTTATGGTGAATCCTATGCGTACAAATGGTCTCGCTAATACCCTTCAGGTCAGAGATGTTATACCCTATCACCTTTCTGTAAGATCTGAGGATTTTTAGGAGACTCTCTAATTGGGGTTCAGTGAGGGCCGCATTTACAATGACGAGATAAGTGGAACCTTCCCCCAGAAAAGCATATTTCAAATTAGCGGGGAGGGGTTTCAATTCTACCTGAGGGGGCGTTGTACCCCGGTGTCTCTTTCTTGTGAGAATGATGCATCCTCGATCTCGGGTTCGGAATGTGGAAATTCTTCATTCGCAGAGTCATAGGAGGAGCAGGGAGATGATGGCGCATCGAGGCACACGTCTGCAGTTTCCACTCCTGTAGCGCACCTGTCAAAAGAAGCAAGGTTTTCAGGCATGTGTTCACTGTCAGACATAAAGTTTGAAGCACTCCCTTGATCGATGTGGTTTTGAGATAGAGGTAGAATTGGGGGTTCTTCATAGGCATATTCCTCGCACGCCGATATCTGCGGAGGGATATTGTTATAGAAACGTAATGTGTCTCCCTCGTACCGCACATAAGTTCCATCAACTATGGCAACACCATCCAGGGTGTTTGCATTGGAAAGCGGTTGTGATGAAAACGGAGAGTTCTTGTGTGGATGGGTCGTCTGTAGGGAATTCAACTGGGCCATGTGCCCATACGTCAGCCACCACGCTATCTAATATCTCAAGCATCTGAGAATTGTGTAGCGATTCCAATTGATGAGCTTCTCCCCAGTAGGCATCAACAGATGGAGCCTCAATGGTTTGAAGGTGCATCACATCCTCTTCTAAGCTTACTTGAATATCATCCTCAATTGTACCTGCATCAGAAACCTGATTCATTAAATAATCCATGACTAGTTGCTGATTTGCGTTATCTGCAACATAGGTTCCTGAGCCAAAAAAGCGAACTGCATCGATCAACTCTCTTGCTGCACACTCAACCATGAACTCGTCCATGTGCGAGTCTTGGAAGCCATGTAAATAATAAGGAGAGAAACTAATTGTTGAGTATTGGTGTTTCATACCAATCTTATTTTGATGATGATCACAACATTATGTTGTTGCTAATGAATCTCAAGTTTTAGTCTCTCAGTTTATCTCAAGGATATCTTTATTGGAGACTAATCACTTGGTGTAAGGATGGACATCATGTGAAGAAGAGCCAAAGTTTGGACTCAAGGAGTGCCAAAGCTTGGAGAAGATGGAGAGCAACCAAGGCATCAAGATTGAAGACTTAGACTCTTTTGAAAGCATTGTAATCCATGTAATTTACTTTATTGCTTTCTCTCTCTTTTGAGTCTAGGGTTGATGTAATGCCTTGCTAGATGGTTTACTCATTCATGCTCATGCATTTAACCATCTTAATGAACCTTAGGATTATCATAGAATCCAACCCAATAGGTTCACTTCTTCTGTCAGTCGCCTGTTGAGGGAAACACAGTCGACTGGGTGATTTCCAGTTGCCTGTAGACCCTTCTACAGTCGCCTGATTTGCACTGCTCAAGTCAACATTTCTATCGACTCAAACTTGAGCTTTACGCACAGTCGCCTGTCAATCAGTTCCCAGTCGCCTGTATATTTACAGTCACCTGAGATTTGGCCAACAGTCGCCTGTCTAGCGTAAGTGCAATCTCTGCATCTCTCTGTCTTCTCTCCATACTTCACAGTAGTCGACTGATGAAGAATATACAGTCGCCTGACTATCCGACAGTCGACTGTAGTATTAACACCAGTCGCCAGTGCAAAGAATTGGAGAAAGAGTGCAGCTCTCTGTTTCGATCCATCCCCTGTAGCAGTCGTCTGCTGAAGGAATTACAGGCGCCTGTCCTGTTTGTCAGTCGACTGTATTGTCTTCTTCAGTCGACTGTCCTGGCTCAGATTATAGCCGTTGGATATTTTCTAGCTGTTGATCAGTCGACTGTCTTATGATCATCAGTCGACTGTTCCTGTTGTTTTCACCCAGTTTCTAGCCGTTGCTGATTTGATTTTCTGGCTGTTTCTTTGGGTTTCTGGGCTTGATATATGTTTCCTATATATATGGGTGTGCTGCCTTTCTTGAGAACTCTTGACAACATTTGATAAACTCTTGATTCTAAAGAAAATCTCAAGAGATCAATAAGCTACTCTCAAGCTCCCTCATTTCTCTCTATTTGAGCATTCATCTTTCTTCATGCATTGAAGTCCAGCTCAAGGGAAATCATCCAAGTGCTCTCAAGCATATTCCAACACTTGGAAATCCTCTTCCATGCCTTGCATTCATTCATGAGTAAGCATCTCAAGGCATAGGTAAGAGTATTTACTTTACAAGGTGTAAACTGTTTTCCTATTTCTCTTTGTGGGATTAGGATTTTCTCCTTGTGGGAGATTGTCTCTTTGTGGGACTAGAGTGTCTCTTTGTGGGACTGAACTCTCTCTGTGGGAGTAACTCTCTTTGTGGGAGTTTGAGTGTCCTATTGTAGGGCTAACCCTAATTCTCTGAGTGGAAGTTAGTGATTCTCTTTGTGGGAGTCGTGATCCTCGTGTAGGATTGGTTGGGTCCTTATGTAGGGCATAAATCCTCTTTGTGGGGTATCTCCTTGTGAGATTTGTATTCACTTCTCTTTGTGGGAATATAGTGGATATTGGTGTGGCTGGACGTACCCAAGTTTGGGGAACCAGGGTATATCTTTGTGTTTGCGTTTGGTTTGATTGTGCCATTCCTCTTGCATTTATAATTCCGCATCTGCAAGTTAAATTTTATTTGGACAATTTTATTGCCATTACACTATTCACCCCCCCTCTAGTGTGTGTTGTTAGTATTGCAAGGGTTAGACGATCCTTACACTAAATTCCTCTGAGTCGCTATCAGAGTCGCAGGTCCACTGCACTTGCATTACCGTCTCCATTATGCCTGATTGGTAAGGAGGCAATAGCTAGGTGGAGGAGGATGTTAGCAGCAAGGCAGATAAAACAGAAAAAGAGTGAAAATGGCGGAAAGGTGAGAGATGGCAAGAATGCTAGCAAACTTCTCAATATAAAAATGAACTGAGACAAAAACACTATTGCTGTCCTCGGCAACGGTGCCAAAAACTTGACAGGCCTGCAATCTACACCTAGGATCCACCTGGCGGTGTCACGATCACCAGGCGTGATATGGCTCCTAGGCTACGACTCCGGGCTCAATCCGCAAGCGGACGGTGTTGAGTTATAGTATAAAATATAGTCGAATCCCACAGGGACGGTGATAGTGTCTGTGGTAATCTCAGTCTATTTCTAAATCTAGAAGTAATGTAGCGGTCAGAATGAGAATGAATTGGGTTGATTGTTGTTGCTATGTAATATAATAAAAGGAACTAGGGCTTTAGGGATCGTCGCTAGGATCGTTGGGGTTGATGTTAGATAGGTTCCTCACGTCGCATTAGGGCTAGGAAATTAATCCCCCAATTCGTACCACTCTCGTGGGTTGGAATTGCGGGGTATTTCGGAGGCTCTCGTCGACGCAATGGTGGTAGCCATCGACGTAGCGATATAGTTCGTTGATGGATCCCCTCAAGGCGTGAGCCGGGCATGGTCTCGTGCCTTGAATGGATCTGCCGATTTCCCTATTCGAATCCCTAGATACCCCTTAAGAACATCAATTCCACAGACCGTGGGCATGATCTCAGTACAGGTTATCTACGAATTCGGTAGGATCTACCGAAATACAACCCTAAATCCCCAACTTCATGTAGGGATCCAGATCTACATTTTCCCCTAAAATCCTAGGGTTCACCCATCGGCCTTAGAATTGATCTACTCACTCATGGTGATAGGAACGCACAAAGATATCAATTTCGCGTAGGAAGACATTTTTGCAATAAAAGAAATTAGGGCTAAAAATAACTTACAGCGAGAACCAATGAAGAACAAATCCAGAGAAGAATAAAAGGCACAAATCTTCAAAATCGATCCAGAAATCCACTCTAATAATTAAACCAAAAATCCGTACAAAAGGAATTCGCTCTCGCTCCCAAAAATCCCTCTAACAATCGCTAGAATCAACTTCCCCCAGCGCTGCTCGCAGTCGCCCACTTTAGCTGCCCAAATCGCGTGCATCCCGCATTTCAAAATCATCCCGAAAATGCCCTGGGAATTGCTGACCGAGTATGCGACTCGGCCCGATTAGGAACTGCTCGGGCAGTGTCTCGGCCCGCGTCGTATGTTGCTCGACTTCAGAATGGACCTACCCAAGCCGAGTAGGGTCTGCTCGGCCCAAGTAGGATTGACTCAGTCGGTCACTCGGGCGGTGCTTGGGGGCCTACTCGGGGCGTGCCATCTGCGGCTGCTCGGTCGAGCAGATGAGCTGCTCGGCCCGAGTCAACTCGTATCTGCTGCTTCTCAAAAAAAATGACACGGCTCGGCCCGAGCAGCAAGCTGCTCGGGCCGAGCATTTTTTGGGAAAACTGAAATGCAGCAGCAGCTCTCTCTGTCTGCTCTCTTTCTCCTTCTTCTCTTCCTTCTCTCCTCCAACAGCTTAGAGAACACGGGAACTCCTCCAGAGCCCTGCCAACAGGCTCCAGAGCAAGTCGGATGTGTCTGTACCCAGGCGGGGGCCCAAATCGCTCCAAAATCCCTGAAAACTCAAAATATACTACGAAACTCGAAATATCGTCAGAAATACCAAAATCGCAGTAAAAAGTGGGATTTGGATGCGGAGATGATATGCAATGCGATGGAAATATGATATGAAAATGATGTAAAATATGGACACATCAACATGCGAGTGTCATTCAGTGGAAAAGGGGTGGCCATTCGACTTATGGCTGAAGACATGCAAAAGTCATTCAGTGGCAAAGGGTTACCCCTTCGACTTACGGTTAACGACATGCGAGGGTCATTCAGTGGTGAAGAGGTGGCCCTTCAACTTACAACTGACGACATATTAGAGTCGTTCAGTGGTGAAGGGGTGGCCCCTTCGACTTACGGCTGATGACATCCGAGGGTCATTCAGTGGCGAAGGGGTAGCCCTTTGACTTATGGCTGATGACACACGAGAATCGTTTATTGGAAAAGGGGTGGCCCTTCGACCTACGGCTGGCGACACGTTGAGGTCGTTCAGTAGAGAATGGTTGGTCCTTCGACTTACGGCTGACGACACGTGAGAGCTGTTCAGTGGCAAAGGGGTGGGCCCTTCGCCTTATGGCTGACGATACGTTAAGATCGTTCAGTGACGAAGGGGTGGCCCTTCGACTTACAGCTGATGATACATTAAGGTCATTCAGTGGCGAAGGGGTGGCCCTTCCGACTTACGGCTGGCAACATTCGAGGGTCGTTCAGTGGCAAAGAGGTGGCCCTTCGACTTACGGCTGACGACACGTTAAGGTCGTCCAGTGGCAAAGGGATGGCCCTTCGATTTATGTTGACGCCACCTTAGGGTCTATATGGGTTTCATCATCGTGATTTTGGCTAATCTAGATTTCCCCAAGGATAGGATCCTTTTTTGAGGGGAGTCTTATGGGACTCTTTTCATAAAATTCATAAATGCTATATCGAAAAGAAGATGTTTCGAAGTAGAATTTATTTGATGAAAAACATGCTTTATTGAAAAAAGTAAAAAGCGTACAGGTGTTCCTGATTTTTGTTGAGATTCACTTTTTTCCCATACTTTTTATTCGACCTCGAGCTTTAGAAGTTCGTTAGTCTACCACCTTAGTGACAGGTGACCCTGTCATCTTGCCTTTCTACTTTGAGGGCCCTTCTTTGCTGGATTGATCGGCGACCGGGTTCTTGGGATGTCCACGTTTGACCAGTGCGTCGATCTCCTTCTTGAGTGTCCAGCAATCGTTGGTATCATGCCCATAGTCATTGTAGTACTTGCAGAACTTGAGGTCGTCTCTCTTCTCATATTTGCCCTTCTTGGCAGATTCTTGGACCAATTCTTCCGGCGGGGCATAAGCGAGGACCCCCATCTTGGGTGTGCTTGGCATCGCGTAAGTTGGGTGCTCTTTGCTTCAAGGACTTCTCTCTCTCTCTCAGCCTCTTATCTCACGATTCTTGGCGAGGGGTCCCCTGAGTCGGTTTTTCCCGACTGGTGTCTCTACGGCGGGCAGGGGTGTCTTTCCCAGTAGTTTCATTTGGTTCCTCAGCTTCCTCGGGGATGATGAACCGATCTGTTATATTGAACATCGTAGCGAGGTTGTTGGGTGGGAACTGGTATATCGCCCTCTACAAGTGCTTGTTTCATACCACTTGAGTGAGAGCTGTGATGACAGTTACATCCGGCGTCTCTTCTACCTCGAGCCTTTTGTCGTTGAATCGTTGGACGAAAGCTCAAATTGACCCCTTCTCATTCTGATTAAATGAAAAGAGGTGGGAGGACTTCTTCTTGGGACGTCGTCCCACGACGAATTATTTGCAGAACATATCAGCCAATTTCTCAAATGAACCGATGCAACCGTCGGGTAATCCTTCGTACCAGCCTTCTGCCCTCTTAAACAGGGTAGCATGGAAGGCTCGATAAAGGTATGTCTCATCGGCCTCGTGAAGTAACATCACATTTAGGCATTTACGGATGTGCGACCATGTGTCGCCTCTGCCATCATAAGCTGGCAAGGCGGTGAGCTTGAACTTCGGAAGAGAATGAGCGGAGGTGATATTCTCCTTTAGTGGGGTCCGTTGAAGCGCAGATTGGATGAGCAGGGATCGACCTTCGCCGCCTTGCAAGTAAGTAGCTTTCGAAGATCGGTTTGGGATCTCATCTCTCCTCCCATATCAACCTACAAGATTGAGAGGGTTATAACCGGGGGCCCGTATTTTACCTAGTCCAGGATGTTACAGGTCGATTCCTTATAGTTGGAAGGACCTGGTTCTACCTAGAAACTAAAGGACTGATTGTCAATCCCCCTCTTGCCATATTGGTGAGACTTGGAGATTGTATTGTGCGGGCGGATATATTGCCGATCTGCTCTCGGATCTCCTTGATCACTGAGCAAGGATGCGCCTTTAGTCAGAGTTAGACTCGAGTTAGGAGGCGACAGTTTCTTATTTGTGAGCGATGGATCTCACATGCTTTGGCATATCAGGGTTGCTAAAACATCGAGACTCTTGTCGACCTGCTCCGCGAATTGGTCGAATTGCTTCTGGGTCACCTTAGGTTCATTGGTGGCCTTAGTAAGTCGCTTTTGTGGGGACGTAGAGCCCGCGGCATCCTCCACTAGGACGTTGTTTTCTTTTTTTTCTCTATCGGACCTTGGATCAGTCCGATATTGTTAGGTCAAGCTGACATGGCTTTTTGATCACTTTGGGATGTTGAGTTGGTTAACGATTTTCCACAGACGATGCCAAACTGTGAAGGCCAAAAATGACCGAGAAAGTTGTCTAGCTGACATGGACCCTTCATGCTAAATTGGAGCCTCGTCAGCGAGTTGAGTGGACCCTAGGTTGATAGAACTAGGGTCGTTTTGATGGATGTTGATTGGCTTGCGGTGCTCGATTGACCCTCGAGCGGCTTGTACATCGGTAGATCGAGGCTTAGAAGCTTTAGAGAGACCCTCACAGTAGATTGAGACTCGACGATCTACACCACAAAGAAACGTCAGGGGGGGTCGGATCTAGGTCCCGATCCAAATCCCCTCCGATGCTTAAGTTAGTACGAGAACTTAAGGAAGAGAGGAAGCTTGGAGCAGCTGAGATCGACCCACGGAGGTTCGTCTCAGATCTCACGTCACAAGCTCTTTATGAAAGAATTATAAGCTGAAAGAGTAGAGTATATGTAGTAGATCTTGTATCTTGGTTATTGGAACCTTTTGGTATTTATAGACGTCCTGGGTCCTTTAAGTGATGTTGGGGGGATAACGGTCACCCATTATGGTGCCATGATCTTCCCTCTTTAATAGAAGAGAATGTTGCCCACGACCCCGCTATTTATGAGGCCGCCTTCAATTCCACGTTCGAGTTATGGGAGCTCAACGGTTGACTGGCTGGTGGGCTTTGACTGAATCGATATCGGGCTTCTCTTATTGGGCCTTAACCTCCGTCGGTCGATTCGTCTCGAGTGCTGGCCCAATGATTCAACAGTGACATACGCATATTCTTGTATGTTTATGTTTGCAGTTTCTAAGTGAACTCCATTTAAACGGATGTTCTTGAAACTTAATAAATTTCTTTTTGAGTTCAGAGAGAATAATGCAACCTTTATTTTTATTTGTGTACCATTTGGGAGAAATAATGTTGCATTCCCTTATCCTTGAATTATGTTTGGTGGTCCTGATATTATATTTACCTGGCTATCATATGGTATAATGCTATGAAAATAGCATTTATATTGAAGGATTGTATGTGTTGAGGCACTGCCTACTAGGCAGTCATGAGAATAGTACATCTATTAAAAGATGAAACATATATGCACATTGTATTTCAAAACATAACTACTTTATTCAAAGCACTACACATAGTTATGAAAAAACATAAAGAGCTCTCAATTACAATGTTTTTAACAAAGAAAAAAGGTAACTAATCAAACAAGTCATCTTTCTCGAAATCTTCAGCAGTGAACTGGACTGGTGTTACGCCCCGCTTTCCATTGTACTTGGGAGCGAGGACGCGACGAAGGTCCGCATGTGCTTAAAACAAGAAGGAGATACTTTGTTTCCTTCCTACTTGGTTTAAGCACATTACGCGTCTGTGATAACAACTTGCAGGTTCTTGCATGCAACTCAAACAACATAGATAATTATTTTGTTACAATCTCAAATCTCAAGAAAAATAGATTACAACAATGAATGAAATGTAAAGAGGATATAAAAGAGAGGGTCAACGCCCTTACAAATTTTGAAAGAAATAACAATGTACAAAATGATACGAAGGCACAAAGCTTCTCAGCGACGGAACATAACGGCAAGGTACTCATGGTCAACATGCTCAGTCTCTAAGCAACTCCTCAGCAAACCTGTCTAATACCTGACGTATATTTCATAAGACAAGGAAATATACGTCAGCAAGGGTCGCTCGGCAAGATTTAAAAAGTTAAGATAATTGACCCTCAGCAAGGTTTTCGAAAATGATTTCATGGCAATATAAGTCACATCATTTAGAGTTTACAATAATTAAAGCATGGCAAGTGTGTGTACAACAATAACCATGGCAAGTGTGTGCGTACAGCAATAAGCATGGTAAGTGTGTGCGTACATCAATAAGCAAGTCATGCGTGGTGTGTACATCAAATGACATGGCAGTTCTAAGCAAGTTGAAATAAAGTAATGACTTGGCAATTTGTAATTTCACGTCCGTGTTTCTATTCACTCCTAAGGTTTCCGCCTTTAAGACGTGATGAGTAAGTCATTCTTCACGCAGGGGTATAATCGCGATTGATACTAGCCCACCGTATAGGTGGTGTTCTTGAAGACATGACCCCTACATACGCTTAGTAGCAGTTCAACCCTAACCCCACCCAAAAGTTTTCCGGAACACGAGCCGGCCTAGTCGTATTACAAGCACGAAGTTGTCAACTCACATGACATCACGATTTCACTATTTCGCCTCTTGGGCGCACAAATCCACAATCTCATGATTCCAAGCATTCCAATATATTCTATCATTATGCATTCCATTAATAACCGTTCAATCAAAAGTGTGCAAACATGAAGTGTAACAAGACTTAGGATAAACTAGCAGTTCTTGATTTATCATTTAAAAGTAGCGATATCAAAAATTGTAAAAGTACAGTTGCCTGAAGCAACGCGATTTGGATGTCTAGATGATCGTAACGAGAGGCGCGGTCGATCTGCCAGGTTGGATCCACAAAATTAATGCTAAGGAAATTTACTTTATAAAACTAACATGGTGAGGACCAACACTAACCTATATTTATATACAGTATATTAACTAGTTATTATACCAACTAAAATGTTACTAACATTCATTAACACAGTTACATTTATTACTTGATGCAAGATGATATTATGCTTATTGACTTGACTTTGTTGTGAGGCCCATGCGTACACACTACATGTTTGATCTGATTACCAACAAGACTTGTTTTCTTTCCACAAATTAATTTATCCGATATGATGACCAGGGCAGCAAAGATAAATATGGAAGTGCCATGAGTAATGACATTGGGACTTGTTCTTTTTGTTTGGTTAATTAAATCCATTATAGAAGGCACCGCTCACCTATAGTATGATATTGTTCATATGAAGGCTCATTGTTGGCATTGGAACTCACAGCTACAACAATTCAGTTGTTTTAGAAGAATACATGCGGTACTATTTCCAATGCATAACATAACTTATATATATACTCACTATATGCACTGTTCACGAACAAAGAGGGGTATCTTACGTGTTTTGTCGCCGTCAACGTGCTGGACGATGGCTATGTAGTGGCGCAGCAGCGATGAGTAGCGGTAGCTACGCAACGACGGTGTAGTGACTGGGAGGCTGTCGAAGGGAGATGTTCTTACGGGCAGTGAGAGGAGGTGTTGGCGTCCGGTGATGTAGCATTGAAGGAGTTGGCGAACGGGGTGAGCCGATCGGAGGGGGGTCTGGTCGGTTGTGGACTGGTCGAAGGGGCGCATGGGGGTCGGAGACGCGGGCTTCGCTGCGGAGGGATGCTAGGTTCGGCCTGGAGGGAAAGCTGCCATATGGGTTAGTGTTTAGTGGTCGTGGCGAGCGATGGAAGGCGGGGAAAGGCGGTAGTCTTGGGGAGAACAGGGGAGGGGTGGCGGTTCGGTGGTGAGGATGGAGAGGCGATGGTCGGAGGGAAGAGGCGATGGCTGCCTCGGGGTCGAAGGAAAGGGAGTAGCGATCGTGGTGCCTTGGGGTCGGGGGTTTGGCGTGGAACTGGGCAAGGGAGGAGGTGCTGTGGGATGATCGGATAGAGGCTCGGTGGAGGTCATGAGGTGGTTGCGTTGGGTGTTGCGGGTTGCAGGTGAGAAGGGGAGAAGTGACGATGGTCGGAGGCGACGTCGGGGAAGTTGCAGTGGCGGAGGTGGAGGTGAGTTACAGGTGGGGCTTGTGGGAGGCGGACAACATCGCTGGAGTTGTTGCAGGCTGTAATGCCCGTATGCGTGAAATATCGTTAATGTGTGTGTGTATAGTACATTTTGTTGTGTGCATAGTAAATTCCCACATGTATGACTAAGGTGACTATGATATACCTAGGATATATAGGTGATTGCATGTGGTTGGATAATACATTGCTTTTATTGTTAGCAGGCTATTGGCGTTCATTAGCGTGCTTAGCAATTTTAGTTAGTAAGTGTGTATAGTGAAATGGTGTGTTCATGAGAATTGGTGATATTGGGATAATTACTAATGACAAATGTTATTATTATTATTGATGTTTGGTAGTTATTTTTGGTGGTGGTGTTCTTATTATGGGTAATAGTATTTTTATTATTGGTGATGTTGATGGATAGTATCAGAGTTATTGTTTGGGCCTATAGTAAATTTTAGTAGCCTAAGAGTTGGTTGTTGGGCTTTGCCGTTTAGCTTGCGTGAAGAGACTTGGTTGTTTAGGGGTGGGCTTGGATTAATATTAGGAAGAGGGAAGAGAGATTTTTGTTTTAAAATGGGGATGGCAAACTTGTAATAGATGAGTCCCTATGTTTATTCCATTTTCTCTCTTTCTACATCATTCTCCCTTCTAATTAATTTTGCTTTCCTCCCCAAGCCAAGAGCACAGCCGAACCCAAGCCCATGACCGATGCTCCCAGTCCACGCATGGAGGAAAAAAAAAGAAAAGAGAAGTAGAAAAAAAGAGAGAGAAAATTTGCAAACTTCTCTAATCCTCCTAAATCTCTTAAATCTTTCTCCTTCCTCAGTTTCTTTCCCCATGCCTAGGCCGACCCTCTCCCCATGAAGAAGGCCGAAACCCCCTCCCCATGTCTGCCGTTTGATCTCCTTTGGGCCGAAAATTCTTAGCAAGCAACAAAAAGGAAAGGAGATAGGAGATTGAAGAGAAGAGGAAGAATTAGAAAGAGGAAGGAGGAAGGGAGAAAAGAAAGCTAGGGTTTGGGATTTCGGGAAACTGAAAAAGATGGAGAAGTGCCATGGGATTTGTAGATGGGTTGCTTCTCTAATGAGGTATGGCTCTAATCCCTACTCAAATAGTTCTTCCATTTTCATCCTAAGGTCCAATTTGCATTTTTAGGGATCCTTGGAGTTGGAGCTTGAAGGTGAAATCATGGGGGGAAATTCGAAATTAGGGCTTGAGCTTAGAATTGGAAGAGGATCTTTGCATCTTGGATGAGGTAGGAGTCTAACCCCATCTCTCATGTTTTAATTCTTTGCATCTTAAGAATAAAGATTGCATCTTTTTGGGAATTTGTGAAACCCCTTGATTTGGTGCCCTCTTGCTTGTTCCAAGTTAATTTATGGATTTATTTGATGTCATTGTTTGATTCATGAAGAAATTGGAAGTCATGTTACTTACAATTTTGTGAACTTGTGAAATTGCCTTCTTTTGAATGTTGGAAGCTTGTTTAGTTAAATGTATTAGTATGAAAGATGTGAATCATGTTTCCCTGAATTGAATGGTGCTATATGATATCATGGTTTGATTCATGAGACAATTGATAGCTTGGTTACATTAATGTTGAGGAATTGTCCTCATTTAGCATGTTGACGTTAAGTGTCACTTGTTTTACTAGACAGGATTATGTTCGTACATGAGGAAAAAAAATGAAAGGCGATGTGTTGGGCGAAGTATAAATTGGTGCAAGATTGAAATTATATCTTGTGTTGGGCTAAGTTTACTTTAGTACTCAATTTTCATGTGAAGAGGAAATTTTGTGATGAAGTGAAATTCTTGAAGCTATGTTTTAGTTGAATTAAGTTAAATTGTTCTTTAAGTTCAATTTTCATGAATTAAGTTGGATTGCTCTCATTTTGGGCATTGCTCTCAATGTAGGAATGTTGAGGTATTGGGAATTTATTGGAAATGTTGGGAGTAGGAAGTTTGTATGAAACGATGGCATGTTGGAAAATTATCATGACATGTTGGAAGCTTAACATTCAAGTTACCTCGTATGAGATTGCTTTCTCATTTTGGTTTTAATGATTAAATGAAATAGTTCTCATTTTATGATATGGATTGAAATTGTTCTCCTTTGTTACATTTGTTGCTCAAATGAAATTGCTTCCATATTCCTTGTAAGAAAAATGTGAAGTAGACTATATTCAATTGAGTAGTGTAATATGAGGCTATGAAATAGATCATGATGCCCTATAATGTCATGTTTCAATGACAAGTGAATTTGCTCTCATTTTGCTTTCATTAACTTTGTTAGAAGCTATCAATGCCCACTTTTATGAAATTGCGCTCATTTTGGGTGTTGGAAACTATTTACTCATTTTAATGCGTATGAATGAGAAACTTGTAAAAATGAAATGAATTGGTGATGTTGGAAACAAGCGGAATATGGAAGGGTGACATGGTCACGTTAGGACACGAAGGTGGAGTGCACGGGCATGGACAAATTTGCCACGGTAGGAGGCGGGTGAAATCGCCGTGGGCAACCTCTTGATACCATTAGGTGGCTCCACGTGGATAACGGAGTAGAATCACTTGCACGTGCACGCCGGCTCATTCATGGGATCACATTGCATTGCATTGCATCACATCGCATTATTTGAGCATCATATGCATCATGACATCTTTTAGCATTTTTGGGTGATTTGTGGTTGTGTGTATGTGATGATTAACTTGTAAGAAAGGATGTTGCCATGGATGTGTTGGGTGCTTGAATGATGGTGTGTGGGAAAGCGTGGATTGTTAATTTGTTATTGCTAATAGTGAAATTCATGGTATTGGCGTTTGTATTGGTGATATCATTAATGTATTATGTAATGTTGGGTTATTGAAAGTATTATGGAATATTAGAATTTTTAACATCCAAGTTACCATGGTGCATGTGTGGTTGAATTGGTACGCTAGATTGAATTATTTGATGCAATAGTGATGTTTCATGTTGCTTGAGCGATTTGTTCCAATATTCATGCTAATTGGGATGCTAAGCTGAAATTGCTCTCTTTATGAAGTTACTCTCACTTTGGTTTCTTAGTAATTGGAATGGATTTCATTTCTTACATAAATATTATGTTGTTAGAAGGGGAGGTTGGTGGTGTGGGTGATGGTGGTGGAGTTGTTGGTGATGTGGGGTTGTTATGTTTATATCATTCTCTTTGAAATACTACTTATGTTTTCATTCAGGGATATTATTTATGTTGTATTTGGGAAACTTTGAGAAATACAAAGGAGACTCTGCCGAAATTTCTGCGAGTATTTTGTAAGCTTACACACAACATCCTAAACATTGGATATTAGGAAGGCTACATTAGGATTCCTTGTCTAGAAGAAATCCCATTGGAAAAGGGGTATAAAAGAAAAATTAGTAAGGTGGGGTTCTTGGCTAATTTTCAATTATTTGCATGCTAACCACTTAAGGTTCACGTTGCATATTGATTGGTTCATTTTGCATCAGGAATGGGTTATGCTTCTACTCCTTGCTGTACTCACGTTGTCTTGCAGGTTCTCCCTTGCGACAGGTACGTGTTCAGTTAGTTGATATCACTTCATTGTGTTGTCCCTATTATGCTATGCCGGGGTTAGTTACGAATTATTGCATAGAGCATGTCATTCCTTGCACATGTGAGTTAGTTTTGGACATTCCTACTGGGTCATGCTGTGACGTGCCCCGTTGATATTTTTCAGGTGCTGGTTCGTGGAGTTGGAGGCCCACTAGTCTATTTGGTTGGCGTTGGTTAGAGTTGAGGGTTTTGAGAGAAAATGAGAGTTTTGGGTGCGTGATATTGTACTTCGGTGAGTTGAGGGTATTCTATTGTATATGAGATTTGGCTCCTATATTGTATATGAGGGTTGTATAAGTGATGTTGTATTTGGATAGTTGTAACTTTATAGGTATTAGTGGTTTGTTTACATCTGTTTTTGTGTTGTTGGCCCTCTTTGTGTTTCTGTGTTGTTGGAATGCTACATGTACTATCCCAGCAGTGCGCAGTGGACCTGTGCTTAAGTTTGAAATTTTGTAATTCCTTTCGTAACACCCGCCTCTTCGAGAATACCTGATACGGATTCGTACTTATCGGGTATCCCAGGGAGCGGGGCGTTACATTTGGTGGCCCATGCAGGTCATCACACTGCGGCTGTGTAAGGGTAGTGCGTGTAGTGTTCTGAGGGGAGTTTAGCCCTAAGGTGGGTAGAGTCCAGCCTTGGGATAGGACCTGAATATCAGAATCTTCAGGTGTAGAACCCCTGAGGGTGGACATTAGAGTGTTGATTGAGTATGTATGTTTATGCATATGTCTGTGTGTATGATGTAGACATAATGCATGGCCTGTCGAGTATATTGAGACGATATACTTCTATGTGATTGGCTTTGAATTGTATGTGTTCGTAAATGCTTAACATATGAGTAGTGTGTAAAATTGAGTCATCTACTTGTTTGAGGTGCATGTGGTGTATAGAGCCACTGCAAGGTTGCACTGTATATGGTGAATCTTGTGTGCTGACATCCTGTGAATGTTGGATGGATATTAGGGGACATACATGATTGTATGACTAGGTTCGAGGTGAACATGTTTACGTGTTAATGAATGGTAGTCTACGCGTAATGTGTATCATGAAATTCTATCGTTGAATGATCTCTAGACCGTCTATAGATATGGTGTGCTGTTTGTACCTGTATAATGTGGTGAATGTGCGCATAGCTATGGTGTGTTGTTTGTATGGATTCTTGTGTTCCACTCAGGTGTGAGTGGGCATGCCCTGGGCGTATATATGTACGATGTATACAGTTGCATGTCTGGTGGTAAGCGGGTGCGCTTACGCCGGTATTGGGATAGAGATAGTGACATTTGGGTGTATGGATGTTGATGTGTACGACTCTATGTATGACATATGGGTGTATGTTGAAATGTGTACATGGCGACATAGGTGGTTGTATGACTTCGGATGGCAGTGCATGGGGGTGTATTTGGAATGTTATACTTGTGTGTGTATGCCCTAGTGCAGGTGTTGGTATCTGAAAGTGTTTTATCTATATGACGGGGTAGAGTGACCTTATACATCTCTAGTCACCCTCAGCCTGACCTACGTTAGAAAGTTCGAGGACGAACTTTATTTTTAAGGTGGGTAGATTGTAATGCATGTATGCGTGAAATACCGTTAATGTGTGTGTGTATAGTACATTTTGTTGTGTGCATAGTAAATTCCCACATGTATGACTAAGGTGACTATGATATACCTAGGATATATAGGTGACTGCATGTGGTTGGATAATACATTGCTTTTATTGTTAGCAGGCTATTGGCGTTCATTAGCGTGCTTAGCAATTTTAGTTAGTAAGTGTGTATAGTGAAATGGTGTGTTCATGAGAATTGGTGATATTGGGATAATTACTAATGACAGATGTTATTATTATTATTGATGTTTGGTAGTTATTTTTGGTGGTGGTGTTTTTATTATGGGTAATAGTATTTTTATTATTGGTGATGTTGATGGATAGTATCAGAGTTATTGTTTGGGCCTATAGTAAATTTTAGTAGCCTAAGAGTTGGTTGTTGGGCTTTGCCGTTTAGCTTGCGTGAAGAGACTTGGTTGTTTAGGGGTGGGGCTTGGATTAATATTAGGAAGAGGGAAGAGAGATTTTTGTTTAAAAATGGGGATGGCAAACTTGTAATAGATGAGTCCCTATGTTTATTCCATTTTCTCTCTTTCTACATCATTCTCCCTTCTAATTAATTTTGCTTTCCTCCCCAAGCCAAGAGCACAGCCGAACCCAAGCCCATGACCGATGCTCCCAGTCCACGCATGGAGGAAAAAAAAGAAAAGAGAAGTAGAAAAAGAGAGAGAAAATTTGCAAACTTCTCTAATCCTCCTAAATCTCTTAAATCTTTCTCCTTCCTCAGTTTCTTTCCCCATGCCTAGGCCGACCCTCTCCCCATGAAGAAGGACGAAACCCCCTCCCCATGTCTGCCGTTTGATCTCCTTTGGGCCGAAAATTCTCAGCAAGCAACAAAAAGGAAAGGAGATAGGAGATTGAAGAGAAGAGGAAGAATTAGAAAGAGGAAGGAGGAAGGGAGAAAAGAAAGCTAGGGTTTGGGATTTCGGGAAACTGAAAAAGATGGAGAAGTGCCATGGGATTTGTAGATGGGTTGCTTCTCTAATGAGGTATGGCTCTAATCCCTACTCAAATAGTTCTTCCATTTTCATCCTAAGTTCCAATTTGCATTTTTAGGGATCCTTGGAGTTGGAGCTTGAAGGTGAAATCATAGGGCTTGAGCTTAGAATTGGAAGAGGATCTTTGCATCTTGGATGAGGTAGGAGTCCAACCCCATCTCTCATGTTTTAATTCTTTGCATCTTAAGTATAAAGATTGCAACTTTTTGGGTTTTTGTGAAACCCCTTGATTTTGGTGCCCTCTTGCTTGTTCCAAGTTAATTTATGGATTTATTTGATGTCATTGTTTGATTCATGAAGAAATTGGAAGTCATGTTACTTACAATTTTGTGAACTTGTGAAATTGCCTTCTTTTGAATGTTGGAAGCTTGTTTGGTTAAATGTATTGGTATGAAAGATGTGAATCATGTTTCCCTGAATTGAATGGTGCTATATGATATCATGGTTTGATTCATGAGACAATTGATAGCTTGGTTACATTAATGTTGAGGAATTGTCCTCATTTAGCATGTTGACGTTAAGTGTCACTTGTTTTACTAGAAAGGATTATGTTCGTACATGAGGAACAAAAATGAAAGGCGATGTGTTGGGCGAAGTATAAATTGGTGCAAGATTGAAATTATATCTTGTGTTGGGCTAAGTTTACTTTAGTACTCAATTTTCATGTGAAGAGGAAATTTTGTGATGAAGTGAAATTCTTGAAGCTATGTTTTAGTTGAATTAAGTTAAATTGTTCTTTAAGTTCAATTTTCATGAATTAAGTTGGATTGCTCTCATTTTGGGAATTGCTCTCAATGTAGGAATGTTGAGGTATTGGGAATTTATTGGAAATGTTGGGAGTAGGAAGTTTGTATGAAACGATGGCATGTTGGGAAATTATCATGACATGTTGGAAGCTTAACATTCAAGTTACCTCGTATGAGATTGCTTTCTCATTTTGGTTTTAATGATTAAATGAAATAGTTCTCATTTTATGATATGGATTGAAATTGTTCTCCTTTGTTACATTTGTTGCTCAAATGAAATTGCTTCCATATTCCTTGTAAGAAAAATGTGAAGTAGACTATATTAAATTGAGTAGTGTAATATGAGGCTATGAAATAGATCATGATGCCCTATAATGTCATGTTTCAATGACAAGTGAATTTGCTCTCATTTTTCTTTCATTAACTTTGTTAGAAGCTATCAATGCCCACTTTTATGAAATTGCGCTCATTTTGGGTGTTGGAAACTATTTACTCATTTTAATGCGTATGAAATGAGAAACTTGTAAAAATGAAATGAATTGGTGATGTTGGAAACAAGCGGAATATGGAAGGGTGACATGGTCACGTTAGGACACGAAGGTGGAGTGCACGGGCATGGACAAAGTTGCCACGGTAGGAGGCGGGTGAAATCGCCGTGGGCAACCTCTTGATACCATTAGGTGGCTCCACGTGGATAACGGAGTAGAATCACTTGCACGTGCACGCCGGCTCATTCATGGGATCCCATTGCATTGCATTGCATCACATCGCATTATTTGAGCATCATATGCATCATGACATCTTTTAGCATTTTTGGGTGATTTGTGGTTGTGTGTATGTGATGATTAACTTGTAAGAATGGATGTTGCCATGGATGTGTTGGGTGCTTGAATGATGGTGTGTGGGAAAGCGTGGATTGTTAATTTGTTATTGCTAATAGTGAAATTCATGGTATTGGCGTTTGTATTGGTGATATCATTAATGTATTATGTAATGTTGGGTTATTGGAAGTATTATGGAATATTAGAATTTTTAACATCCAAGTTACCATGGTGCATGCGTGGTTGAATTGGTACGCTAGATTGAATTATTTGATGCAATAGTGATGTTTCATGTTGCTTGAGCGATTTGTTCCAATATTCATGCTAATTGGGATGCTAAGCTGAAATTGCTCTCTTTATGAAGTTACTCTCACTTTGGTTTCTTAGTAATTGGAATGGATTTCATTTCTTACACAATTATTATGTTGTTAGAAGGGGAGGTTGGTGGTGTGGGTGATGTTGGTGGAGTTGTTGGTGATGTGGGGTTGTTATGTTTATATCATTCTCTTTGAAATACTACTTACGTTTTCATTCAGGGATATTATTTATGTTTGTAACGGTCACTTTCCGACTGTACGTGTTTAACGCGTAGCTGTGTTTCATGTGCGTTTTGTGCATTTGATTTGTTTGTTACTGCCCTTTGCAGTTCAGACGCACGACCGAGCCCCGTTTTCACGATCCTCTCGGAGGCGCGAGCACCCCTGTATTTTTCTTGTAATTTTTGGAGGTCATGGAACCAATCTTCTATAACTTTTTATTATTATTAAAACATTTCATATTTTTTTTATTACGAAATTCTGAGTTCTCTTACGTTTTAAAAACAATTCAAATAAGTATTAATTATCCTAAATAACAAACACTAACCTAATAATGCCATTGCTGGACGTTTTTAAAGGAGAAATCAAATTCTTTTTACTAACTTGATTAATGAAATCTAAACCGAATTGATTTTTTTTTCCCACTAAAAATCCTAACAAGCTGGCACTCCCACGTTTCCCCCTTTGGGCCTCACCCTCTCTATCTCTCTCTCTTTCCATATAATATTACCTAATAAGCAAAACCTAGGTCTAACTCTAATAACTTGCAGCCGTCTCCTAAGATATATATATATAATACCCTATTTCTCCTCTCCCCTCTGAAAAGAACCCAACAACAACTTCGGCCGACTCCTCCATCGAACCCGACACCAACGCCTTCGAACCCATCTCCTTGCTCCCTCCGACCACCTCTCCACCGTGCAGCCACAGCCGACGCTCACGATGTCGAAGCCGCCAACCGTCACTCCTCTCTCATCGCCGACGCCCTCACCTCGATCAGCCGCTGTCTTCGACCACCCTCCGGCAGCAACCCCCGACTCCATCCCCTATTTTGCAACAGAGGAACCCAAGCCGGCACCCTTGCCGGCATTTTCTCGCCGGTGCTCAAGTCTAGCTGCCCGGTTCCGCCTCCCCACGGCCAGTCCGGTCGCCCGGCGCCGCCCAGGCCGCCGAAACCCCTGTCAGCGACCCATCCGGATCCAGCAACCCCGAGTCACGCCGATCTTCCCTGTCCGCAGATCTCCGGTTGCCTCCAATCGAGTTCGGCCGTACAATTCTCCACCCCGTTGTGGCCTCCTCCGGCTACGCCACCTCCCGATGCAGCTTCGACCGCGAGCCTTAGTCGTCGTTTGCCCTCTCTGTTCTCCGAGATCGTGGTTATCTCCTTGCCGTTGCAGCGCCGCACTCGCAAACCACCCGCGTCCTGTTCCTCCGGCACCGCCCAGCCACCTTGCCCACCGAAGACCTGCGCCCTCCCTCCTTTCTCCCCTACTCGACCACATCCGTCGATCGAGACCTCCGGGCGCCCTGCTCTTCCTGTCCGATGGCCTTCCCGTCCCAACACCGACAACCCTAGCGATGGCGCCCTCCTCGCACGCAGTCCGACCTCTCCTATCTCCTCCGTGCAGAGCCCTCTCCTTCCACCTTTCTCCTACTCCAAGCAACTTCCCCGCCGGCCTCCTCCATTCAAGTCCCACCCGCAGGCTAACGACAACGAGGCGACCTTAAAAGTGTAAGTTCATAAGCATACGTTAACAGTGATATATTAATTATTCTCATATTTTTTGTTATTACAGTATATCAACAGTAAGGGTACGTAACAGTGTGTACACATATTCTATAACCTGGGGTATATAAGCTAAGCTAGTGTTTATTCTAATAATTAAATAACAGAAGGTTAGTCTTAGTATTAAATTAAGTTTTTTTTCATAATAATTTAGGTTAGTTATTATAGTTACATAAGATAGAAATCAGTGTGTTATTCTTACTAATGGGTATTAGATTTTGATTGCCATTAGTTAACCCTTTAGCTTGATGCTTATCTAATGACGCAGAGACAGTCACGTTTCTGTTCGACCACGTGAACACTAAAGACTAGTGATGAGACGTTCCGGAAATTGGCTTCGCGACGCGATCCGCCACCGTTTCCAGACCCGACGCCAGATTAAATGCGTGTTCCTCACACCAGGTTGGTTTCCCCCCTAACTCGTAGCACAACCCACACCGTAGCGGAACCGCAAACTTAACTAAAACCGGACAACTACAATTAAATTTACTTTTCCACACCAGTAAAACGCTGCTCACTGTAGAAATCGACCATCCGACAAATTTTCTGTGCATATAGGTTAGTGGTCGATCTAGGCTGACGAAATATCAAAATGTGACTTCTGACGATTAGGATAGTCCTGATAACCTAGACATGAACCCTAATAGGAATTTCTGAAAACGAGGCCTGATACCGTCGACGTGACACTGTTTCAGACGGACTACCGCGGACGCGACGACTAGATGAGACGCCCCGGACAGACGACACACTCGCCATCACAGGCAAGTGTACCCACTTGCGTTTTTGACCGTGCTTTGGTCTTAGATTGCTAGAACTGTTAGACTGTGAATGTATAAAACCGGACGTGAAATGATAGCGTCCGGGACGACTCCTGACGGCTCAGACTTGATGACGAAGTCTGAGCCTGACTACAACAACTTTGATGCTGTAGGGATATCATGTGTGTGTACGTGTGTGTGGACACCCTAGAATAACCCTTCCTGTCTTGTCACGTCCCGTCCCGTCTTGCACAGCCCGCTGGGTAATAGGGCACTCTCCGAGTGATCCCTTGTACTGATTCACAGCATGCGGGCAATAGGGCACTCTCCAAGTTAGAGAGAGTGATCCCTTGTACTGATACACAGCCCGAGGGCAATAGGGCACTCTCCAAGCTAGAGAGAGTGATCCCTTGTACTGATTCTCAGTCTGCGGGCAATAGGGCACTCGCCAAGCTAGAGCGAGTGATCCCTTGTACTGGTGTCATGTCTTGTCTTGTCTTGGGGTTTGGGGTTGGGTTGAGCGTGCGCACGGCAAGAGGGTCTGATCCCCCTCGAACCGTAAGGCATGAACCCTTTCGTGTCTCACTTGTCTTGTCCTGCCTTGTTTCCGTCACGTCACGTCTTGTCTTGACACCTGTAGGTTAGTCTCGTAGTTGGTAGCACACGGTACAACTACTACTTGTTGTGCTCTACTTTCCTGCTGCATTACTTCTGTTGTTACTCAGTTATAACCCCAGCATGCTAATCAACCAGTAAAACATTGTCTAAAAGTTGATACACTTGAAGTAAAGTCTAACCCTTCTTGTAGACTTTACCTGACGTACAGTTCCTTTCTCTTGGGTACTGTACGTCAGGTGCTCAGCCAGAGTTCGTGGACGAGGTAGACTCACTGGAGTACGAGGAGCCGAGCACGTTGATCCAGAGTTCGTGCCTGACGAGGATCAGACCTTGAGGTCTTTCAGTCGCCACTTTTAGAGGTTACTACTTTTCGGTTTGTCTTTAAACTTTTGTTGCCATGCTTAGGCTTCTTTTAGACTTTGTACTTGTTGGATATCATATCTATAATTCAATGAATGCAATATCTTTTCCGTACTTTTGTTGTTTCGAACTATAAAAATGCAAGAACCTGAAAATCTTTTAAAATGGTACCTCTACAGACGCTTATTGGGTCCGAGCTTCTAAAGCTCTGGCCTAAGCGGGCCTCGTCATGTTTCGCTTCCGTCCATTTTGGGAAGCGGGGCGTGACAGGTTTTAGTGGTGGCCCATGCAGGTCCTGCAAAAGTTCGGAACAATAAAAGTACCGCATTCATTTAATATCCATGTACAAGTCTAAATTAGGTTTCCCAGTCCTAGATAGTAGGAAGACTTCGATAGACACCCAGGTTTGATAGTCTGACATCTTGGTTATGATTTAGTCATACACGTCTTAGGATACCCTAGTAGTCTCTCTCCCGGCTCGGACCATATTAGAGTTCTAAAATCCTTCTTTCAGTCGTTCGCTCGGGTCTATCGACTTCGGGCCCAGCATAACTAACAATGATTCTCTTAGGAACTCTCTCTTTAGATCCTGGGTATAGTCTAGCTCATAGGAAGCCTTGAGCTGAGTTATTCAAATCTTTAGATGACCCGATGATTAGAACCCTTGTCCTCTAGCATTCCTCTGATCCTTGCAAATTTTGTGCTATCGACCATAGAGTCCCATCGTAGCTCTTCACGATTCATATCTTACGTGTAATCTTCATGCGATCATTTTTCCTTTCTCTCGATTCTCGTGATCGTTTCCTGACGATCATCATCGATCCTTCGAATCCCTTCCTTGACCAATTCTACCTCCTCTAAAATTATTTTCTACTTTCCTTATTAAGTTTTCGCTCTAGCTTGATTTCTTTGAAAACCCCTATATTATATATTTAAAATTTGTTGTTTTGGATCGAGTTAAAATTTTTAATTGACTTGGAGCTTTCTTGGACGCAAATGTTTTAAGTCAATATCTCGCATTATTTGCCCTGTTTCCAAAATATATATATTACTTTTATAAAGTACACAAATTTATCTTGTACTTATTTTCGAATTTTACCCTTCCCAAAACCTGCTTCCTTTAAAAGTATTTTCGAAATTCATTATTAAATTCTCCGCCCAATTTGACTTCTTTAAAAACTCTTATTAAATATTTAAAATTTCTTACTTTCGGTTGAGTTAAAATTCTTTCGCAAATTTTGAAACCTTCTTGGTCGTAAAATTTTAAGTTACGGTCTCGTACTTATTTTCGAATCGTATCCATCGTATTTTAGTTTTAAAACTTTGTTACCACTTTTGGAAAATTCAATATACCATTTTTATAAACTACGAAATTTATTTTTAACCACTTACCAACGTACTTTTAGAATATTTTCTAAACTAAAGAGAACTTTAATTTTTTTATATATATCAGTTCTATGTTTATCGTGCTCATATTAAAAAAAATTTAATTTACCATCTTATAATGTTTCTAATCTATATCTTTCGGATTTTAGTTTATATATACATATGTATATAAATATATATATAACTTGGTTTCCATTTTGCTAATTTAAAGTATTATCCCTTCTCTCTAAACTATTTTTATTTTAAACACTTATCGTGCGCGCTTTCAGAATATTATTCTAAGCTGAATAGAATTTCAATTTATTTTTTTATCGGTTCTATGTTCATCGTGCTCATATTTTGAAAATCTTGGTATAAACCTATTTTCATTTGCAAAATAATCGCTTCTCACCCTACCTTTCTTTCCTTCGTCTCACTCTTTCCCAGAATTGTAATTTACTACATCTGCCGACTTTCCTACGTATTTTTTAATAAGTATAAAAGTATATGATACCATATTTTACACGTAATTCTTCTTCCATCTATTTAATTATTTTGAGAAATATTTTTGTCCCATCCAACCAACTATCTCCTTACCCCGCCTTATTGGAACTCGTTCTTTCCGATCTTATTTCATTTCGCTCTTGATCTAGTCTCCTTTTCTTTCTATTATCTAGACATTAGTCCTTGTAGTTGTCCATGCTACCTCCAGTTTAGGGATAGGCCCTTTGGTAGGTGATGTTGTCGTGATGCATGAGTATAGGTAAGAGTGGGTAGACCTGTGTGAGTGTGTCCTTTTTAGGATCCTGATAATTGCTTTTTTTGCGTCTTGAATGTGTACTCAGTGTTAACCAAGATATGATTGAAGTTGTCTGAATGACGGTATTCATACATATATGAGTAGGGTCATAGCAGGCAATTTCCTTAGACGTAGTTTTTCGCGATTATAGAATAGCTTGTCTTTGACTGCGTTCGATTGTATTAAAACTTTGTTTTTCTTTTAAACCAAACCTTTAAAGTTTTTGAAATTAGCTCACAAGATCACAAATCACATATCCTCCCTCATCCATTACCACGACCCCACACGTTTTTCCAATTGATTTAAAAATGTGTCACTGGTTTTAAGTTTCCCTTTTCTTTTCTCTCTCTCCATTTAGAAATGTTATGTTTTGGTAGTTATAGTTTTGAGACTAGCCATTGTTGTTGTAGGATTTGTGTGCGGGTAGGCTCAGGGAGAGATGAGATTTGTTATTGCAATGATTAACTGATTTTGGAGCAATAAGGATATTTGGAATAGATTTCTTTCGGATGAAAAGAATGGGCTGCCCAAGACTTATTTATAAAACCGAAGTGTGTCGGATTCAATGGAGAATTCTGGTTGAATGAGATTATATGCGTGAAGATAAGAACTGTCAGATTTGAGGCTTAGTCGAATGGTAGATAGGGATGGCTACAGAGTATGGTAGGAGTTAGGGTGATAATGAGATTGAGTAGAGCTTTTATTAGCATCGAGACTTGATTGTTGAGTTGACGTGAGAAGACATTGGGAGTAAAACGACGTGTTGAGATAAGTGGATGGTTAGGTTGTCAGATTTAATATTGGTTGAAAATAATTATAGTAGGTAGGTTGAGATGTGATCTTGATAGTCCGAATTATTTGGTGGATAAAATTATGGGAAGATATGACAAGGAATGTATTAAGGACACGACGATTGTTGATTTGCGAAAGGTGTGATGAGATAGACAAATGTTCGTCTTCGATTGGTGATTGACTAGAACATCATTTTAACGATTGATTAATATTGGGAAGAGATCGAGAGTTTAAAAGATTGTTTTTGAGCAATGATGTTTAGTGGAGTGGTATGGTATGTGAATATGATTATTAATCGTTAGTGAGGACTTATACTTGGGAGGTTGAACTGTAGGGATGAGACTATATCTAAGCATTAGGATGTGAGTTTGGTCGTGGCATTACTCAGTGAAAAGAAGGATTACGATGGATTAATTGTGGAACGGAGTTGAAGTTATATGAATTAGAGATTGTTGTGTGGAAGATGGGAGTGATAGACTTAAGTGCTTATAGATATTATTATTATTATGAGTGATTCCGAGGTCGGAATCATTTCTAAGGTGGGTAGAATGTAACGGTCACTTTCCGACTGTACGTGTTTAACGCGTAGCTGTGTTTCATGTGCGTTTTGTGCATTTGATTTTTTTGTTACTGCCCTTTGCAGTTCAGACGCATGACCGAGCCCCGTTTTCACGATCCTCTCAGAGGCGCGAGCACCCCAGTATTTTTCTTGTAATTTTTGGAGGTCAAGGAACCAATCTTCTATAACTTTTTATTATTATTAAAACATTTCATATTTTTTTTATTACGAAATTCTGAGTTCTCTTACGTTTTAAAAACAATTCAAATAAGTATTAATTATCCTAAATAACAAACACTAACCTAATAATGCCATTGCTGGACGTTTTTAAAGGAGAAATCAAATTCTTTTTACTAACTTGATTAATGAAATCTAAACCGAATTGATTTTTTTTTCCCACTAAAAATCCTAACAAGCTGGCACTCCCATGTTTCCCCCTTTGGGCCTCACCACTAAATAAATCCCACGTGATACCCCTCTCACCCTCTCTCTCTCTCTTTCCATATAATATTACCTAATAAGCAAAACCTAGGTCTAACTCTAATAACTTGCAGCCGTCTCCTAAGATATATATATATAATACCCTATTTCTCCTCTCCCCTCTGAAAAGAACCCAACAACAACTTCGGCCGACTCCTCCATCGAACCCGACACCAACGCCTTCGAACCCATCTCCTTGCTCCCTCCGACCACCTCTCCACCGTGCAGCCACAGCCGACGCTCACGATGTCGAAGCCGCCAACCGTCACTCCTCTCTCATCGCCGACGCCCTCACCTCGATCAGCCGCTGTCTTCGACCACCCTCCGGCAGCAACCCCCGACTCCATCCCCTATTTTGCAATAGAGGAACCCAAGCCGGCACCCTTGCCGGCATTTTCTCGCCGGTGCTCAAGTCTAGCTGCCCGGTTCCGCCTCCCCACAGCCAGTCCGGTCGCCCGGCGCCGCCCAGGCCGCCGAAAGCCCTGCCAGCGACCCATCCGGATCCAGCAACCCCGAGTCACGCCGATCTTCCCTGTCCGCAGATCTCCGGTTGCCTCCAATCGAGTTCGGCCGTACAATTCTCCACCCCGTTGTGGCCTCCTCCGGCTACGCCACCTCCCGATGCAGCTTCGACCGCGAGCCTTAGTCGTCGTTTGCCCTCTCTGTTCTCCGAGATCGTGGTTATCTCCTTGCCGTTGCAGCGCCGCACTCGCAAACCACCCGCGTCCTGTTCCTCCGGCACCGCCCAGCCACCTTGCCCACCGAAGACCTGCGCCCTCCCTCCTTTCTCCCCTACTCGACCACATCCGTCGATCGAGACCTCCGGGCGCCCAGCTCTTCCTGTCCGATGGCCTTCCCGTCCCAACACCGACAACCCTAGCGATGGCGCCCTCCTCGCACGCAGTCCGACCTCTCCTATCTCCTCCGTGCAGAGCCCTCTCCTTCCACCTTTCTCCTACTCCAAGCAACTTCCCCGCCGGCCTCCTCCATTCAAGTCCCACACGCAGGCTAACGACAACGAGGCGACCTTAAAAGTGTAAGTTCATAAGCATACGTTAACAGTGATATATTAATTATTCTCATATTTTTTGTTATTACAGTATATCAACAGTAAGGGTACGTAACAGTGTGTACACATATTCTATAACCTGGGGTATATAAGCTAAGCTAGTGTTTATTCTAATAATTAAATAACAGAAGGTTAGTCTTAGTATTAAATTAAGTTTTTTTTCATAATAATTTAGGTTAGTTATTATAGTTACATAAGATAGAAATCAGTGTGTTATTCTTACTAATGGGTATTAGATTTTGATTGCCATTAGTTAACCCTTTAGCTTGATGCTTATCTAATGACGCAGAGACAGTCACGTTTCTGTTCGACCACGTGAACACTAAAGACTAGTGATGAGACGTTCCGGAAATTGGCTTCGCGACGCGATCCGCCACCGTTTCCAGACCCGACGCCAGATTAAATGCGTGTTCCTCACACCAGGTTGGTTTCCCCCCTAACTCGTAGCACAACCCACACCGTAGCGGAACCGCAAACTTAACTAAAACCGGACAACTACAATTAAATTTACTTTTCCGCACCAGTAAAACGCTGCTCACTGTAGAAATCGACCATCGGACAAATTTTCTGTGCATATAGGTTAGTGGTCGATTTAGGCTGACGAAATATCAAAATGTGACTTCTGACGATTAGGATAGTCCCGATAACCTAGACATGAACCCTAATAGGAATTTCTGAAAACGAGGCCTGATACCGTCGACGTGACACTGTTTCAGACGGACTACCGCGGACGCGACGACTGGACGAGACGCCCCGGACAGACGACACACTCGCCATCACAGGCAAGTGTACCCACTTGCGTTTTTGACCGTGCTTTGGTCTTAGATTGCTAGAACTGTTAGACTGTGAATGTATAAAACCGGACGTGAAATGATAGCATCCGGGACGACTCCTGACGGCTCAGACTTGACGACGAAGTCTGAGCCTGACAATAACAACTTTGATGCTGTAGGGATATCATGTGTGTGTGTGTGTGGACACCCTAGAATAACTCTTCCTGTCTTGTCACGTCTCGTCCCGTCTTACACAGCCCGCTGGGCAATAGGGCACTCACCGAGTGATCCCTTGTACTGATTCACAGCCTGCGGGCAATAGGGCACTCTCCAAGTTAGAGAGAGTGATCCCTTGTACTGATACACAGCCCGAGGGCAATAAGGCACTCTCCAAGCTAGAGAGAGTGATCCCTTGTACTGATTCTCAGCCTGCGGGCAATAGGGCACTCGCCAAGCTAGAGCGAGTGATCCCTTGTACTGGTGTCATGTCTTGTCTTGGGGTTTGGGGTTGGGTTGAGCGTGCGCACGGCAAGAGGGTCTGATCCCCCTCGAACCGTAAGGCGTGAACCCTTTCGTGTCTCACTTGTCTTGTCCTGCCTTGTTTCCGTCACGTCACGTCTTGTCTTGACACCTGTAGGTTAGTCCCGTAGTTGGTAGCACACGCTACAACTACTACTTGTTGTGCTCTACTTTCCTGCTGCGTTACTTCTGTTGTTACTCAATTATAACCCCAGCATGCTAATCAACCAGTAAAACGTTGTCTAAAAGTTGATACACTTGCAGTAAAGTCTAACCCTTCTTGTAGACTTTACCTGACGTATAGTTCCTTTCTCTTGGGTGCTGTACGTCAGGTGCTCAGCCAGAGTTCGTGGACGAGGCAGACTCACTGGAGTACGAGGAGCCGAGGACGTTGATCCAGAGTTCGTGCCTGACGAGGATCAGACCTTGAGGTCTTTCAGTCGCCACTTTCAGAGGTTACTACTTTTTGGTTTGTCTTTAAACTTTTGTTGCCATGTTTAGGCTTCTTTTAGACTTTGTACTTGTTGGATATCATATCTCTAATTTAATGAATGCAATATCTTTTCCGTACTTTTGTTGTTTCGAACTATAAAAATGCAAGAACCTGAAAATCTTTTAAAATGGTACATCTACAGACGCTTATTGGGTCCGAGCTTCTAAAGCTTTGGCCTAAGCGGGCCTCGTCACGTTTCGCTTCCGTCCATTTTGGTAAGCGAGGCGTGACAATGTTGTATTTGGGAAACTTTGAAAAATACAAAGGAGACTCTGCCGAAATTTCTGCGAGTATTTTTTAAGCTTACACACAACATCCTAAACATTGGATATTAGGAAGGCTACATTAGGATTCCTTGTCTAGAAGAAATCCCATTGGAAAAGGGGTATAAAAGAAAAATTAGTAAGGTGGGGTTCTTGGCTAATTTTCAATTATTTGCATGCTAACCACTTAAGGTTCACGTTGCATATTGATTGGTTCATTTTGCATCAGGAATGGGTTATGCTTCTACTCCTTGCTGTACTCACGTTGTCTTGCAGGTTCTCCCTTGCGGCAGGTACGTGTTCAATTAGTTGATATCACTTCATTGCGTTGTCCCTATTATGCTATGCCGGGGTTAGTTACAAATTATTGCATAGAGCATGTTATTCCTTGCACATGTGAGTTAGTTTTGGACATTCCTAATGGGTCACGCTGTGACGTGCCCCGTTGATATTTTTCAGGTGCTGGTTCGTGGAGTTGGAGGCCCACTAGTCTATTTGGTTGGCGTTGTTTAGAGTTGAGGGTTTTGAGAGAGTATGAGAGTTTTGGGTGCGTGATATTGTACTTCGGTGAGTTGAGGGTATTCTATTGTATATGAGATTTGGCTCCTATATTGTATATGAGGGTTGTATAAGTGATGTTGTATTTGGATTGTTGTAACTTTATAGGTATTAGTGGTTTGTTTACATCTGTTTTTGTGTTGTTGGCCCTCTTTGTGTTTCTGTGTTGTTGGAATGCTACATGTACTATCACAGCAGTGCGCCGTGGACATGTGCTTAAGTTTGAAATTTTGCAATTCCTTTCGTAACACCCGCCTCTTCGAGAATACCTGATACGGATTCGTACTTATCGGGTATCCCGGGGAGCGGGGCGTTACACAGGCGGCGAGGCACATCTGCAGTCGATGGAGGATAGCTCAGAGATGCACGGCGAGGGTTTCAGGACAGTGAGAGGGTGGAGGGAAGTGGATCGTAGGTGGTGCGGCACCGGGAGATGGAGTTCGGTGGCTTCTCGGAGATGTCAAGGCCGGACAAAAAGATGGCGGCGGTGTCGGGAAGGCTATATGCGGAGGTTCGGTGGGGCGAGGGGTCGAGGGTGGTGCGGAAGTGGCGGACGACGCCTTTGGGGGAGGAGGCGCTGTGATTACTGGCGTGGGTTTTGGAGAGGAACTGTGCCCATGGGTTTGTATTAAAGAAATGAAGAGGAGAGTGTCTCATGAAGGGGGAAAAGAGAACGTGAATGGTGTTGGATATGGATGACGTTTGTACACCCTTGTAGGGGATGTACGAGTGAATACAGACCTCGAACGTCGTGTACACGAAGTCGTGTGCAAAGGGAATCTGCTTCCTTGCGGAGAGGATCTCTAGATTAGTGGGAAAGTCACATTATATGTGCATAGGTGCATGCGACATATGGCTAATAAAGGGGGAATATATTAAGCTTATGTTGTACCATGCATATGGTACAACTTAAGCTTATAATGTGTCGTGTATGATGGTACACTTTAGTTAAATTGTTCCAAAGGAACAATTACTCCTAAAATAACTACCTTGGGGGCTATAAATAAGACCCAAGGCTTAGCCATTTCCTTACACTTTTTGCATGGTATTCTTGCCTTGCATTTCATTCTAGCGAAGCTCTGCCGAAATCCTTCCTCTCTCTTTATCCAAGTTCTTAATCTAAAAGTAGAGATTTAGATTGTGGAGTTAGTAGCCTTACTCCGTTCGTGAGAATACTCGATCCGTCGTGGCGAATCCGAAGGCAAAGTTCCGAGACTACCGTTGCCGCATACGCAAGCGTAAGTCTCAACTTCATTTATCGATCCTAACGCTGTTTTGACAGGTTCCTAAAATGGTATCAGAGCCATACGGGTTCGCCCCGGTCAAACCGCCGCCCCGTCGAACCGATGAATGAGGCGTTGTCTTTTTCACGAATTGGTATCCTACCATTACGGATATGGTAGGAACGCTTCGTGACGGAGAGAACGCAGCGGTTGTTCTTTTCACGTTAGGGTCTTCTGTCATTACGGATATGGCAGGAACTCTCCGTGACGGGAAGAACCGACCGTTCACGTCGTCAAGCTCGCACTCTTCATGGATGCCGAGTTTCCATTCATAGGGAATGTGAACTCTCTTCATGTGGAGCGTGTAGTTTACGAACTTTAAAGTATGTTATTTTTCATTTTTGGCACACGGCCATTAGAAAATAACTACTTTCTCGACGAACAGGTGCTTCATCGACGAACGGGTGCTTCATCGAGGAAGATGATGGTAGTTATCTACATCGGAGAAAATGATTTTTGGTGCATGATCACCATGGTCAAATGGGCTATGAAGGCAACGCACCCCCCCTTCACATGCGGAGGGGGTTGGCTACGGCCAATAACCATCACGACCACCCCATCAAGGGGGAGGAGTGCATGCGGCCACCCCATGAAAAGGGGGAGACCGGCCATGGCCAAAGGGCCATGGCCGGTCAGGGCCAATAAGCCATGGCCGGGCCATGGCCGGCCGGCGCTGGCCGGCCACGGCCAGGGCCAGGGAGCCCTGGCAGGGGCCAGGGCAGGGGCCCTGGCCCCCGGCCAGGGCCAGGCCGCCCTGGCAGAGGCCAGGGCAGCGCCCTGGCCTCAGGCCAGGGCCTGGCCACCCTGGCCGAGTCCAGGGCAGGGGCCCTGGCCCCCGGCCAGGGCCTGGCCACCTTGGCATAGGCCAGGGCAGCGCCCTGGCCCCCGGCCAGGGCCTGGCCGGCCCCTGCCCTGGCAGAGGCCAGCCCTGGCCTCGGCCAGGGCCTGGCCAATGGCCGGCCCTGGCCGCTGTCAAGGCCACGGCCGGCCCTGGCCGGTGTCAGGGCCTGGCCGAGGGCCGGCCTAGCCGGGAGTGGTGTCAGATCATTGGTTGGTCGACCAATTTGGAAGTTTTGGTCGACCAATCCGGCAAAAGGCCTTGATCGATCACGAACATGCCGACTAGCCCATACGGGGTTGCAAAAGGCCTTGGTCGAGCACGAATGTGCCGACTAGCCCATACGGGGCTAACGACAGTCGTCTGCTCTTATTTTATAAAGTTTTTTTGTCTTGGGATCTACTCCTTGAGATTAGCCGTAGTGCTCTACTTCATGCGAGATTAGCCATGTCATTGTGCTCTACTCTACGGAGATTAGCCAATGTACTTATGACATTGTGCTCTACTCTACGGAGATTAGCCAATGTATTTCAAATTTTTTGAAAAAGATGTTTTCAAATAGGTTATGTCCCGTCCTTAATCGGGATAGCGCAATTTAGAATTCCAAGTCCTACCACGATCCGGCCATGGTTATCTAACCCATGGGTGTGTAGAACAGGTCTCGTGGCTTGGCAATTGTTGCGCTAAAATTCTTTGCGCAAACTCTCACCTATTCCATTTTCAAAGATATGTTTTTCAAAAGTATTTTTCCGCTGCTGGTACCATACGAGTATCATTTCTGATTTCTTTTTACATGAGATAAGTAAGAGGGATACTTTGAAAGTTACTTCTAGATGGTAGTTGGGAACGTAGTGAACTTCTCGATTCTAGAGTAACATTTCAGCTTATCCAAGGAACTTATCAAGTGTTTAAAGAATCGAAACTTTATGCATAGAATTTTGATCGTGTTTTTCATTTTCTTTGCAGTTTTTTGATTCGAATATGTCTACCGCTTCTAAGAACATTGTCGCCGAGCTTAACAAAGGTGAGAAGCTCAACGACGACAATTATAAACTTTTGTCAATAAAAATCCAATATGTTTTGGAGGAGCAAGATGTGCTTGAAACACTCCAAAACGTAATGGAAGAACCTGAGTTGGTCAATACGGCCCAACACAAGAGGGACCGAGAAGCTTATGAGACTTGGACTCGAAAGAACAAAATAGCACGTATTACGTTATTGTCCGCAATGGACAATGACATAATGCGTCTATTTCGGGAATTCGACCTAGCCAAAGACATATGGTCTGGGCTAGAAATAAAGTTTGGTGGAACTTCGGTCACCAAACTCCGCTCCTTAAATATTCAATTTGATTCGTACAAAATGCGACGAGATCAATCTATAAGAAAGCATCTCCGCCACATGGCGAATCTCATAGCTGAATTGAAGGATGCGGGTCTTACGTTGTCTGACGAACAGCAGATCCAAGCAGTCATTCGTTCACTCCCAGATAGCTGGGATAACATGAAAATGCACCTCACTCATAATGAGTGCATTAAAACTTTAAGCGATGTATCCAAACATCTCGAACTCGAGGAAGAGCGGATTCAAGCCGCAAAACCTAGTGCCGAAGTGCACATGGCCGCTAGTTCCTCACATGGAGGAAAGAAGCGGAAGGATAAACGCTTAAGGTTTATGAACAAACAAAAGCAAGAACCGGAAACCTCAAAGAAGACTAAGAACAAAAAGTGGCAAAAGAATGTACACTCAAAGAAGAAAAACTTGAAGAAGATCAAGTGCTTTAAGTACAACAAGTACGGTCACTTCGCCCGTACGTGTACGGATGGAAGTGATAAGGTGACTTGTAGGGCTAGTTACATATGTGTTTCTAGTTCCATGTTTCTTGCTGAATCTAACTATTTTTGGTTGATTGATTCAGGGGCCATAGACCACGTAGCGAAGGACAGAAGGTTCTTCGTAGAGTATCGAAGGATAACTCAAGGAACAAAGTGGATATACGTCGGCAACAACACTCATGTTGAAGTCAAGGGCGTCGGAACATGCAAGCTAGTTCTCGACAACGGCCGGACTCTATTATTGCACGACGTCCTCTTTGCTCCAGATATTCGAAGGAATAGCGTATCTGTGGTCATGTTAATGTCTTTAGGTTATGAATGGAGGTTCTATGAACAAAATGTTGACCTTGTTTGTAATAGTTCTTTAGTTGGGTCGGGTAATGTTTGTAATGGATTGATTGTTTTAAACACTATGTATGATGATTCTTCTTCTATTAATGAAAGTTTCCATTTGACAAATGCTTCTAATTCTGAATCTGAGATCATTTGTTGGCATGCAAGACTTGGTCACATTGGACCAACTAGAATGGATAGACTTGCCAAAAGTGGCTTGCTATCTAATGTTTCAAAAGTTGAAATGTCAACTTGCGAACATTGTCTTGTAGGGAAAACTTGTCGCAAGCCGTTTGGAACTGGCACAAGGGCCGAAGTTCCATTACAGCTTATCCATTCGGACATTTGCGGTCCAATGAATGTTAAGACAAGACGCGGGAAGTCCTATTTCATCACCTTCATTGATGACTTCACCCGTTTCGGTCACATTTATTTGATTTCCCACAAACATGAAGTTTTATCTTGCTTCAATAGCTATTTGAGTTTAGTGGAAAATCAACTAGATCGCAAGATAAAGGTCTTGCGAACCGATCCGGGTGGAGAATATCAATCAACGAGTTTTAAGGAACTCTGTGATGAAAAAGGCACAGTTCATCAAATAACTATGCCTTATACTCCGCAACAAAACGGTGTTGCAGAAAGAAGAAATAGGACATTAATGGAAATGGTCCGATCAATGATGTCTCAGGCAAATTTGCCCATCACCTTTTGGGATGATGCATATTTGACGGCAGCATTCATCTTAAACCGTGTACCCTCGAAGTTGGTAAGCTCTACTCCTTATGAGTTGTGGAACAATAGAACTCCAGACTTAAGCATTCTAAAACCTTGGGGTTGTGCCTCTTACACACATTTATCCTCTCACAAATATGGCAAACTTGGGCCACGTGGGAGGAAGTGTATCTTCATCCGATACGCTGAAAACTCCAAAGGATATGTTTTCGTCGGTCAAAAGGACAATGGGGGTCTAATAGAATTCGAATCGAGGGATGTTTTCTTCTTGGAAAACGAGTTTCCAAGATAGGGTGAGATAAGTCAAGACTTATCCTTGTTTGAGACTTGGGATCAAGAAGGATCGGAACGTTCGAGTGGGAGAATTCTTGGTGAAGAGGAAAATGACCCTCATACTTCACCTATGGATGATACGAACGATACCAATCCTATTCCGAGTGGGAGTGATGTTATTCCAAGTGGGAGTGATGTCATTCCAAGTGGGAGTGATCAAACTCAAGCAAGACGTAGTAATCGAACGAGGCTAAAACCTCTGATATTTGAGGATGAATTTCCTCAAACATTCATGACATTACTACAAGATGATGACGAACCTGCAAATTTCAAACAGGCCGTCACATGCCCTGCTAAAGATAAATGGATAGCGGCGATGGAAGAAGAACTTCAATCCATGAAAACAAACCAAGTCTGGGACTTGGTTGATTTACCTAAGGGACGTAGAGCCATTGGGAACAAGTGGGTTCTCAAAATCAAGCATAAGGCTGGTGGCTCCATCGAGAAATATAAAGCTCGCCTTGTTGCGAAAGGTTTCACGCAACAGGAAGGAATAGACTACGAAGAGACTTTCTCTCCTGTCGTGCGTTTTACCTCCAATAAGAAAAGGCGAGGGTCTATGTTTGGAAATGTGTCCCAAAGATCCAAAAGAAAAGAAAGCTATGGAAAAGGTTCCATACTCCAGTGCTGTCGGGAGTCTGATATACGCCATGATGTGTACCAGACCGGACATTTGCTATGCTGTTGGTATGGTAAGCCATTACCAATCCAACCCAGGACATGCACACTGGAAAGCGGTGAAGAGGATATTAAGGTACCTCAAAGGGACTGCGGACTATGCGTTATGCAATCAAGGTAATACCTTGAGACTCGAAGGCTATACCGATGCTGATTGGGCAAGTGATCTCGACGAGCGAAGATCTACCTCAGGCTTTGTTTTCTTGCTCGGGAATGGTGCAATATCCTGGAGCAGCAAGAAGCAAACCTGCATCGACCTATCAACCATGGAAGCCTAATTTGTAGCATTCAGCATGGCGGTCCAAGAAGCTGTTTGGCTTAGGAAATTCGTAGACAGGCTGACGGATGCCACTGACTCGAGCACTATTCCTATATACAGTGATAGTCAAGCTTCGATTACCTATGTCAAAGATCCTAAATTTCATTGTAAGACCAAACACATTGATATTCGATTCAAGTTTTGCGAAGGACTATGACAAACGGAAGGAAGTAGACATAGGATACATATCCACGCATAAGATGATAGCGGATCCCCTTACTAAGGCGATCCCCAGAGATGTGTTCTTCAAACACTTATCATCTATGGGAATGCGTAGGTGCTGAGCTGTATCATGTAATATTTCCCATGTCTATAGAAGATCAAAGTTTAATAAAAAGAAGAAGTTTTTTATATTGCATACAAGTTTCTTACAAATGATTTTATATACATTTGTGTTTAAGTCTCAGCTATTTTATTGTGTGTATGTCGGACAGATTAAGGTTGGCTCTCTCACATGAGCAACCGCCTTATCTTATCAGATGGATAAGATAGAGATGAGACTAGTTTAAAGTCAAAATCATTAGACAAATGATTTAGAGTCGTGACTTAAACAAGATAGTCGAATGAAAGATCTGCATCATATGGATGCTTACAAAAGATCTGAGATCTGTATCACAAGGATATTTAAAAGAGATCTCATAGGATTTTTTAAATCCTATCTGTCTTATGCAGGATGAGAGTCCGGGAATATTTCATGGGTAGTAAGGGGACTCAAAAGATAGGCACTGTGGTGTCTGATCTTTCATCCGTACAACATCATTAAGACATACTCTCCCTGGGAAAGGAGTGATGTTGTAATACATGTTCATACCACGTATGCATTTCGACCACTGAGTTAGTAGCAATAGAGTTTGCTATTATGTGAGACTCAAAGGCCATATGGGTCTTAACTCTTACCCTCAAGGACTCCAATTGGTTCCTTTAGATTTGACGAGATGATCCCTATCTTAGCGTGTTGCTAATGGGCTATGATAATTCGGCTCGGCGGGACACGTTAGAAAAGCGAATCAAGTCAAGATCAGAAGGTTCGCAAGAAGAGGAAGATTGATTTCATATTCGTATTTGGACTTTAATGATTCAAAGATGGCCAGCCAATTGTGATCCAGATGGGATTCAATTGTTGAATATAAAGTATAAGAAATATGAAGAAATAATCTCGGGTAAAGCATGCGTTGAACTACTCAACTTTGCACTTTCGAGGTCGTTGTGTATCTCTAACAAGTGCACAACAACAGACTCTACGCGCATGACGGTCGCACGGTCTATTTCTCAGTATGATAGATGAAAGAACTAAGAGAAAAACGTTCTCTTACAATCCCCTCAAGTGTGAGTGGGAGATGTTGGATATGGATGACGTTTGTACACCCTTGTAGGGGATGTACGAGGGAATACGGACCTCGAACGTCGCGTACACGAAGTCGTGTGCAAAGGGAATCTGTTCCCTTGCGGAGAGGATATCTAGATTAGTGGGAAAGTCGCATTATCTGTGCATAGGTGCATGCGACATATGGCTAATAAAGGGGGAATATCTTAAGCTTATGTTGTACCATGCATATGGTACAACTTAAGCTTATAATGTGCCGTGTATGATGGTACACTTTAGTTAAATTGTTCCAAATGAACAATTACTCCTAAAATAACTACCTTGGGGGCTATAAATAAGACCCAAGGCTTAGCCATTTCCTTACACTTTTTTCATGGTATTCTTGCCTTGCATTTCATTCTAGCGAAGCTCTGCTGAAATCCTTCCTCTCTCTTTATCCAAGTTCTTAATCTAAAAGTAGAGATTTAAATTGTGGATTTAGTAGCCTTACTCCATTCATGAGAAGACTCGATCCGTCCTGGCGAATCCGAAGGCAAAGTTCCGAGACTACCGTTGCCGCATACGCAAGCGTAAGTCTCAACTTCATTTATCGATCCTAACGCTGTTTTGACTTGTTCCTAAAATACATTGGCTAATCTCCGTAGAGTAGAGCACAACGTCATAAGTACATCGGCTAATCTCCGTAGAGTAGAGCACAATGACATGGCTAATCTCGCATGAAGTAGAGCACTATGGCTAATCTTCAAGGAGTAGAGCCCAAGAAAAAACTTTATAAAATAAGAGCAGACGACTGTTGTTAGCCCCGTATGGGCTAGTCGGCACATTCGTGTTCGACCAAGGCCTTTTGCCGGATTGGTCGACCAAAACACCCAGATTGGTCGACCAAAAATCCCCGTATGGATTTGCACCCTCCCGGCCGGCCAGGGCTGGGCGGTTGATGCGGGCCTGTGTGCAGACGTGGGGGTGTTTCCAGCTCATGTGTGGGATTCTGCGGAGAGAGGAGCGAATTGTTAGGGACTGGGCTTTGGGTAGTTATTATATGATATTGCATATGTATATATTAAGTTATGATATTTTAAAAAATATGATAATATCAATTTATAACTGAGGTTTTAGTTAATATATTTTGAAGAGGATTTATTTAAGATTATGTTTTAATTAAAGAGGATTATCTAATAAAGTTAGTTCCCATTGGTTAGGGTGTCTGGGGTATTTTGTTAGGATATATAGGTATGAGGATTTAGTTAAGATAAAATCTATCAAATCAAACTTTTTAGATGTTAAGAATTAAAATTAGATATTATGGTTCAGTTAAGATATTTTAGTCTTGTAGTCTCATTAGGATTCAATAAGGCAAGATTAATATTCAGCAAGATCGATTAGGATTTGGTCCCCATTTGATTTGGAAATCGATTCGGTTAAGATTTGATCTGCTTTAGGAATTCAGTTCAGTTAGGAAATCGATTCGATAAAACTTGGAGTTAAGATTCAATTCGGGGAATCAATCAAATCGGGAATGTTTGGGAGGGACCGATTAAGAAGTGATAATCCATTCGGTTGGGATATCTGATACATTAGAATTATGTATGATCATTCATTCCGTTAAGATAGGTTAAGATTGGATTAGCAGGAATTACTTTAGTTACGACTCGTTAGATCATTGGGTTAAGATTTGATCCGAGAGATTGATTTGATTAAGATGAGATTAGTACGATTTCGTCCCTCCAGTCAGAATCATCCACAAGTTAAAGAAATCAATAACGCGCTCATTAAATCGCGTGCTCAAGCTACTAAACCTAATAATAGTGATAAATAAAATTATACTAATAGCCATTTAATAAATCACTATACTAATCAAATACGTACGGTATACGTATATAAAAACAGGTCATTACATCCTACCCACCTTATAAAAATTCCGTCCTCGGAATTTAATAAAGCTAACGGGGCTGCAATGATCGATAGAATCAAATGAGTTCAAAGGTAGGAAAAGATGTGGAGGATTCAAATGGGTAACATGAATTAGAAAGGTAATGACATAGATGTCATGATGGGAAATAAGTGAGGCAATTATAGGATATGATAATGTAGACATGACTAGTGAAAGACATTGTGGGTCTACTACGAGGGTATCCTATAATTGTCGACATAAGAATATAATGTCGAAAACGGCTTACTAAATCAATGGTGAACTTATTGGGTCAACTAGTAATTGGAAATGCTAAGACTAGATTTTTCTAATGGACAAGGAGAGGATATGGAAGTCAAGGAAGGATGTTCCTGAGAAGCAAGATTGTAATCTTACCTATGTTGTTTGAAGTATTTTGCATAAGCACGACCTGCATGGGCGACCACTAAAACCTGTCACGCCCTGCTTCCCATTGTACTTGAGGGAGAGGACGCGACGAAGGTCCGCATGTGCTTAAAACAAGAAGGAGATACTTTTTTTCCTTCCTCCTTGGTTTAAGCACATTACGCGTCTGTGATAACAACTTGCAGGTTCTTCCATGCAACTCAAACAACATAGATAATTATATTATTACAATCTCAAGTCTCAAGAAAAATAGATTACAACAATGAATGAAATGTAAAGAGGATATAAAAGAGAGGGTCAACGCCCTTACAAATTTTGAAAGAAATAACAATGTACAAAATGATACGAAGGCACAAAGCTTCTCAGCGACGGAACATAACGGCAAGGTACTCCTGGTCAACCTGCTCAGTCTCTAAGCAACTCCTCAGCAAACCTGTCTAATACCTGACGTATATTTCACAAGACAAGGAAATATACGTCAGCGAGGGTCGCTCGGCAAGATTTAAAAAGTTAAGATAATTGACCCTCGGTAAGGTTTTTGAAAACGATTTCATGGTAATATGAGTCACAACATTTAGAGTTTACAATCATTAAAGCATGGCAAGTGTGTGTATAGCAATAAACATGGCAAGTGTGTGCGTACAGCAATAAGCACGGTAAGTGTGTGCATACAGCAATAAGCATGGCATGCGTGGTGTGTACAGCAAATGACATGGCAGTTCTAAGCAAGTTGAAATAAAGTAATGACTTGGCAATTTGTAATTTCACGTCCGTGTTTCTATTCACTCCTAGGGTTCCCGCCTTTAAGACGTGATGAGTAAGTCATTCTTCACGCGGGGGTATAATCGCGATTGATACTAGCCCACCGTATAGGTGGGGTTCTTGAAGACATGACCCCTACTTACCCTTAGTAGCCGTTCAACCCTAACCCCACCCAAAAGTTTTCCAGAACACGAGCCGGCCTAGTCGTATTACAAGCACGAAGTTGTCAACTCACATGACATCATTTCACTATTTCGCCTCTTGGTCGCACAAATCCACAATCTCACGATTCCAAGCATTCCAATATATTCTATCATTACGCATTCCATCAATAACCGTTCAATCAAAAGTGTGCAAACATGAAGTGTAACATGACATAGGATAAACTAGCAGTTCTTGATTTATCATTTAAAAGTAGCGATATCAAAAATTGTAAAAGTACACTTGCCTCAAGCGACGTGTTTTGGATGTCTAGATGATCGTAACGAGAGGCACGGTCGATTTGCCAGGTTGGATCCACAAAATTAATGCTAAGGAAATTTACTTTATAAAACTAACATGGTGAGGACCAACACTAACCTATATTTATATACAGTATACTAACTAGTTATTATACCAACTAAAATGTTACTAACATTCATTAACACAGTAACATTTATTACTTGATGCAAGATGATATTATGCTTATTGACTTGACTTTGTTGTGAGGCCCATGCGTGCACACTACATGTTTGATCTGATTACCAACAAGACTTGTTTTCTTTCCACAAATTAATTTATCCGATATGATGACCAGGGCAGCAAAGATAAACATGGAAGTGCCACGAGTAATGACATTGGGACCTGTTCTTTTTGTTTGGTTAATTAAATCCATTATAGAAGGCACCGCTCACCTATAGTATGATATTGTTCATATGAAGGCTCATTGTTGGCATTGGAACTCACAGCTACAACAATTCAGTTGTTTTATAAGAATACATGTGGTACTATTTCCAATGCATAACATAACTTATATATATACTCCCTATATGCACTGTTCACGAACAAAGAGGGGTATCTTACGTGTTTTGTCTCCGTCAACGTGCTGGACGATGGCCATGCAGTGGCGCAGCGGCGATGAGTAGCGACAGCTAAGCAACGATGGTGTAGTGACTGGGAGGCTGTCGAAGAGAGATGGTCTTGCGGGCAGTGAGAGGAGGTGTTGGCGTCCGGCGATGTAGCATTGAAGGAGGTGGCAAACGGGGTGAGCCGATCGGAGGGGGGTCTGGTCGGTTGTGGACTGGTCGAAGGGGCGCATGGGGGTCGGAGACGCGGGCTTCGCTGCGGAGGGATGCTAGGTTCAGCCTGGAGGGAAAGCTGCCATATGGGTTAGTGTTTAGTGGTCGTGGCGAGAGAATGAAGGCGGGGAAAGGCGGTAGTCTTGGGGAGAACAGGGGAGGGGTGGCAGTCTGGTGGTGAGGATGGAGAGGCGATGGTCGGAGGGAAGAGGCGCGGGCTGCCTCGGGGTCGAAGGAAAGGGAGTAGCGATCGTGGCGCCTTGGGGTCGAGGGTTTGGCGTGGAACTGGGCAAGGGAGGAGGCACTGCGGGGTGATTGGATAGAGGCTCGGTGGAGGTCATGAGGTGGTTGCGTTGGCTGTTGCGGGTTGCAGGTGGGAAGGAAAGAAGTGACGATGGTTGGAGGCGACGCCGGGGAAGTTGCAGCGGCGGAGGTGGAGGTGAGTTGCAGGCGGGGCTTGTGGGAGGCGGACGACGGCATCGGAGTTTTTGCAGGCGGGAAGGCACGTCTGCAGTCGATGGTGGATAGCTCAGAGATGCACGGCGAGGGTTTCAGGATGGTGAGAGGGTGGAGGGAAGTGGATCGTAGGTGGTGCGGCGCCGGGAGATGGAGTTCGGTGGCTTCTCGGAGATGGCAAGGCCGGACGGAAAGATGGCGACGGTGTCGAGAAGGCTATAGGCGGAGGTTCGGCAGGGCGAGGGGTCGAGGGTGGTGCAGAAGTGGCGGACGGCGCCGTTGGGGGAGGAGGCGCCACGATTACTGGCGTCGGTTTTGGAGAGGAACGGTGCCCATGGGTTTGTATTAAAGAAATGAAGATGAGAGTGTCTCATGAAGGGGGAAAAGAGAACGTGAATGGGCGGTTGATGCGGGCCTGTGTGCGGACGTGGGGGTGTTTCCAGCTCATGCGTGGGATTCTGCGGAGAGAGGAGCGAATTGTTGGGGACTGGGCTTTGGGTAGTTATTATAGGATATTGCATATATATATTAAGTTATGATATTTTATAAAATATGATAATATCAATTTATAACTGAGGTTTTAGTTAATATATTTTGAAGAGGATTTATTTAAGATTACGTTTTAATTAAAGAGGATTATCAAATAAAGTTAGTTCCCATTGGTTAGGGTGTCTGGGGTATTTTGTTAGGATATATAGGTATGAGGATTTAGTTAAGATAAAATCTATCAAATCAAACTTTTTAGATGTTAAGAATTAAAATTAGATATTATGGTTCAGTTAAGATATTTTAGTCTTGTAGTCTCATTAGGATTCAATAAGGCAAGATTAAAATTCTACAAGATCGATTAGGATTTGGTCCCCATTTGATTTGGAAATCGATTCGGTTAAGATTTGATCTGCTTTAGGAATTCAGTTCAGTTAGGAAATCGATTCGATAAAACTTGGAGTTAAGATTCAATTCGGGGAATCGATCAAATCGGGGAATGATTGGGAGGAGACCGATCAAGAAGTGATAATCCATTCGGTTGGGATATCTGATACATTAGAATTATGTATGATCATTCATTCCGTTAAGATAGGTTAAGATTGGATTAGCAGGAATTACTTTAGTTACGACTCGTTAGATCATTGGGTTAAGATTTGATCCGAGAGATTGATTTGATTAAGATGAGATTAGTACGATTTCGTCCCTGCAATCAGAATCATCCACAAGTTAAAGAAATCAATAACACGCTCATTAAATCGCCGTGCTCAAGCTATTAAACCTAATAATAGTGATAAATAAAAATTATACTAATAGACCTTTAATAAATCACTATACTAATCAAATACGTACGGTATACGTATATAAAAACAGGTCGTTACATCCTACTCCACCTTATAAAAATTCCGTCCTCAGAATTTAATAAAGCTAACGGGGCTGCAATGATCGACAGAATCAAATGAGTTCAAAGGTAGGCAAAGATGTGGAGGATTCAAATGGGTAACATGAAGTAGAAAGGTGATGACATAGATGTCATGATGGGAAATAAGTGAGTCAATAATAGGATATGATAATGTAGACATGACTAGTGAAAGACATTGTGGGTCTACTACGAGGGTATCCTATAATTGTCGACATAAGAATATAATGTCGAAAACGGCTTACTAAATCAATGGTGAGACTTATTGGGTCAACTAGTAATTTGAAATGCTAAGACTAGATTTTTCTAATGGACAAGGAGGGGATATGGAAGTCAAGGAAGGATGTTCCTGAGAAGCAAGATTGTAATATTACCTATGTTGTTTGAAGTATTTTGCATAAGCACGACCTGCATGGGCCACCACTAAAACCTTGTCACGCCCCGCTTCCCATTGTAGCTTGGGAGCGAGGACGCGACGAAGGTCCGCATGTGCTTAAAACAAGAAGGAGATACTTTTTTTCCTTCCTCCTTGGTTTAAGCACATTACACGTCTGTGATAACAACTTGCAGGTTCTTGCATGCAACTAAAACAACATAGATAAGTATTTTATTACAATCTCAAATCTCAAGAAAAATAGATTACAACAATGAATGAAATGTAAAGAGGATATAAAAGAGAGGGGTCAACGCCCTTCACAAATTTTGAAAGAAATTACAATGTACAAAATGAAAAGAAGGCACAAAGCTTCTCAGTGACGGAACATAACGGCAAGGTACTCCTGGTCAACCTGCTCAGTCTCTAAGCAACTCCTCAGCAAACCTGTCTAATACCTGACGTAGATTTCACAAGACAAGGAAATATACGTCAGCGAGGGTCGCTCGGCAAGATTTAAAAAGTTAAGATAATTGACCCTCGGCAAGATTTTTGAAAACGATTTCAAGGCAATATGAGTCACAACATTTAGAGTTTACAATAATTAAAGCATGGCAAGTGTGTATATAGCAATAAACATGACAAGTGTGTGTGTACAGCAATAAGCACGGCAAGTGTGTGCGGTACAGCAATAAGCATGGCATGCGTGGTGTGTACAGCAAATGAGACATGGCAGTTCTAAGCAAGTTGAAATAAAATAATGACTTGGCAATTTGTAATTTCACGTCCGTGTTTCTATTCACTCCTAGGGATCCCGCCTTTAAGACGTGATGAGTAAGTCATTCTTCACGCGGGGCTATAATCGCGATTGATACTAGCCCACCGTATAGGTGGGGTTCTTGAAGACATGACCCCGACATACCCGGAGTTGTTGCAGGCAGAGAGGCACGTCTGCAGTCGATGGAGGATAGCTCTAAGATGCACAGCGAGGGTTTCAAGGACGGTGAGAGGGTGGAGGGAAGTGGATCGTAGGTGGTGCGGCGCCGGGAGATGGAGTTCGGTGGCTTCTCGGATATGGCAAGGCCGGACGGAAAGATGTCGGTGGTGTCAGGAAGGCTATAGGCGGAGGTTCGGTGGGGCGATTGTTGGGGACTGGGCTTTGGGTAGTTATTATAGGATATTGCATATATATATTAAGTTATGATATTTTATGAAATATGATAATATCAATTTATAACTGAGGTTTTAGTTAATATATTTTGAAGAGGATTTTTTTAAGATTACGTTTTAATTAAAGAGGATTATCTAATAAAGTTAGTTCCCATTGGTTAGGGTGTCTGGGGTATTTTGTTAGGATATATAGGTATGAGGATTTAGTTAAGATAAAATCTATCAAATCAAACTTTTTAGATGTTAAGAATTAAAATTAGATATTATGGTTCAGTTAAGATATTTTAGTCTTGTAGTCTCATTAGGATTCAATAAGGCAAGATTAAGATTCTACAAGATCGATTAGGATTTGGTCCCCATTTGATTTGGAAATTGATTCGGTTAAGATTTGATCTGCTTTAGGAATTCAGTTCAGTTAGGAAATCGATTCGATAAAACTTGGAGTTAAGATTCAATTCGGGGAATCGATCAAATCGGGAATGATTGGGAGGGACCGATCAAGAAGTGATAATCCATTCGGTTGGGATATCTGATACATTAGAATTATGTATGATCATTCATTCCGTTAAGATAGGTTAAGATTGGATTAGCAGGAATTACTTTAGTTACGATTCGTTAGATCATTGGGTTAAGATTTGATCCGAGAGATTGATTTGATTAAGATGAGATTAGTACGATTTCGTCCCTGCAATCAGAATCATCCACAAGTTAAAGAAATCAATAACACGCTCATTAAATCGCGTGCTCAAGCTATTAAACCTAATAATAGTGATAAATAAAATTATACTAATAGACCTTTAATAAATCACTATACTAATCAAATACGTACGGTATACGTATATAAAAACAGGTCGTTACATCCTACTCACCTTATAAAAATTCCGTCCTCAGAATTTAATAAAGCTAACGGGGCTGCAATGATCGACAGAATCAAATGAGTTCAAAGGTAGGCAAAGATGTGGAGGATTCAAATGGGTAACATGAAGTAGAAAGGTGATGACATAGATGTCATGATGGGAAATAAGTGAGTCAATAATAGGATATGATAATGTAGACATGACTAGTGAAAGACATTGTGGGTCTACTACGAGGGTATCCTATAATTGTCGACATAAGAATATAATGTCGAAAACGGCTTACTAAATCAATGGTGAGCTTATTGGGTCAACTAGTAATTTGAAATGCTAAGACTAGATTTTTCTAATGGACAAGGAGGGGATATGGAAGTCAAGGAAGGATGTTCCTGAGAAGCAAGATTGTAATATTACCTATGTTGTTTGAAGTATTTTGCATAAGCACGACCTGCATGGGCCACCACTAAAACCTGTCACGCCCCGCTTCCCATTGTACTTGGGAGCGAGGACGCGACGAAGGTCCGCATGTGCTTAAAACAAGAAGGAGATACTTTTTTTCCTTCCTCCTTGGTTTAAGCACATTACACGTCTGTGATAACAACTTGCAGGTTCTTGCATGCAACTAAAACAACATAGATAAGTATTTTATTACAATCTCAAATCTCAAGAAAAATAGATTACAACAATGAATGAAATGTAAAGAGGATATAAAAGAGAGGGTCAACGCCCTTACAAATTTTGAAAGAAATTACAATGTACAAAATGAAAAGAAGGCACAAAGCTTCTCAGTGACGGAACATAACGGCAAGGTACTCCTGGTCAACCTGCTCAGTCTCTAAGCAACTCCTCAGCAAACCTGTCTAATACCTGACGTAGATTTCACAAGACAAGGAAATATACGTCAGCGAGGGTCGCTCGGCAAGATTTAAAAAGTTAAGATAATTGACCCTCGGCAAGATTTTTGAAAACGATTTCAAGGCAATATGAGTCACAACATTTAGAGTTTACAATAATTAAAGCATGGCAAGTGTGTATATAGCAATAAACATGACAAGTGTGTGTGTACAGCAATAAGCACGGCAAGTGTGTGCGTACAGCAATAAGCATGGCATGCGTGGTGTGTACAGCAAATGACATGGCAGTTCTAAGCAAGTTGAAATAAAATAATGACTTGGCAATTTGTAATTTCACGTCCGTGTTTCTATTCACTCCTAGGGATCCCGCCTTTAAGACGTGATGAGTAAGTCATTCTTCACGCGGGGCTATAATCGCGATTGATACTAGCCCACCGTATAGGTGGGGTTCTTGAAGACATGACCCCGACATACCCGGAGTTGTTGCAGGCAGAGAGGCACGTCTGCAGTCGATGGAGGATAGCTCTAAGATGCACAGCGAGGGTTTCAGGACGGTGAGAGGGTGGAGGGAAGTGGATCGTAGGTGGTGCGGCGCCGGGAGATGGAGTTCGGTGGCTTCTCGGATATGGCAAGGCCGGACGGAAAGATGTCGGTGGTGTCAGGAAGGCTATAGGCGGAGGTTCGGTGGGGCGAGGGGTCGAGGGTGGTGCGGAAGTGGCGGACGGTGCCGTTGGCGGAGGAGGCGCCACGATTACTGGTGTGGGTTTTGGAGAGGAACGGTGCCCATGGGTTTGTATTAAAGAAATGAAGAGGAGAGTGTCTCATGAAGGGGAAAACGTGAACGTGAATGGGCGGTTGATGCGGGCCTGTGTGCGGACGTGGGGGTGTTTCAGCTCATGCGTAGGATTCTACGGAGAGAGGAGCGTATTGTTGGGGACTGGGCTTTGGGTAGTTATTATAGGATATTGCATATATATATTAAGTTATGATATTTTATGAAAAATGATAATATCAATTTATAACTGAGGTTTTAGTTAATATATTTTGAAGAGGATTTTTTTAAGATTACGTTTTAATTAAAGAGGATTATCTAATAAAGTTAGTTCCCATTGGTTAGGGTGTCTGGGGTATTTTGTTAGGATATATAGGTATGAGGATTTAGTTAAGATAAAATCAATCAAATCAAACTTTTAAGATGTTAAGAATTAAAATTAGATATTATGGTTCAGTTAAGATATTTTAGTCTTGTAGTCTCATTAGGATTCAATAAGGCAAGATTAAGATTCTGCAAGATCGATTAGGATTTGGTCCCCATTTGATTTAAGATGAGATTAGTACGATTTCGTCCCTGCAATCAGAATCATCCACAAGTTAAAGAAATCAATAACGCGCTCATTAAATCGCGTGCTCAAGCTATTAAACCTAATAATAGTGATAAATAAAATTATACTAATAGACATTTAATAAATCACTATACTAATCAAATATGTCCGGTATATGTATATAAAAACATGCCGTTACAACTGGATCATGGGTATGGTTGGCCACCAGATTTGTTTCGGCTTTATTCTTCAACCTCTTTTTGTACAAATCTTGTAGGTGCCTCGGAGTTCTGAACACCTTGGACCAGTGTCCTTTCAAGCCACAACTGTGGTACTGGTCTTCTTAATCCTTTCTTGATGGGGGGTGCATGATTTTTATTGTTATCATTTCTGCGCCACGTGAACTTCCATCTCCATTCATTTCTGTTCTGGTGAACATGCCCTCTGGCCCTTTTGTTTGCCCCTCCCCCCTTTTGAAATTTTCATTTCCTTTTATTATTATTATTCTTCTTCTTGGAAGAAGATGCGTTGTGGGCTTCTAGGAGGGGGACATCCTAGGAGGACGCATATTATGAGTAGCAAGGAGAAGTTCCCCATTCTGTTCAGCCATTAATAAGTATGCTAATAGCTCAGAATACTTAGTAAACTTTTGTTCATGGTATTGCTGCATTAGTATTGCATCTTTTTCATGAAAAGACGTGTAAGTCTTTTCTAACATGTCTTCTTCTTTCACTTCTTCACTACACAACTTCAGGCGTGAGGTTATGCGGAACAGAGTTGTGTTATACTTAGATATAGACTTAAGGTCCTGGAGTCTAAGATTCTCCCACTCATAATGGGCCATTGGAAGTACACAGCTCTAGTGGATCTTCGACCGTAGGATATTCAGCCTTTAAGGTCTTGTCCACGTGGCGATGAATATATATTATAGCTTTTGCTTTTTCAATATCTGGCGCAAAGCCATCTTTTGTAATTGTGGCTATAAGGGTTAGAGCTCACATGTGGAATTTGACATCCAGCGACCAGCTTAAATAATTCTTCCCTGATGCATCCAGAATTTCGAAATCGACGCTTGTGTTTTTAGTCATTTATCTAGAAAAGCACAGTTTTGCATGAATTAATAATACTGAAAAAATTATGTCATGCAGAGGAAATTTTAAATGAATAAGTTAATTACATGGATCGGCCAGTCACCACATAAAAAAGTAATGGCCCAAAGTCCAGATATATAGTCCATTTTACAAAAATGAGAAAGAAAATTACAACTTTGGAAACCACATGGGTCCGATAAAAATCTTCTTCATGAGTGGAATCCATCTCTATTGAAATGGTTATCAGTCTTGGGCATTACATTGTGTTTCTCACTACAATTTCACTCAAAAGAAAAAGAAAAGTGCGAGAAAAATAAAATGTGGGACTAAACGGTCGATTCAAACCCACAATTAGCAATTTATGCTAAATTTGTGCTCAGAAAACATGTTTATAATGCATCACAGACATCAAAGATTCAACAGTATAAATAAAGTCATCATAGATTCAACTGTTGATGGGGAGCGGTGGGGTTAGCAGTCGTCGCTCCCCACGGTGGATCTTCGCCGATAGAGGGGAGCAAGGGGTGACCACTGCGTAAAGTGGTGGCGCACTACCGTGGGGCATCGTTAGGTGCCGACGGCAGGGGGTCGTCGGCGGTAAGGATTTTAAAAAAATTTGTTTGTAAATCCCTATCATAGGGTTTTGCCCCTGCTCGGCGGCAATGTGCCACCGTCACTGGGGAAGCGTTGGGGCTAGGGTGGGGCGAGGCTGCAAGTGGCATGGGTGCCATCGATTGGCCGTGGGGATTTGTGATTATTATTCTTTTGTTAAACACTAGATGGGGTTTTTACCACCGCTATTTGTGGTGGCGTGCCATCGTCGCGAGGGGATCGACAGATCGACAGGGGGAGGTGGCAGCGATGGCTGTATTCCCCTAGGATCGGCGACAAGGAACCGTCGTCTTACCCAACACTTATTGTTTTTTGTTTGATCTAGGGAGATTTATATCATAGGCATCAAGATCATGATAAAAATAATTGCATCGTTTTTGATATACCTTAAGGATCGAAGAAGATGAGCTCATGGAGATGGATGCCGCACATGGTAGATCGACGGTCTCCTTCCAAGATTTCGCAACGAACAGACCTTCAATCTCAGGGAGAGCATGCTGATTACGTTTTGTAAATGTATCTTCTAGGAGATATCACATGCCTTTATTTATAGGGGATGTGAGAGTTCATACATGGATAGGATACAATTTTTCAAAGAGATTACAATCTTATCATCTCACATTATATTCTATTTATAACAGGATTTGATAAATAACTCATTTTTCCTTTTTATTCCTCGTCTTTTCCTTCTCCATAAACTTAAGCCCTGATCTATCTCCTCACAGACTCAAACCTAAATCCAAATACAAACCCTAGCGCCAATCTACTTCTTCTTCCTTCTCCTCCTTCCACTAGTAGAAAAAAGACCATCAGCCATGAACTTTCAGCCACGAACAAATTCGTAGCCGATAATTCATTATCAGCTATGGATTTGTTCGTGACGGGGCGTACGTGGCTGAAGAACGGATGTGTAAGAATCAGCCACGGACTATTAGCCACAGACGTATACGTGTTAGATAGTGAATTATTGTCCACAAATTCGATCGTGGCTGAAGAGTTCTAGCCACGGACGAATGATGCAAATTTGTCAGTGGTTTTTTACTTTCGGCCATGGACATATCCGTGGGCAATGGTGACTATAGGCCATGGATAAGTCTGTCTCTATTAGTAAAAACCATGGACGAATTTGCATCGTGGCTATTAGTTATCGTGGCTATTAGTTATCTGACATGGTCAAGTCCATGGTTGATAGTCACCATTGACCACGAATATATCCATGGCTAATAGTCTGTGTCCATTTATTAAAAAAAATCCTAAATTAGGGGAGCCTGCGAGAGTGCTTCCGTTCATTCAAAAATTCTCTCTCTCTCTCACTCTCTCTCACTCTCTCTCTACTCTCTCTCCAGCACCATCCATCATCGCCCCCATCTGTGCCCTTCGTCGAAGGTACGCTAGTCTGCCCTCCCTCCCTCCCTCCTTCTCAAATCCTAAATCTTGGGCGAATGAGAGGGAGGGGGAGGAGGGTGTGATGGCTCCCGCCACCACCACAGCCCCCCATCTCCTCCTTTCGATCTAAAGGATGAGAGAGGAAGCTGGGGTGGCGGAGGGTCCCTCTACCCCTTCTCCCCCCTCTCATCCTCCCCTCCCTCTCCCACCATCCACCACCTCACATGCTCCCTCTCCTCCTTCCGATTAATCGAAAGGAGGAGATGAGGAGAATGGTCAGCGGAAGGGGCCGCTGATCCCTCCACCTCCCTCTCCCTCCCCCTCCCTCCACCACCTCCCTTGCTCATCCTCTCCTTTATTCGATTAATTGTAAGGATGTGGGGGAGCAGGGGCGACAACGGGTGCCACCGACCCCTTCCCCTTCATCTCATCTCCCTACCCTCATATTCCCACCCCCTACATCTCCTCTCCCTTCCCTCATCATCCCTCACGCTCCCCCTCCTCCTCCCCCTCACCATACCCCTCATTCTCCCTTCCTCCTCCTCCGCCCCTGCTCCCCGTCCCTGCTCCCCCTCCCTCTGTCACCGACCCTTCCCCCTCATCATCCCCAATCCCCATCCCCTCCCCCTCCCCTCCCCCAACCCCCTCCCCATCCCCCTCCCCTTCCTATTATTTTTCTTAATTCTATATTTGTTTCTCATGTTCACACAAATATCGCAGGATTCAGTGCTCCGTGAGTCTAAATTGGCTATGATTGCTTTATTTTTGCCTCTCTAATTGGTGGCTAAGGCTCTGAGTTAAGTTATTGACCCTTTTCATTTAAATTATTGTTATCTTGAATTATGGTTTAATCATACATACAATAGTATATATTTATTTTGTGCTTTGAGTTAAATTCGAAATGAAATTAGTTTGTTCTGGATTCACGGTAAGGAGGGCGGCGCGACCCCCTCCTCCTCCCCCTTCTCCTAAATTTAGGATGAATGGGAGGAGAAGGGGTCTGTGTAGCCTTCATTCCCTGTATTTTGGACCCAAAAACTTTACACACATACACACACATAGATTAATTCGAGTCATAGATTTTTCCATCCAATAAATGTTATATGTAGTATTCTTGAATCGTATGCATGCACAGATCAGTTGATAGTATCAAAACCTTTGTGTTCAGATCAGACAACCGGTTCATGCCCGAATGTAATTAGGATATTACATATAAAGATTTATTGGATATGTCTAGTGTGGACGGGTTAGATATGCAATGCATCACGGATTAATCGCGTATCCTATTTTATGTGTTTGTTTGTACTTTCATTTTGTGATAATTTCAACATGACCTATCCATTGTTCTTCGAGTACAAATGTGAAAAGTATTTGCAAATACATTCTCTTCCGGCTACCGTGTACTCAGAGAACTGCAGGTATGTGCTATCGAAATTCTCACAAAATGAAAGTTCACGCAAACACATAAATAGGATACACGATTACATGATGGATTGCATATTTAATATGATAGAAGACTTTCCCTTTACGGCCGGTACTGAAATAAAAGTGCACACAAATTCACAGTACGTAAATGTGTGATAGTAACTAAGCCTGTATATGTCATCGTCAATTAGATATGCGAGTGGTTCCTAACAAGTCGTTTTTGAAACTATCAAATCCAACTATGACTGGAAACCAATGATACGTAGAACGGTAGATACGTTCTTAGCATACTATGATGACAACCATCTATCCTTGTCAAGTGGAAAATTCCATTGTCATTGCAAGAGTTGACAAAAGAATGAGATCCATTATAATGATGTTGTTCGTGTCCATTTGGTTGCGCAAGGGTTCGATCCCAACTATAAAATTTAAAATTACAATGGTGAAGGTGCCATAACCATGGAGATTCTTCAGACAGAAGAGCGTATTGTGCACGGAGATCAATGTACAGATGATATAGATACCATGCTGGAATATATTGGTACTCCTACTTTTGTGAGCGATAACCATTCAGATGATGGTCTTAACTTCATTGACTTTGATCGTTTGATGAAATTAGTGGATGATAATTAGTTGGATTTATACAAAGGATGCACTGAGTTCATGATGTTATCATTCATGATTAGACTTCTTCATAAACAAACCCGTAGCGGAATGGCAATTACACATTTTGAGAAGTTGTTAGATTTGTGTAAAATGATAATTCCTGGAGGTAAGGAAAGCATTCCAGCAACTCATTATGAAGCAAGCAAAATCATTGGTATGTTAGGGCTCGATTACAAGAAAATTGAAGCATGCCATAATGATTGCATTCTATATTACAAAGACAACATAGACTTAAACGAGTGTCCAATATGTCATGTAATACGGTGGCAAGTAGAATAAAGAACAGGGTCAAACAGGAATGTTCCTACGGTCTAAAAAAAGAAGAAGACTTCGAAAAAGATTTTTCATTATTTTCCAATTATTCTAAGGCTGCAGAGGGTTTTCATGTCTGTTGAATTTGCAGAAAAAATGTGATGGCACGTAATTAAACACATAGATGATGGAAAACTAAGGCATCCTGCTAATAGGGATGCATGGAAGCATATCGATCATATTTATCCCGACTTCACAAAAGAATCAAAGAATCTTAGGCTTGGTCTCATATCCTGCTAATAAGGATTTAATAAACCATAGCCAGGAAAGTCTACTATCTTGGTATGGGTCTGACCGACCCCAAAGATAGATCTAAACTACCGCAACAATAAATGAAAGCATAAAATGACATACCCAGAAGTTCGTTTCCACAGAATACGAAGCGTTATTTTCAGCAACTTTCTTTCACTCCCCGAAGCAAGCCACCTCCACGCCTCCAAGATTGGACCACCCGAAACGAGTCAACATCACGCATCCGAGCCAATCACTCGCCGAAGAATGTTTTACTTGAGTACGATCCATGTCAAAGACTTTGGATCAGATCCAACCCTCCTCGCCGTCTTGCTAGGACTCGAACAAAGGATCGGAAGAATTTTAGGATGAGTGAATAATTTTAAGTCTTAGATTGAGCGTGCTCAAAACTTTTTAGATCTTCTCAAATTCGAGACTTGGTGCAAATTTTCCAAGGGGGTTGGCCCCTATTTATATAGGAAGCCAGACCCCCTCCTAGTCTCTGATTATGGTTAAATATTGCATATTTTACCCCTCATTAGATAGTATTGTGTGCATAATTTGTGTTCATTTTGGCTCCGATACACGCATTTTAATGATATCACTTAATTTTGAAGCTTATCATTTTTACATGCAAAAAACATAATTTTTACAGCTTATTAGCATTTAACCATTTTAGTCTCCTATTATTTTTTGTTTGATGTTCGTGAAGTCCCGATTCCAACGCATATTTTTCCAGAATTTTTAGAGGCCGGAGCAATTTACTGCATTTTTTGGACGATAGTGTGACGGTGTTGAAAATTTCTGGTCTGGAAATTATGCTTTTCCACTCTTGTGAAGAATTCTGCTATCATTTCAGTGTATATTCCAGCCTCGTGATATTTTTTGTTATAGTACACTTTGTAACAGTTCCATCACCGCCTGGAACATGTCATTTCGAGGTCGGATGATTTTTCTAGAATTTTCACAAGACAGGGTGACGGTGTTGGAAATTTCTGCTGATTTGTACTTTAGTTGTGGGTTTTGGGCGCGGATCCGACCCATTAGTGCTGTTTCCAAACCCAAACTACTGGGTTTAAATTTTGGTGCTTCTCCCCCTCTATTTCCCTCATTCCTTGTTTCTCATTCTTCATCTTAGGGTTAGGGTTTTGGTGGAGCAACAAAGAAGCAAGGAGCAGCAATTGGGTTTGGGTTTGGGTTTTCCCTGGAGATCTTGGTGAACTCTTTTTCACTCCATTTTTATTTTGATTTAGTGATTTTTAATTATAATTGATGATGTTTTAGAATTAAAAAATCCCTCTTTTCTTGTTGTAATGAGCTAGATCTTCTTTGTGTGGTTGTGTCTTGGATTGTGTTTGTGGAGCTATGGTTATTCAATCTTGCATGTTTAAATGTTTATGTGGTAGGATTGATGAGATATACTTTGAGTTAGGGACCATACTGGGTATCCCTAGAGTGGAGCTTGCCTAGTGGTATCACTCATGTATGCTTAGTTGTTTATTATCTCAATTTTTCATACCCTACTTTCATTGCACACCAAGTGTTTGTTAAAATGCCACATCCACCGATTGCTCACTCCTTAGCCAGAAAGACAATTGAGTTATCCCCGGATTGAAACCATTTGCTTAACAACCACACTCCCACACATCACACAAGCTTTCTCGCCTATTTGTCTCCATGATTCCTCTACTCGAGGGTATTGATTTGGTAGTTGGTCTCAAACACCCACATTTTCACACACATTTCCACCGTTAGCTTAGTTGGTTGTAGCTTCGCCTTTATCTCTCCTTTATTAATTGAACTTACGATTGTAAAACAACTTGTCCCCGTGATCCGACCCAGTCTCACCGGATATAAATTTATTACTTGACGTCCTCCTACACTTGGGAGTAGCGCTCAAGCATCACATACTTGAGACGCGTTCAAGCAATTGGCGCCGTTGCCGGGGACAACGGTTTTTTGCATTTACATTTTTGGTTGATTTAGGAAATTTTGGTATGATACATCCTACTATTTAGTCTGAGTCTTTTTTATTCTTTATCTTCCATTTACTATCTTTCATCTTTATTTATTTTTCACTTTTTGAGTCCTTTGCTATCTTTATTTTTATTTTCTTTTATTAAAATTAAAAAAAAGGTTATGGACTTTAACGACTTAAATTCTTTGTATGATGCGTTTTCATTTTATTCGCACAGGACCACTTCTTTGAAGCTCAAAATTTCCGGCTTTGCTCCAATTGACGGTGAATCCTTCTATCAAGCTTGGAGGAGGTTCATGGATTTATTAAGCGGCTGCCCACATCATAGATTCACGATGGCCCATCTTTTCCCGTTTTTCTACGAGGGGCTACGGGAAGAGATGCAGAACTACATGGCGATGTTGGACAATGGAGCTTTATTTGACATGTCACTTGAGTATGCTTGGGAGTACCTGGAGTCCATGGAGGATATGACACGACCATTGGATGGGACTTTAGGGAGTGAGCCATTAGCGCCATATCACGATAAAATTGGAGCATCCCTTGACCAAGGAGAGCAAATCGTGGATGCACCCTTACAACCCTGGGACGAGGAACTTCAATTGCTTATTCAGACACAGGAGGCTCAATCCCGATATTTTCTACGGAGCATGGAGACTCGGAGCCAGTATATTTAGGAGATCATTTCGAGTCTCGCATTGCTTGCCTCTTACTAAGGAGAATATAATCTAACCACTCAAAAAAATTTATTATCTGATTTGGATTCATCTTCTCTTACATGAGATTTTTATGAAGATGGAGAGGACGGGCATGAAATTTTGGATGGAGTGGAGGAGGAGACGGGCCATGTGCTCATCAATCATTTTGGTGGAGCCCGAACCATGCTCTCCCCCAATTTTGTCCCAAAATCCATCATTCCTCTCCACCATGGTTATGCATCATAAGGAGATGGATGCAATCAGTTTAGGGAGTTTTCGTCAACTTGATTTAAATTCTTTATCTTATGTTGACGATTATATTTGGATCAATGTTGTTGAAAGGCAACGGTGTCGGCTTTGGATTGGCACACCCTCTCTATCGCAGGGCATGATAGGAAATTTTATGGAGGGAGCACTTGCTGTGTTGCTGGGTTCCAAAGTGATTTGTGGAGGGAAGACGATCGCAAAGGAGCATAGTATCTAATTGAGCTACTTCCTCCACTGTGGGACATCCGTGATCCACCTTTTGACCCTGGTGACTTCTATCCAATAGTGTAGAAAATTTAAATTTTTGCACTTTCTATGCTTTCAAGGATAGTTTTAATTCAATAAACCTATTCTCTTTCAACATTGAGGACAATGTTTGTCTTTAGTTGGGGGGAGAGTGATCACTCCGTATTTTTTACCCTTTTTCTGCATATTTGCATTCCACTTTGATCGCTCATATCGCGTTTTTCACGATTATTCGACAATATTGCGATGTTTTTCACGATTTCTTGTTTTTGTCGTATTTCAGGAGATATGGAGCGATTCGTTGTGATTTTGAGATCAAGAGGATTTGCACCCACTCTGGAGTGTCACCTGTTGAGTATTGGTGTTTCATACCAATCTTATTTTGATGATGATCACAACATTATGTTGTTGCTAATGAATCTCATGTCTTAGTCTCTCAGTTTATTTCAAGGATATCTTTCTTGGAGCCTAATTACTTGGTGTAAGGATGGACATCATGTGAAGAAGGGCCAAAGTTTGGACTCAAGGAGTGCCAAAGCTTGGAGATGATGGAGAGCAATCATGGCATCAAGATTGAAGACTTAGACTCTTTTGAAAGTATTGTAATCCATGTAATTTACTTTGTTGCTTTCTCTCTCTTTTGAGTCTAGGGTTGATGTAATGCCTTGCTAGATGGTTTACTCATTCATGCACATGCATTTAACCATCTTAGTGAACCTTAGGATTATCATAGAATCCAACCCAATAGGTTCACTCTTTCTGTCAGTCGCATGTTGAGGGAAACACAGTCGACTGGGTGATTTCCAGTCGCATGTAGATCCTTCTACAGTCGCCTGATATGCACTGCTCATGTCAACATTTCAATTGACTCAAACTTGAGCTTTACGCACAGTCGCCTGACGATCAGTTTTCAGTCGCCTATATATTTACAGTCGCCTGGGAATTGGCCAACAGTCACCTGTCTAGCGTAAGTGAAATCTCTGCATCTCTCTGTCTTCTCTCCATACTTTACAGTAGTCGACTGATGAAGAATATACAGTCGCCTGACTATTCGACAGTCGACTGTAGTATTAAAACCAGTCACCTGTGCGAAGAATTGGAGAAAGAGTGCAACTCTCTGTTTCGATCCATCCCCTGCAGCAGTCGTCTGCTAAAGGATTAACAGGCGCCTGTCCTGTTTGTCAGTCGACTGTATTGACTTCGTCAGTCGACTGTCCTGGCTAAGATTATAGTCGTTGGATATTTTCTAGCCGTTGATCAGTCGACTGTCTTATGATCATCAGTCGACTGTTCCTGTCGTTTTCACCCGGTTTCTAGCCGTTGCAGATTTGTTTATTTGGTTGTTTCTTTGGGTTTTTGGGCTTGATATAGGATTCCTATATATATGAGTGTGCTGCCTTTCTTGAGAACTCTTGAGAACATTTGATAAACTCTTGACTCTATAGAAAATCTCAAGAGATCAATAATCCACTCTCAAGCTCCCTCATTTCCCTCTTTTGAGCATTCATCTCTCTTCATGCATTGAAGTCCAGCTCAAGGGAAATCATCCAAGTGCTCTCAAGCATATTCCAACACTTGGAGATCCTCTTCCATGCCTTGCATTCATTCATGAGTAAGCATCTCAAGGCATAGGTAAGAGTATTTACTTTACAGGGTGTAAACTGTTTTCCTATTTCTCTTTGTGGGATTAGGACTTTCTCTCTTTGTGGGAGTTTCTCTCTTTGTGGGAGGTTGTCTCTTTGTGGGACTTAGGATACTCTCTTTGTGGGAGTAACTCTCTTTGTGGGAGTTTAGTGTCCTAGTGTAGGGCTAACCCTAATTCTCTGAGTGGGAGTTAGTGATTCTCTATGTGGGAGTCTTGATCCTTGTATAGGATTAGTTGGGTCCTTGTGTAGGGCATAAATCCTCTTTGTGGGGTATCTCCTTGTGAGATTTGTATTCACTTCTCTGAGTGGGAATATAGTGAATTTTGGTGTGGCTGGATGTACCCAAGTTTGGGGAACCAGGGTAAAACTTTGTGTTTGCGTTTGAATTGATTGTGCCATTTAATTCCTCTTGCATTTATAATTCCGCATTTGCAAGTTAAATTTTATTTGGTCAATTTTATTGCCATTACACTATTCACCCCCCCTCTAGTGTGTGTTGTTAGTATTGCAAGGGTTAGACGATCCCTACAATTGGTATCAGGGCGAGGTTAAAGCATACTACAACAATGGCATTCAACGCCTCATCCGCGTCTCATGAAGAAGGTCACTCAACCGTTCGACCCCCGCTCTTCAACGGAACCAACTATCCTAGTTGAAAGATCAGAATGATGATCTATATGGAGGGTCAAGACCTATGGGACATCACAGAGGTGCCATTTGAGAAGCCCACTACTCCTGCCGCTTCAAGGACAAAGGCGGAGATGGACTCAATCAAGTTCAATGCGAGAGCTATGAATGCATTACATTGCGCTCTCTCTGCTAGTGAGTTCAACCACATCTCCATGTGCAAAACGGCGAATGATATTTGGCACACCTTGTAGATTTGTCATGAAGGGACAACGAAGGTAAAGAAATCTAAACAAACTGTGTTTAGATCTAAATATGAAATGTTTAAGATGCAGGAAGGCGAAAGCATTTCAGAGATGTTTACAAGGTTCACCGATATCGTGAACTCTTTGGAGGGTCTCGGGAAGATGATTTCCCAAGAGGATCATGTAGAGAAGATATTAGACTCTCTCACACCTCGTTGGGAGTCAAAGGCCAACAGAATTTTGGAGTCTTATGACACATCCAAATATACCATTAAGGAATGCATTGGAAATCTCATGGCGTATGAAGTAAAGCTTCAACACAAGAAGGAGATTCATCCAACAAAGCCTGAGAAGCTATAAAAGCAAAAGGGGGTTGCATTCCATGCCAAGGAGGAGCCAATCAAGTGGAGGAGAAAATTCCATCAAGAAGCTCTTAGCGAAGAAGATGAGCAAGAAGATGCAAGTGGAGAAGAAATTGAAGAACTTGTCGAGCAATTCAAAGCTTTCCTCAAATGCAAGCAAGGTAAGTCTTTGTCAAAGTTTGCCTCCAATTCTAACAAGGTTCCTACTTGTTACACTTGCAGTGGAAAAGGTCACTTGTCCACCGAATGCCCTTCCAAACCCATTAAAGAAACTTACAAGGGTAAAGGAAAGAAGCATTGGAAAGGAAGGTCCAAGTCCAAAAATCTCAAAAAGGGACTTGTCGGGACCTTTGATGATTTGTGTGAGGACACTTCTAGTAACGAAGAAGAGGATACAAAGGAGGATGCTCACGCATGCTTTGTAGCCATGGATGTTCCTACTCCAATTCCCTCCGGATTAAACAAAGAAGAGTTGGATGCTTGGCTTGACGCATACAACTCCTATGAGGATTCGCACCTCGTGGCTAAGGAGGAGAAGTCGTCATCAAGCTCTTGCAAGGATGATGATGTTGTTGTTGTTGAGATCGAGGAAGAAAAGATCTCATATGAGGAGCTCAAGTTCAAATTTGACTTGGCCTCCGAAAAGGCTAGTAAGTGCATCAACTCTTACAATAAATTAAAAACAAAATATAAGAGTGCTAAGAGTAGAATGCATAAACTAGTTATTGCAAGTGTAGTTCATGATGAAAGGCATGTTTATGACACTTGTGAGAAAGACACACTTCTTTCTCAAGTTAAGGAATTGAGCATTTCTAATGAAAATCTCATTGCTCAAAACCTTAGCTTAGATGCTCACATTCAACAACTTACGTTGAAATATGAAGAGGAATCTCGGAAGCTCATAAGCTTTGTGTATTCTAGGGATTCACTCAACGATTTGTTGGAAAAACAACATCCGACAAATCATAGAGAAGGTTTGGGATATATTCAAAATGTGGTTCCCAAACCCACCTCCAATTCTTCTTATGGTGCAAATTCAAGAAATATTGCTAAAGCACCTAAGAAGAATCACCATGCTTTCTTGTACAACAAGAACACCAACAAGAAGCATGTAGATCACAAGGTGATGAGGAAGAATGAAGAATCTTCATTTTTTGCTAAGAAGAAAAATCCTCATTCTGTGCATGCTAAGAAACTTGTTTCTACACCTAAGCATGCAACATCCTTCCCTCTTGCAAAGGCAAAACCATTGCCTAGGAAATCCTTGAGTTTATGGATTCCCACTAAGGCTAGTGTGCAAGAGAGAGATAGTTACATCAACTCTCTAGTTAGGGATGTGATCACCTCGTGTGATTATGTTAGGAAATCAAACTCCTCTTGGGTTTGGTTACCTAATGGTTAGGTTCCTCACACATTTGCATATTGCATGTGTATTGTGCTTCTATGTTTATCTTAAGCATACCCATTGATTGTGTGTGTTTCATGATTTTGAAAATAGTTTTCAAATTTATTTCTTTTCATAAAAATTGGGACCTTGGGGTTTATTGACATACATGCATAATCCATGTGTATGTCAATGGGGTAGTTAATATAATATATGTTTAAATTATTTTAAGACATATTTTAACTCTCATTTCGGAGGTTTTTGTTTTGAGATCATTATTTATATTTGGTTATTTTGGGTCTCAAACCAACCCTCTTGTTTATTGCCAATTTATTTCATATCTCATTGTTTTTGGCAATATCTGTGTGTATCTTTGAAGCTTGATTTTTCTATATCTATTGCTTTGATACACTTATGGCCCATGGCTCCAATAATTAATTTGTATTAGATCCTAGAAGTCAAAAGTTGACCATTTCTATGATCTAGGGGGAGCATGGGATAGTGAATTGATACCCACTAAATTTTATATTTGGTATCATACATATCTTTCTTTTCTTGCATATTGTCACATCTTGGTTAAGATGATAAAGGGGGATGTTTTTGATGTCCACCTTTTTGACGATGTCAAGGGGGAGAGATATATGCATTATGTGATCATATCTATAGGGGAGAGTTATATACATATGCATATGTGGAGAGATATCTCTTTACGGAAGAGATATATGGGATTAGATAAACCATTCATGTTTGCACGCTTTTATACTTTGCAATTGGTTTATGTAATCCATGCCTATTATATGTCACCATGTTGTTATTGGTTTATGAGTATTTACCTTTGTGTAGCTCATTATTTAATTGGTGCATATAAGTAGGGGGAGATCATTAGCTTTGTGCTTTAATTCTTTATGATTTCATAATGTGTGTCATCATCAAAAAGGGGGAGATTGTTGAGTATTGGTGTTGCATACCAATCTTATTTTGATGATGATCACAACATTATGTTGTTGCTAATGAATATCATGTCTTTGTCTCTCAGTTTATTTCAAGGATATCTTTCTTGGAGCCTAATCACTTGGTGTAAGGATGGACATCATGTGAAGAAGGGCCAAAGTTTGGACTCAAGGAGTGCCAAAGCTTGGAGATGATGGAGAGCAATCATGGCATCAAGATTGAAGACTTAGACTCTTTTGAAAGTATTGTAATCCATGTAATTTACTTTATTGCTTTCTCTCTCTTTTGAGTCTAGGGTTGATGTAATGCCTTGCTAGATGGTTTACTCATTCATGCACATGCATTTAACCATCTTAGTGAACCTTAGGATTATCATAGAATCCAACCCAATAGGTTCACTCTTTCTGTCAGTCGTATGTTGAGGGAAACACAGTCGACTGGGTGATTTCCAGTCGCTTGTAGATCCTTCTACAGTCGCCTGATATGCACTGCTCAAGTCAACATTTCAATTGAATCAAACTTGAGCTTTACGCACAGTCGCATGTCGATCAGTTTTCAGTCGCCTGTATATTTACAGTCGCCTGGGAATTGGCCAACAGTCACATGTCTAGCGTAAGTGCAATCTCTGCATCTCTCTGTCTTCTCTCCATACTTTACAGTAGTCGACTGATGAAGAATATACAGTCGCCTGACTATTCGACAGTCGACTGTAGTATTAACATCAGTCACCTGTGCGAAGAATTAGAGAAAGAGTGCAACTCTCTATTTCGATCCATCCCCTGCAGCAGTCGTCTGCTAAAGGATTAACAGGCGCCTGTCCTGTTTGTCAGTCGACTGTATTGACTTCGTCAGTCGACTGTCCTGGCTCAGATTATAGCCGTTGGATATTTTCTAGCCGTTGATCAGTCGACTGTCTTATGATCATCAGTCGACTGTTCCTGTCGTTTTCACCCTGTTTCTAGCCGTTGCAGATTTGTTTATTTGGCTGTTTCTTTGGGGTTTTGGGCTTGATATAGGATTCATATATATATGAGTGTGCTGCCTTTCTTGAGAACTCTTGACAACATTTGATAAACTCTTGACTCTATAGAAAATCTCAAGAGATCAATAAGCCACTCTCAAGCTCCCTCATTTCCCTCTTTTGAGCATTCATCTCTCTTCATGCATTGAAGTCCAGCTCAAGGGAAATCATCCAAGTGCTCTCAAGCATATTCCAACACTTGGAGATCCTCTTCCATGCCTTGCATTCATTCATGAGTAAGCATCTCAAGGCATAGGTAAGAGTATTTACTTTACAGGGTGTAAACTGTTTTCCTATTTTTCTTTGTGGGATTAGGACTTTCTCTCTTTGTGGGAGTTTCTCTCTTTATGGGAGGTTGTCTCTTTGTGGGACTTAGGATACTCTCTTTGTGGGAGTAACTCTCTTTGTGGGAGTTTAGTGTCCTAGTGTAGGGCTAACCCTAATTCTCTGAGTGGGAGTTAGTGATTCTCTGTGTGGGAGTCTTGATCCTTGTATAGGATTGGTTGGGTCCTTGTGTAGGGCATAAATCCTCTTTGTGGGGTATCTCCTTGTGAGATTTGTATTCACTTCTCTGAGTGGGAATATAGTGAATTTTGGCGTGGCGGGATGTACCCAAGTTTGGGGAACCAGGGTAAAACTTTGTGTTTGCATTTGAATTGATTGTGCCATTTAATTCCTCTTGCATTTATAATTCCGCATTTGCAAGTGAAATTTTATTTGGTCAATTTTATTGCCATTACACTATTCACCCCCCCTCTAGTGTGTGTTGTTAGTATTGCAAGGGTTAGACGATCCCTACATCACCCAAGTCTCTTTTGAGGGAAATTTGGTGATGGGAGACAAGTGGAAGAGGAAGGAACTTTGCAGGAGCAACGAGGAAGCGAAACAATGAAGATTGGGCATTTGCAGCATCTCACTCGGCTGAGTGAAGTACTCACTCGGCCGATGCAAGAAGACCGATCGGCTAACCAGACCAGACACTCTCCACAGAAGGAATTGGGCGTGCACTCGGCCGAGGGACGATATCCCACTCGGCCGAGTATGAAGATCGCATCGTCCAAGTGGCATGGGAAAATCCACATCAAAAGAGGCCGACTTACTGGAAATGTACATGCGATTCAGAGTTGTCACTCGGTCGAGCAAGAAATGCCCCTCGGCCGAGTGAGTAAAGCCACTCGGCCGAGTCACTTCCGAAGACAGACCCCCGAAAAGTCCCGACTTACTGTAAATGTACAGGGTTTGTCACTTGGCCGAGTGACATTTGTCACTCGGCCGAGTGAGCCGCCCCGCCTGCTGCGTAAAATGCGATTTCTGGGCTGCGCAGGGACATTTTTGTCACGATTTTTGGGCGATTTTGAGGGGTATTTAAACCCAGTTTTTGCCCTAGTTTGAAGAACTTTTTTGATCCTTTTGGCAGCCTTTTAGAGAGCTTTTTAGATCAATAGATTTAGCTTTTCTCTTGGAGATTAAAAGGTTATTTTTGTTGGATGCTATTGGGTTCTCATTGGTTTGTCTCTCTTCTTATCAAAAACCCGATTTTTGTTGATAATTTCTCTATTGCAATGAATTGTGTTGATTTTGCTATTGAATTTCTTATGAATTGCATGATGATTAGTGAGTAGTTTTATTGTCTTAGGGCATAGGGATGAACCCTAAGAACCATATTTCTGAATTGTGATGGATTGGTGAAATTATTGCTAGAATTGATTAGGGTTAGGTTGGGATTGATTAATTACGGATAGCTAGAGATTCATATCGATTGGGATTTGCAAGAGATTGGGTCCCAATTGATAGGAAGCCCTAGAAATTCGATTTAGATTTACGATTGGACTTCTCTGGAATTGGTTTGCAAGAGATTGGGCCAAAACTAGGATTTTTAATCGTGTTTCTATACCAATATCCGTTTGCAAGAGATTGGACGGGTAGGAACTATCTCGACCTAGATCGTAGCTCAAGTTTGCACGAGAGTGGGCTCGAGATACGATTGAACGATGATGTCGATCCTAATGCTAGCAGCTTAGGTTAGGGTTTGTAAGAGATTGGGCCCTAACCTAGGTTCTCTATAGACCGGCAATAGCGCGAGAGCGTGAGCTTGGGTCTACATCTAGTTGCGACTAGTTCACCTAAAATTCTAGTCTAGCAATGGTGTAACCCACGAATCACAACGATGAGATACGGTCCGTAGCGGGGATTCCCTATCCCTAGGCGCTTTATTTTATTGATATTTCTATCGACATTCGAACGATTGTGACAATTTTACCCAAAATTATTCTCGACCATTTTGATAGCTAGGTGATTAGAACGAGACACCGTCATTGTTCCTCCCTGAGTTCGATACCCGCTCGCCACTACGCTGTGTGCTTGCGGTAAGACTACGAGTCGCTCGTCCCGGGTGCGTATGCATACCAGGGAGTCGATCAAGTTTTTGGCACCGTTGCCGGGGAGGCGACAGTGTTTTATTCTCTTTACTTAGTGTCTTCTTTTTTTTTCTTTTTTTCTGTTTTTTCTTTTATCTTTTTACTCCTTATTCATGCTAACAATTACTTTGAAACTCTATTTTCCCTTGCATGCACACGAGATCTACGGCGAACCCCGAGGAAATATTATTTGATCCGGAGATCGAGCGTACCGTGAGTAGGATCAGAGCCGAGAGAAGGCACGCTACAGAGTACAATTGTATGAACCATGCGGAGACACCGGAGGAGCTAGCCACACGTATGGCGAGGATCATGTCCATCAGAGATAGGCTTCGGCCTAAGACTTCTTCCACCACTTCATCCATCGCCATGCCAGAACTAGCGACGGACAAGAATTTTGAGCTAAAGATGGGATGGGTTGTATTGATGCAACACGACCCGTTTCATGGGAACTCCCATGAGAATCAGCACTATCACATCCAGCTTTTCTTGTCCAAATGCGCCACCTTCCAAATGCCGGGCATTTTTGTTGATGCAATCCGACTGCAACTCTTTCCCTTTACACTTAAGGAAAAAGCTTTATATTGGTTGAGGACGCAGGCGGAAGATACATTCACCACTTGGGACGAGTTGGCAAGCGCCTTCGTCGACAAATTCTACCCACCATCCAAGACGGTGAAAATACAGAGTGCTCTCATGTCTTTCAAGCAAGGACCGCAGGAGACCCTCTATGAAGCATGGGAGCGCTTCAAGGATTTACAACATCAATGCCCCCATCACAGTATAGAAGATTGGGAGCTTGTTCACAGTTTCTACAATGGACTCCAACCGGGCACGGAGCAAATTATTGACGCAACCGCCAATGGAGCCATATTATCAAAGACCCCGGATGAAGCTACGGCCTTGTTGGAGGAGATGGCCTTTAATAATCAACAATGGGGGGACGAGCGAGGTCATTCTTCTTCCTCCTTGAAGCCCACTAGCATTTATGAGGCCAAGGCCGTGGCGGAGCTTTCAAACAAATTTGACTCTCTACACAAGGTGGTGGAGAGATTGGAGAAATATATCACCGAGCCACATGGAGCACCCTCTACATCTACGCCGGTAACCAATATGAGTGATTAGCAAGACCAATCTCAAGCCATGTATGTAGGAGGGGACAATGGAGAGGGAGCCTTGGAGCAAGTACAATATGTTGCGGGGAACTCCGGATATTGGGCCAACCCGGCCACTAGAAACCATCCGAGCTTTTCATATGCAAACAATGATGGTGCTTTGAACTCCCCATCACAACAACTTCCTCAAGCTCGACCTCCACTACCACAACCTTAATATCAACCGAGGGGGCCACCACAACAAAATTACCCGCCGAGGCAACAAGTGGGACCATATAGACCTCCCGGTTATAACCAAGGTAGGAGAGCACCCAACCCACCTCAAGCTCAACCACGATCGGACCACAAAGCTAGGGTGGAGAAATTTATGGTGGAGCAAAGAAAGATCAATGATAAATTGACGGCGGGACAAGAGTCACTAAATACCATCGTCTCTCAACTTGGAGAGCAACTTGCGTTGCTCAATAAGAACACCCAACAATTGCCGACTCAACCCGAGCCCAATCCACGGAGCAACACCGGACATATCAATGCGGTGGTTACGATTACAACAAGGGGCGGGAAGGATACCACTCCCGCTATGACCCAAAGCAAGCAACCCGTGGTGGAAATTTTGGAAGAAAAAGAGACGGCAATTAAAGAGGAGAGCCAAAAGGAGCCGATTGGAGAAGGAAATTCTAAAGTGGTGGAGCCACTTGATGAGCACCGCTACATGCCGCCGGTGCCGTTTCCACAACGGCTAGCTAGAGCCAAGATAGAGAAAAGGCTCGCCAAGTTCCTAGAATACTTGAGGGGAGTAAGCCTCAATATTCCTTTCTTAGATGCAATTGTTGAGATCACGTCTTACGCGAAGTTCTTGAAGGACTTGATTTCGGGAAAGAAAAGGAAGGAAAAAATCATGCTTGCGGAATAAGGAACTTGGTTTATCCGGAAGGAGAAGGAGCCGGCGAAATTAAAGGATCCCGGGAGTTTCTGCATCACTTGCACACTAGGAGGCGTCCCTTTGCAAAAATCTCTAGTTGACTTGGGCGCTAGTGTGAGCCTTATGCCCCTTAGCATGTTCCGGAAATTGAACACGGGCACCGACTTGAAGCCGACCGACATGAGAATTCAACTTGCGGACGATCGGATTACTAGGCCGGTAGGGATCGCAGAGAATATTCCACTCCAAGTTCCGAGAGGGATATGCTTTCCATGTGATTTTGTCATAATGGACATCAAGGAAGAGGGCGACACTTCGCTCATACTTGGACACCCGTTCCTCGCAACCGCCGGTGTTATCGTCGATGTGCGTGAAGGAACTCTATCCTTGAATGTCGGGAACATAGAAGTCGAGCTTCACATACCCAAGGCCATGAAACATATGCCCTATCACGAGGAGTTAGACTATGTGGATCTCCTCGATGAAGTGATTGAAGAAGCAATCCCCCATTCTATTGGTGCTCTCCATGACTACGGCTTCGAAGATGGCCAAGCTTCAGGTGAAGAAGAGAAGTTAGAGGACCCTTCGGATAGCTCCACAGATGATGATGAAGGCAACGTTGATGTCGCAAGAATACGAGAGCTTTTCAGGCTCTCAAAGGCCAAGAATCCAAAGAAAGCTCTACCGAACGAAAGATCGGTGTCATCGACCAAGAAGAAGATAGGAACAAGCTCTAGCTTGGGGGACTTATCCCCCAAGATTGCCCATGATGAGGAGGCATCGAGGAAGACCAATGATCATCACGACCTAAATCCAAGTGGTCTTCCCGACAAGTTTGATGGGCGTATCTCGTATGCACCCAACATCACGAGCTAAACGAATATCTAAAGGGGTCGAGCTCATGACCTTAAACGAGCACTTGTCGGGAGGCAACCCGACTGTTTTTGAATTATTTTTATTTGGTTTTCATTTTTGGTTTAGCCTTTTATTAGTTTTTAGAGTCTTATGTCCATGGAAATCGTGACAACGGGTCCTAATTTTCATGACAGGAGAAGGAGAAAGGGAGACCAGTCATATGGAGGATGATCGAGGCAAGGAAGAGCACTCCAGGAACGCGCTCAGGCCTTAGGAGGAGAAAGAAACAGGCTGGAGGAAGAAAAACAGAGACTGGAGCAAAAACGGAGAGCCGATGCAGAAAACAGCACGTCACTCGGCCGAGTAGCTTATGCCACTCAGCCGAGCAAAGTTACCACTCGACCGATTGGAGCACCAAACAGGGAAGTTTCTGCAGACCAACTCTCTGTCAATTTCTGTAAGTTTTAGTTTTAATTGCCACTCACTCGGGCGAGTGACTAGTCACTCGGCCGAGTGACTAGTCACTCGGCCGAGTGAAACAGATACCCTCATAGCTTAAAATTTGCTGAGTGGCAGAGCCACTCGGCCGAGTGGAGTTTCTCCCTTCGGCCGAGTGAAGCAAAGCCACTCGGCCGAGTCGTAAGTGGCGAGGAGAATTTTCAAACTTTTTCGTTTACGCCACTCGGCCGAGTGACATCATCACTCGACCGAGTCGTAACAATTCCAATATATATGCGGCTGCGGGCTGTGCGAAAATCGAAACGAAAAAATCCCAAATTAGCGCCCGAGCCCACTGATGCTTGAGATCCCACGCTCGATGCGACCCCTGCCGCACCTGAGCCGCCACCCACTTACCGGTGCTCGACGACCCCTCTACCGCCGACAACCGGCCACCACCCCCCCTCGCCAACGCCGGCCGCCATCGCCTCCGATCACCCTATTTTTCCCCAAAAGCCCCGTTTCTCCCCATTTCTCTTGATTCGTACGCCCATTGAGCCCCTAATCCAAATTAATTTTTATATCTATCTATTATCCCCCATCTCCCCCACATATATTGAATATTATTCGCTGATTTGATCGTTTGATTTGCGACTAGCTTGGGGGAGCTTTGGGGAGCTTTTGGACGCGCTTTGAGCTTCGCGGCAGAGGCGTCTCTTCGCACACTCAGCTGTTTGCTCTCGCGGCGTGTTCAGGTACACTTGTTCTATCATTTAGCACGTCGCAGTATTTATTTGGTTGGAAAACGTCTCGCGGCACACATGCCGCCGCGCACTAGGCCACGTACATGGGGAGCATCTTCGAAGCGGAAGAGGACCGATGATCCCGGTCCCTCTCACGCTAGGGAGGACTCCTCTCCACCTAGCCCGCCACTGCCACCGCCACCTACACAACCGATCCCTGCTGATCTTGTCCCTCCACCTGCTCCCACCGTCGGGCCGATGAGGATTACGTTTCGAAATGACGCACACCGCGCCAGATTCGAGCGTATCTGCCATCGATCGATAGTACCCTCTAGGTTCGCACACTTAGCCGATCTAGACCGCCTAGGGGTACTCGAGGGGCTTCTCACGTTGTACGACAACATGGGATGGCGTGATTTTCTGTCAGTGTTGGCGGATACCTACATCCGTCCGACACTAGAGGTCCTCAGCTCCATTGACCGGACCCCTGGGGGATGCTCCTTCCGTCTGATGGATCGAGACTGTGAGATCACTCTCGACATGCTTAGAGCATTCTTCCAGTGGCCCGCCGTCCCTGTCCCTGACCATGCCTACGCTCCCACGCACATCCCACCCCCGTCGTTCGACACCTCCAATTCTGGACACGGATCATAGGATCCCCATTCGCCTTTGACCCTAGTAGGGCCAAGGCCTCAGCTATCCTGCATCCCTATCTCCACATTGCACATCACCTTAAGGTGACTACTTTCCTAGCGAGGTACGAGCCCGGGACCTTGTCTATGCCAGAGCTCTACATGCTCTACGTGATGACTCGCCCTAGGGTTCTAGATAGGGGTAGCGACGACTTGGTCCCTGCCGTTGAGATAGACATTGCCAGTTGGTATTTAGACCGCATTATCATTTCGGTGAGCGCTCGATCCCCAATCTGTTGCGGCGGCCTGATCACTCTATTGGCCCTTATGACCGGCGTAGACCTACCTGACAACCTGCGTCGAGCTCCGGGCCTGACTTCACTTTCGATAGATGTTATGGCCTGGATGAAGATGCTTTGTCCCCACGGTCGCCAGCACTGGGTGTGGTTGCACGGTCCCTTCAGCGCTGACTACATAGTTCTTCCGAGCCCCGCTCGAACACACATTGGACCTGTTCACGGGGACTAGATTTCAGCGATGGATCTTCTTATCCCTACCACCTATGTGCTTGAGCCCGAGGATGCTGAGCAGGCACCCCCCTGCACCCCCTGTCGACCCCGTGATCCCTCAGCCCGCACCTGCACTGTCTGCACCTCCCAACACCTCTGTCCACACGTCTGTTAGTGTTGGGAGTACCTTAGCTGAGTCCACCACCCCCCCCCGCACCACTGAGCCTATGTCCATTGAGCCTATCACCTCTCTGAGTCCTGAGCGTCCACCCACCATTCTTGAGAGCGGCGAGTCTTCCTTTTCTGCTGCCGTGGAGACCCTCTCCCGATTGCTGTCCACGACTCCTGGGGAGTCCACTTTTGTGCCCTACACAGCCTCCCTAGTCGTCGACCTTACGGTCTCCACCGCCCCCGTCTTTACCGAGAGCGTCGTGACATCGGTCCCCACTTCTGCGTCACTGACCTCTCCTGCTACCTCGTCGCCCATTTTGACTTCCATCTCTGCTGCTGCTGCTTTTGCTTCGACCCAGCCTGCATCCCAGCCTCACACCGAGGCTGGGCATCACGTAGTGAGCACATCACCCATTACACACTTTCCTGCTGGCCCCATCCTATATACTGCCCTGCAGAGACAGCCCCGCACCTCACCTGTTAGACCTGTACGTCCCTCCGCTCCACCACCCCCTGATGCTCTAGTTCAGAGCATTCGTGTTCTTGAGGGGGCTGTTAGTGGACTTCGAGGGGACTTTAGGGATCTCTCCGCCACAGTAGGTTCCTTGCAGACCCGCGTCGCCATCCTACCCGATATTCAGGCTTGCCTGAATCAGATTCTGGCGCGTCTGCCCCCACTACCCCCACCCACCCAGCAGATACCACACCCACCACCTTCACCACCACCTCCACCACAGGACGATGCTGGTGCAGCCCCACCACCAGCTTAGGCACACTCTTGATGCCTCTGATATTTTTTGTCGTTTTGATGCCCGTTTGTTCTTGGGCCTGTTGATTTTTTTGCCTCCCTCCTCCACGTACTATTTTGGTGCCTTCCTGTTCATATCTTTTTTATATCTTTTTGGGAGTGAGGGAGAGACTTTTTGGGGACACCTATATCTGCACCATACTAATTTTTGCATGCATCACATTCATTCACATCTTATTTTCCATGTCTTTTTCTTTCTTTTTCATCATGCATGCATCCTCACCCACCCCACCCACTTCACGTCTCTCGGTGTGTCACACTTTGCACATTGAGGACACTGTGCACTTCAGCTTGGGGGAGTGAGTTCTCACACTTTTTATTTTTTGCCACCCCTTATTTTTGATTTCTCACATTTTCTTTCCACTTTTGCACTTATTTTCACCACTTTTTCATTTTTTATCATGCATCACGTTTTCTTTTCCTTTTTGAGTATGATGCATTGTATATATAGTTCTATTTTCTTTTATCTTTGTTCCTTTCATCTTTTGCTAGAGATGATTTTTCTGTGATGATGATGACGTGGTGTTAGCTTATCTCTATGTGCATGCTATTTTGTCACGTCATAGCTTTTGTTTCAGATAACATATGCTATGTTCGGCTTTGCATTTTGAAATAGTAACCCACTCTTTTCCTGTATGAATATGGATGAAATTCTGTTATTAGCTGATGTCTGATGATTCATATGTATGCTTTTCATAGAAAACACACCAAGCTTCACGCATTGATTGCTTATATCTGGAGTACTGCTTTCCTTTCTCATATCACTTCTTATTGCATGAATTGTACGCTTCACTTTCAGGTTGATTGAATGATTGCTAGGATGATATATCTGGACTAGTTTACTTTTTGAGATTAAACTGAGTAGATTATATTACTCTGCTGAAAGTTGTCGTGCACGTCTTATAGAGTGAACAGAGTGATACATTTATTTCTTTCTCCACATATCTTGAGCATCATTTCTCTATTTGAAATTCATTGGTGAATCCTCCCCTTAGCAAGTCTATTATCGGCATTTCCTCCGCTATTCATTTTCATGCTCCAAATCCCCAAAATCAAAAAGAAAAAAATATATGCTTGTATATCGTTCTCTCTTTTGATTTGGGATCGCTTATGTATATATGTTTATTCAAAAAAAAGAAAAAAAGAAAGAAAAAGAAAGAAAAAGAAAGAAAAAAAAGAAAGAAAAAGAGAAAAATTGAGAAAAAGAAAAGAAAAGAGAAAATAAGTTCATAACGATCCCATCTCATACTATTTCTCTCTTTCTTCACTCTTTTTGTTTGTATTTTTACCTTTTTTGAGCTTCAAAAGAAATGGGGAATGTACATATTGATTTGCTTATGCCACCATGCTTATGGATAAGCTTGGGGGAGAGGATCCAATGATGTGTGTGAGAGTGACTACTTGACGGTGCATGACAACCTAGGCTAAGTAATCTTCTATACTCGGTGAGATTGCTAAAGTTTCATGAAATCCAGAAATCGACACTTAGCATTCATTTCATGAAAACCATACTTGTACTCCTTATAGAAAGCATTCAATTGAAAAGTGTGTGATCTATGGTTATGCATACCGATTTAGATGCTTCAGACGATGCTAATCCTAGAATGATTCCATATTTCATGCTATTTTGATATTTTCGGGGTTTTCTATTTCGAATGCATTATTATACTATGATATCGAGATAAAAGTCTGTGACATGTGTTTTATATTCGATGTATGCTATATGAGTAAGCAAAACCCACGTCCTGAGAAAAATGATCTAGCACCTCTCTTCTTCGCTTTCTGTTCTATTTTTTATTTTTATTTTCCTTCTTTTCCATCATTTTACCCGTCGGGTTCGCTTTTTACTCATCTTCCTCGAGGACGAGTAAGAGGTAAGCATGGGGGATTTTGATCACTCCGTATTTTACACCCTTTTCTGCATGTTTGCATGCCACTTTGATCGCTCATATCGCATTTTTCAAGATTATTCGACAATATTGCAATGATTTTCACGATTTCTTGTTTTTGTCGTATTTCAGGAGATATGGAGCGATTCGGAGTGATTTTGAGATCAAGAGGATTTGCACCCACTCCGGAGTGTCACCCAAGTCTCTTTTGAGGGAAATTCGGTGATGGGAGACAAGTGGAAGAGGAAGGAACTTTGCAGGAGCGACGAGGAAACGAAACGATGAAGATTGGGCATTTGCAGCATCTCACTCGGTCGAGTGAAGTACTCACTCTGCCGATGCAAGAAGACCGCTCGGCCGACCAGACCGGACACGCTCCACAGAAGGAATTGGGCATGCACTCGGCCGAGGGACGATATCCCACTCGGCCGAGTATGAAGATCGCATCACCCGAGTGGCATGGGAAAATCCACATCAAAAGAGGCCGACTTACTGGAAATGTACAGGCGATTCAGAGTCATCACTCGGCCGAGCAAGAAATGCCCCTCGGCCGAGTGAGTAATGCCCCTCGGCCGAGTCACTTCCGAAGACAGACCCCTGAAAAGTCCCGACTTACTGTAAATGTACAGGGTTTGTCACTCGGCCGAGTGACATTTGTCACTCAACCGAGTGAGCCGTCCCGCCTGCTGCGTAAACTGCGATTTCTAGGCTGCGCAGTGGCATTTTTGTCACGATTTTTTGGGCAATTTTGAGGGGTATTTAAACCCAGTTTTTGCCCTAGTTTGAAGAACTTTTTTGATACTTTTGGCAGCCTTTTTAGAGAGCTTTTTAGATCAATAGATTTAGCTTTTCTCTTGGAGATTAAAAGGTTATTTTTGTTGGATGCTATTGGGTTCTCATTGGTTTGTCTCTCTTCTTATCAAAAACCCTATTTTTGTTGATAATTTCTCTATTGCAATGAATTGTGTTGATTTTGCTATTGAATTTCTTATGAATTACATGATGATTAGTGAGTAGTTTTATTGTCCTAGGGCATAGGGATGGACCCTAAGAACCCTATTTCTGAATTGTGATGGATTGGTGAAATTCTTGCTAGAATTGATTAGGGTTAGGTTGGGATTAATTAATTACGGATAGCTAGGGATTCATATCGATTGGGATTTGCAAGAGATTGGGTCCCAATTGATAGGAAGCCCTAGAAATTCGATTTAGATTTACGATTGGACTTCTCTGGAATTGGTTTGCAAGAGATTGGGCCAAAACTAGGATTTTTAATTGTGTTTCTATACCAATATCTGTTTGCAAGAGATTGGACGGGTAGGAACTATCTCGACCTAGATCTTAGCTCGAGTTTGCACGAGAGTGGGCTCGAGATACGATTGAACGATGATGTCGATCCTAATGCTAACAGCTTAGGTTAGGGTTTGTAAGAGATTGGGCACTAACCTAGGTTCGCTATAGACCAGCAATAGCGCGAGAGCGTGAGCTTGGTTCTACATCTAGTTGCGACTAGTTCACCTAAAATTCAAGTCTAGCAATGATGTAACCCACGAATCACAACGATGACATACGGTCCGTAGCGGGGATTGCCTATCCCTAGGCGCTTTATTTTATTAATATTTCTATCAACATTCGAACGATTGTGACAATTTTACCCAAAATTATTCTCGACCATTTTGTTAGCTAGGTGATTAGAACGAGACACCATCATTGTTCCTCCCTGAGTTCGATACCCGCTCGCCACTACGCCGTGCGCTTGCGGTAAGACTACGAGTCGCTTGTCCCGGGTGCGTGTGCATACCGGGGAGTCGATCAGAGAGTAGTAGGTGATTTTAGGATGTTTAGTTAGTTGTTTTTGTTTTAATTTTTTTGTTTAGAGACATCCATTTTGACATCACCAATCATTTAGCAAGTATATCATTTACCCTCCTTGTTCTCTTGCTAATTATTTTCTTAGTCCCTTGCAAGTTTCATCTTCGTGCATGTTTTCGGATTCAAATTCTATTTTCAAATCCTAAATTGTGATTTCCATGCATTTGATAGCTTTTTCATCATGAAATCAATTTTAATATGGCATTTATGATGTGAGTGCATAACTTCATGAATTTTGTCTTCAAATGGGTTAAATTAGTTTTGAACAAGTTTTGCTTTACATGAGTAAAGATTAAGCCAATTGAGTAGAGTAGTTTTCAATTCGATGGGTTTGGATTATGTGGCTAGAACGAACGAACGAACGAAAGAAAGAGAGAAAAAAGAAAGCAAAAGAAAAAGAAAGCAAAAGAAAAAGAAAGCAAAAGAAAAAGAAAACAAAAAAGAGAAAGAATAAGAATAAGTGCATCATTCTTCTAGTTTTGTCGAGTAGCCGGGTCCTCGCGCCTCAAGAAGCATTGGGGATTCACGTCGAAAGATAGAATTTAGGGGGACTACACGAGAAAAGAATAAGTGAATCTTAGGTGATTCGGGTTATTAGGTCCGCATGGTCCTTTTTGGCCCAATGCCATTAAATCGTCTGATTTGGGAGTCCTTGACCGAAAACTCATTACATGTGTAATCCTAAGTTTCATACAAAGAAAAAGAAGAATAAATTCACACAGCCAACATCTATAAATTAGGAAAGTGTTGTTTTGGTAAAACTCTAAGATTTGTGAAACTATGATACAACGTTGTGTTTTAATCCTCATTTGTGCAAAAAATTGCTTGTTATTCTTTATTTGAACTAAATTGAAGCATTGTTCATGGTTTTGTTCTCATTCATGGATTGGTGTATTGAATTTGAGATTTTGTTGAAAAATTTATTTTCGCCATGAATACTTTTGAGTTTGATAAGTGTTTTTATTGAGAATCCGAATTTATCGCTTATTTGGCTAGGGACTAGCAAAAATCTAGTTGGAAGGTGTGATTAGGGTTCAATACTGCATATTTTACCCATCATTAGATGGAATTTTATGCATAATTTGTATTCATTTTGGCTCCGATACGCGCATTTGATGATATCACTTAATTTTGGAGCTTATCGTTTTTCTATGCATAAAACATAATTTTTACAGCTTATTATCATCTTCATCTTAGTCTCCTATTATTTTTAGTTGAATCTCGTGAATTCCCGATTCCAACGCAATTTTTTCCAGAATTTTTGGAGGTCGGAGCAATTTACTGCATTTTTTGGACGACAGGGTGACGGTGCTGAAAATTTCTGGTCTGGAAATTCTGATTTTATCCTCTTGTGCAGAATTCTGATATCATTTCAGTATATATTCATACCTAATGATATTTTTTTGTAGTAGTACACTCTGTTATGGTTCCATCGTCTCCTAGAACATGTCATTCTGAGGTCGGATGATTTTTTATAATTTTTGCAAGACAGAGTGACGGTGCTGGAAATTTCTGCTAATTTGTGCTTTAGTTGCGGGTTTTGGGCACGGATCCGACCCGTTAGTGCTGTTTCCAGACCCAAACTGTTGGGTTTATATTTTGGGCTTCTCCCCCTCTATTCCCCTCATTTCTTATTCCTCATTTTTCATCTTAGGGCTAGGGTTTTGGTGGAGCAACAAAGAAGCAACGAGGAGCAATTAGGTTTGGGTTTGGGTTTTCCTTGGAGATCTTGGTAAACTCTTTTCCTCTCTATTTGTATTTTGATTTAGTGATTTGTAATGATAATGGATGATGTTTTAGAAGTAAAAATTCCTCTTTTCTTGTTGTAATGAGCTAGATCTTTTTCTTGTGTGTTTGTGTGTTGGAGTGTGTTTGTAGAGCTATGGTTATTCAATCTTGCATGGTTAAATGTTTATGTAGTAGGATTGATGAGATATACTTTAAGTTAGGGACCCTAGTGGTATCCCTAGAGTGGAGCTTGCCTAGTGGTATCACTCATGTATGCTTAATTGTTTACTATCTCAATTTTCCATACACTACTTTCATTGCACACCAAGTGTTTGTTAAAATGCCACATCCACCGATTGCTCACTCCTTAGCCAAAAAGACAATTGAGTTATCCCCCGATTGAACCCATTTTCTTAACAACCACACTCCCACACATCACACAAGCTTTCGCGCCTATTTATCTCCACGATTCCTCTACCGATGGTATTGGTTTGGTAGTTGGTCTTAAACACCCATATTTTCACACACATTTCCACCGTTAGCTTAGTTGGTTGTAGCTTCGCCTTTATCTCTCTATTATTAATTAAACTTGCGATTGCAAAACGACTTGTTCACGTGATCCAACCCGGTCTCACCGGATATAAATTTATTACTTGACGTCCTCCTACACTTGGGAGTAGCGCTCAAGCATCACATACTTAAGACGCGTTCAAGCAGTCTCACGAGCAATGTGGGACTAAATATTTTTAGGGAAAAAATTAGTATAGTTTGCCTTACACTAAGGCCAAACTTATACTAATTATTCCTCCCTCACAGTTGAGCTTCGCATGTGATACAATCTATCAAATCGAAGAGCACTGAACGGTGATCGCATAGAAACAACCAGCGATCAATTTCGATTTCGTTTGACCCCTCAAACAATTAATCAAAGTAGGGAAAAAAACAAAATGCTGAAAAATGCAACCATCAAAATGGGTTTCAAAAACCCTAAGTGTGGGCCCCTCAATGGGGCCCACAGTTTCTACTGGCGCTCCACATGGCACGCCCGCTTGGGGCTTGCAGGAGCGCCCGCACACGTGCGCCGCATGCACCGCACGTGTGGGCCACAATCGGGCCCCACCCGTGCATAGCGCATGGTCCGCCCAATGGTTCATACCTATTTTTTCAGGTATGACCCGCTATACCCTGGAGGATCAGACCCACCAGGCGTGGCTCAAACCTACTTGCCCCCTTTTGTTGTTTTTGCGTTTCTGGGCTCGTTTGAGCTCCGATTTGAGCAAGGTTTCTTCCTGTGTTTTTCTCAGAAAGTCCCCTTCGATCATATGCATCAAAGTCAACATAATACCATGTATTAATTTTGCATCATATGTAAAGTCCTCACATAATTATTCATGTGCACCCGAGTGCACTCCTCTTAAATTCTTCCTATTACTAAGAAGTAAATCCTACTCTGTGTGAGACCCTATAGCCTGACCCTACTGCAGGTTCGGACTCGAAACCCCTAGATGATAGAGACCATGAGCACCATGTGTTGTCCATGTTTCAGTATCATAATTACTTGATTGACCCATTAACTAAAGTGTCCTCGGGATCACTCTAACTGTGTCTGTGATGAATACCGTAGTTTTAGTGTCTTCGTCATAACTAAGTCATTGTATAGCCTAGGGTATGGAAACTGTCAACCCTACTATGTAGGACTGGCCAACATCATTCGGTCTTTGGTATATACAAGTTGTACTTCCTGCAACATACCTTGGCCAAGGTTTTCCACCAAGTACCGTACTGAGCTTGTGACACTAACTTCCCATGAACAGAAGAGACGGATCCTTTCTTGACCACTATTTACGTCATACACTTCAAGTGTCACCCAACCTAAGACCTTATAGCAGGCCTTGTCACAAAGCTAGGTCAGATCTAAGTGACACCGTTCACGCACAGGTTCGTACAATGACCTCAAGTCTTAAAGACCAACTAGCATATCATCACTAGAAAGTTATCAATGACAGTTAAGTTAATGTTAACAATTTGATAACTCTTCTTTGGGTCGTTCAGTGGACTCATTCTCCAATGAGCACATGTGTCTCGTCCCCGACTTTGCCAGGTCGAATGATTATGAGATCATCATCACCCTTTAGGTTAAAACAAAGACACAATGGTCTGTCCGATGTACTGATATCCTTTTCTCGACACATCTATGACCATGAACGCCTTAAGACTCAAGCTCCTATCGGTCTGACACTTCTCATAATCGAGATCTCTATCTAGATATGTGTATGACCTTACTATGAGTCTTAGGGAATTTTCTAAGTAATTCAATGAAAACATCATAACAGAAATACTTAGACAATTGATACTAAAAAGCATACTTTCATTCATGAACAAGATGTTTTTACCTAGATAAATTACCTCTAGGGCATACATCTCTTAGCATAATGTTCATCATCCAGATATCTGTTTTCTATCAGTCGTCAAAGGCCGAGTTACTATTTCTACAGCAAGAATTAAATAGACGTCTGACGAATTGTTAAGACGTTTGGAATTAGAACTTTAAGCATCTGTTCCAACAAGGGTTTTGGAGAACTATATGCATATGATCACCAGTCGTCTGGAGGCTAAGCACTAGGCACCTGTTGAAGGCCGAAAAAATCTTCTTTGAGTATGCATTTTCTAACTCTATTACACTCAATGATATATGATCTAAAGTGATTCATGAGTGTTATGAGTGATATTCTAATCAGTCTATTCAAGGCTTAACACTCTAATTCAACTAAGAAGTATAGTAATGAAGATTTACACATTAATCCTCTTCACTTCCTATTGAGTGCCTTAAAGACTTCCATTGAGCTTATGAAGTCCAATCGGTTTGACTTCCTTGATATCACTCCTTGATAGCTATTTGAGCTTGTTGAGTTTAACTCCTTGATTTCCTTTGATCATCTCTTGATTCTCATGCTTCATTGATTGATGTCCAAGGATTAATGCTTTGAGTCATCATCTTTACCTGATGTGACTTGGTCCATAATGATGCTCTACAAAACATGTGGATTAGGCATAATTGATTATGTTTGTTTATCATCAAAACCACATTTGAAAAACCAATATTCAACAATATTTCGACCCCCTAAATCCATCTCATGGTAGCAAAAGCGCATCACCTAATGTTGAAATGCCATAGCTTGACCGTCGCTAATAACCATGACAACAACACTAAGTACTCTACACTTTTGAAATGACGAAATGCTACTGATATACTTAAAAGGAATTTGAACATAATGGACTTGATATAGTTGGAAAAAGTGAGTCATGTGATTTAATTAGATAATAGAATTCAAATTGATCACTTGGCTAGGCCGACACAATCTGGGGATGGAGGCTTTCCACGGGTTGAATCACTGATATGTCCATATTTTACATATATTTATTGCATCATTGCATGTCATATTCGCCTCCATAATCACATTTTCATACATTATCGCGCTTCTAATGCCATATTCGAGTTTTGTATAACTTTATGGATTTTCAGGAGTTTTGGAGCGAATTGGAGCTATTTTGGGACATGGACACATCCGGTACGTCTGGGACGAATTAGCAAGGCTACATGAGAGTTAGTCTAGGCAAGTAAGAAGATTGGAGGAGAGGAGGAGAAGAGCGAGAGATTGACACTTCATCTTCAGTTTCTCAGGCGACTCGACCGAGTAGCAACAGCTACTCGGTCGATCTGACATGCAGAATTCTGAAGGAAACGACCATGCCATACTCGACCGAGCAGATATCCAGCTTGACCCGAGATGTATCAAATAGAGCAACTATTTTGGGCCATTCTCCAAGGCACTGTAGCTCGACCGAGCAGTTCACCTACTCGACCTGAGTCGTCATCAGACAGAACAGTGTTTTAGAGAAGCTTCAGACCTATTGTAGCTCGACCGAGTGGATGGGCTACTCAACCGAGTAGCCTGTATCAGCCAGAGCAGAAGCAGCAGTAAGCGGCAGCCTTATATCAGCTCGACCGAGCTGGCGTCGCTACTCAACCGAGTATGACAACGCGACCGGTCAAGTTGTTGGACCCAAGTGCCCAGATTTTCTGAGATTTTGTGGGGTCCATACCCCTTGTATATAAGTACAATTTTTACCATATTTGTGAGGAGACTAGACTTTTAGTATTTTCCTTAGTTTTAATTAGAGTTTTTTAGATCTAGAGAATTTGTGTGTCGTCGCTAATTTGTAGAAACTAAAGCTTTGATTTTTATTGATCTTTATTGCGTGGAATCTTTATATTCTTAATTCTCTTTGGTTTGTTATTGCTCTACGATGCATTGGTACGATTCTCTGAACTTCCTATTGTTTTTTATGTTTTCTATTGTCGATATGAATTCCTTTGCATCCATTGAATCCTTTATTGCTTTTACTATGATGCTTGAGTAGTTAAATCTAGGGTTAATGGATTAGCCCTAGATATAACTAGGATCTTAGGATTTAGATGTAATTTTAGGATTTTTTAGGTTGCGTTGGTATAAAAGGGACGTGTTTTGGTCGATCTAGCCAAATTTGTAGGAGATCTCGTACTGAGATCGTGACCATGGTCGGTGGAAGCGATTAGCTTAAGGAGTATCATGTGGATTTAATTAGGGAGTTAGTGAGTTCAATTAGGGCATGTGCCGCCTATCGCGAGAGTAGGGCGATCACACGTGTCTTGATGGGATCCACCGACGTCCTATATTACTAATTTACGGCTACCGTAATTGCGTCAATAAGAGCCACCAAAACATATCGAAGCACTAATCCACGAGAGTGGTGTGAGTTGATATCATTCTATCCACGAGAGTGGCATAAACATTATCGATTCTTAATGCACGGATCGTGTGTACCTATCATGAAAGCGGGGTAAAGTATGCGATATGTTAGATTCATGGTTCTTAGAGTCATGAGTTTTACATCTTAGATGCGACAATCCCTAATAAAGCCAATGCAACATAAGAGTCCTAGCCTAGCATCGACATCTGACGATCTTACTGGTGAGTCCAAATGCCCTAGTCTTTTATTATTGATTACAATTTTCCAACAAACAATCTTCTGAAACCGACTGCTAGCTTTTTTCTTGTAAGGTCCATGGCTATGAGGAAAACACTAGAAGGGGGGTTGAATAGTGTTTATGTAATTAAAAAAGATAGTTACACCAAATTAAATTCCTAACCAACAAATAATGCGGAATAAGTGTAAACCCAAAATGAAACAAACCCAAACGCAAGGATGTTTCAAGGGTTCGGATTACCCAAGTCACTTCCCGAATTGTTCCCAGTAATCCTACGTCCCTTCCACCCGATAAACAACCGGATACTCAAGTTAGAACCCTAACTTGAGGTTTCCTTAAAACCCCACTTGTAGCAACCCTACAAGTGAAATTGAAATACACTCGATTGACATTGACTCCCACAACTTGGGAGCAAGCAAACCACTCTCACAACCCGAGAGTAAATCAAATAATGAAAGTTATGAAATATGAAATTAAGCAACACTTACAATCACCTATGCCTTGAAGTAGAACTTGAAGAAGAAGTGTGTTGTGTGTTGAAAGACTCTCTTGGAAGAGAGGAAAGCCCTTTCTCTTGATTGCACCAAATGCCTAGAAGATTTCTCGTTGGTTCTAGGTTGGAGAGCAAGAGATTGAAGATAGGATTTCTAGGGCTTTTGGATTTTGAGAGCTTTGATCTTTAACAAAATGAAAGCTTGAATGTTTGAGCAAGAGATGATCAACGAGTCTAACCTCTCAATGGAACAGTAGAGGCTTCTTTTATAGGTTTCTCAAACCCTTCAAACTGAATCACCAAAAACCCCTTTGAAATCCGTGAGGAAAAACTCAACGGATAGAATCTGCGCCCGCGACAGTCGACTGTTGAAGAACTCATAGTCGACTGCTGCACAGTGACAGAGGATATGTGAGAATTCATAACGGTAACTTACCACATGGACAGTCTACTGAAGAGGCATAGACAGTCGACTGTTAAACCAACATACGACTATAAATCCTACTACAGGCGACTGGCCGTAAGCTGGGTAAGTTAAGGAAATCTGAGAAAAATCTGGGAATACAGAATAGGCGACTGATGAAGAGAACGTAGGATCCTGTCAAAACAAGGGCGTTAGGATCAAATAATGAAGTAGAGACTTACGCTTGCGTACGCGGCACCGTAATCTCGGAACTTCGCCCTTGGATTCGCCACAACGGTCGATACTTCGTCACGGAGGATCGAAGCAGAGTTTCACCGCCTAAATCTCTATTTAGAAGAGGATTTTAATGGAATGGAGAAGAAGAACATAAGATGCCTTTTGCAAACTTATGGCATGGAAAGTGTAGTATGAATGCCTTACCCTTGTGTCCTATTTATAGGCTTTAGGGGTAGTTATTGTAGAAAATAACTAAATATAAGCTTATTAGCCTATATTAGAATATTCATTTATCCTCTTCTTCATTCACTTATAAAGTGCCTTTATGCACTTATAAAGTGACTTTTTCCACTTATCGAGTGGCTTTTTACACTTATCGAGTGGTCCTTTTCACACGAGAAAAGGTTCCCTTCGTGCACGCTTTCGTGCACACGACATCTGAGGTCCGTATACCCTCATACATCCCCTCATGGGTGTATTCATGTCGTCCATATCCAACATATCCCACTCACACTTGAGGGGATTGTAAGGAAACATCTTTCCTTTAACTCTTCTGTTTATCATACCGAGAAATAGGCCGTGTGACCGTCATGCGCATAGAGTCCGCTGTTGTGCACTTGTTAGAGATACACAACACCCCTCGAGGTGCAAAGTTGAGTAGATCAACGCATGATTTACCCTAGATTATTTCTTCACATTTCTTATACTTTATATTCAACAATTGAATCCCATCTGGATTACAATTGGCTGGCCAGCTTTGAATTTCTAAAGTCCAAATGTGAATATGAAATTAATCTTCCTCTTCTTGCGATCCTTTTGATCTTAACTTGACTTGCTTTTCTAACATGCCCCGCCGGACCGAATTGACCATAGTCCATAAACAACATGCTAAGATAGCAATCACCCAGTCAAATCTAAAGGAACCAATTAGAGTCCATAAGGGTAATGAGTTAAGACCCATGTGGTCTTTGGGTCTCATATAATAGTAAACACAATTACTATTCTAACCCAATGGTCAAAATGCATACGTAGTATGAATATGTATTACAACATCACTCCTTTCCCAGGGAGCGTATGTCTTAATGATGTTGTAAGGATGATAACCAGACACCACAATGTCTGACTTTGAGTCCCTTTTACTACTCAAATAATCTTCTGAACCCACATCCCGCATAAGACAGATAGGATTTCAAAATCCTCTTAGATCCTTTGAAAACATCCATATGATGCAGATCTTTCATACGACCATTTTGTTTAAGTCATGACTCTAAATCGTCCGTCTGACGATTTTGACTTTAAACAGGTCTCTTCTTTATTTTATCCGTCTGATAGAATAAAGGCGGTTGCTCATATGAGAGATCCAACCTTAATCTGTCCGACATACTAGAAAGTATAGCTGAGATTTCAAAAATGTACACAAACATTTCTTAAAAAATTCATATGCAATGTTGAAAAGAACTTATTCTTTTATTAAATTTGATCATTTACAGACATGGGAATTTACATTGGTACAACTCAGCTCTTACGCAATCCTTGAGATGATAAGTGTTTGTAAAACACATCTCTGGGGATCACCTTCGTAAGCGGATCCGCTATCATCTCATGCGTAGATATGTACCTTTTGTCGACCTTCTTGGTCTTATCATAGTCTTTTGCAAATTTGTAGCGGATATCTATGTGTTTGGTCTTACAATGGAATTTAGGATCTTTGACATAGGCTATAGATGCTTGACTGTCGCTGTGTATAGGTACAGCACCTGAGTCACTTGCATCAATTAGCCTGTCTAAGAACTTCCTAAGCTAAACAGCCTCTTGGACTGCCATGCTAAATGCTACAAACTCGGCTTCCATAGTTGAAAGTGCGATGCATGATTGTTTCTTGCTACTCCAGGATATTGCACTAGATCTGAGTAGAAAAACATATCCTGAGGTCGATCGTCGCTCATCGAGATCACCCGCCCAATCAGCATCAGTGTAGCCTTCGAGCCTCAAGGCATCTCCTTGATAGCATAGAGCATAGTCTGCAGTTTCCTTAAGATACCGCATTATCCTCTTAACTGCTTTCCAGTGTACTTGTCCTGGGTTGGATTGGTAATGACTTACCATTCCAACGGCAAAACAGATGTCCGGTCTTGTACACATCATAGCGTACATAAGACTACCAACTGCACTGGAATATGGAACTTTTTCCATAATTTCCTTTTCCTTTTGGTTCTTTGGACATGATTTCAGACATAAATTGTCGCACTTGCTTATAGGAGTATCAATGGACTTGCAGTCCTGCATATTAAAACGTTCTAGAACCATCTTTATATAAGTCTCTTGTGAAAGAGAAAGAAGTTTCTTCGAACGATTCCTTGAAATCTTAACTCCAAGGATATATGCGGCTTCTCCCATGTCTTTCATCTCAAAAACTGATGAAAGCCAAGACTTGATATCCATCACAAAGCCCTTGTCATTTCCGGCTATTAAAATGTCATCTACATATAAAGACATAATAACGTACTTGCTCTTAATCCTCTTGATATATACACAGTTATCTTCATCAAGCATGGAAAAACCATTTGATAAGACAACTTCCTGAAATCGTATATACCATTGCCTTGAGGATTGTTTAAGACCATATATGGACTTACGAAGTTTACAAACATTATGTTCATTTTCTTCTTTTACAAACCCTGTTGGTTGTTCCATATAGATCTCCTCGTCCAATTCTCCATTGAGAAAGGCGGTCTTTACATCCATCTGATGTAATTCGAGGTCTAAGCAAGCTACCATAGCTAGAATCATGCGAATCGAGGTAAAACGGACAACAGGTGAGAAGGTCTCTTCGTAGTCTATCCCTTCCTGTTGCGTAAAACCTTTCGCGACAAGGCGAGCTTTATATCTGTCAATAGAGCCATCAGCCTTATTCTTGATCTTCAGAACCCATTTGTTCCTAATAGCTCTACGTCCTCTGGGTAAGTTAACTATGTCCCAGACTTGGTTAACTTTCATGGATTCCAACTCCTCCTTCATCGCTTCCATCCATTTGTCTTTCGCATGGCATGATACGGCATGTTTGAAAGTAGCAGGCTCTTCATCAGCTTGTAGTAAAGTCATAAAGGTTTGCAGAAATTCATCCTCAAATCTTAGAGGAGCCAACCTTGTACGACTATTACGTCGTATTTGAGATTCTTCAAGTTCTTGTTGACTCGAATTTAGATCAATTCTAATATCACTCCCACTTGGAATGTCGTTAGAAATGCTCCCACTTGGATCATTATTCCCGTATGGAATAGGATTAGCGTCATTCGTATCATCCATTGGTGAAGTTTGAAACGTATTTTCATCTTCACCAAGAATTCTCCCACTCGAATGAGGTAATCCTTCTTGATCATTAATCTCAAATAGAGATAAGTCCTGACTTATCTCGCCCTGTCTTCGAAACTCGTTTTCCAAGAAAGTGACATCCCTCGACTCAAATTCAATTAGACCTCCATTGTCTTCCTGACTAATGAAAACATAACCTTTGGAGTTTTCTGCGTATCGTATAAAGATACATTTCCTTCCCCGTGGCCCAAGTTTGCCATACTTATGGGAGGAAATATGTGCGTAGGATGCACATCCCCAAGGTTTTAAAATGTTTAAGTCAGGAGACCTTTGGTTCCACAACTCATAAGGAGTGGAGCTAACTGATTTCGAGGGTACGCGGTTCAAAATGAAAGTGGTCGTTAATAATGCATCACCCCAAAAGGTGATTGGCAAGTTAGCTTGCGCCATCATTGAACGGACCATTTCCATTAAATTCCTATTCCTCCTTTCAGCAACACCATTTTGTTGAGGAGTATAAGGCATAGTTACCGGATGTACTATGCCCTTTTCATCACAAAGTTCCTTAAAACTTGTTGATTGATATTCACCGCCCCTATCGGTTCTCAAGACCTTAATCTTGCGATCTAATTGATTTTCCACCAAACTCATATAGTTTTTAAAGCATGTTAATGCTTCACTTTTGTGGGATATCAAATAGATATGACCGAATCGGGTGAAGTCATCAATAAAAGTGATGAAATAGGACTTCCTGCGTCTTGTCTTGACATTCATCGGACCACATATGTCCGAATGGATGAGCTGTAATGGAACCTCGGCCCGTGTGCCGGTTCCAAACGGCTTGCGATAAGATTTCCCTACAAGGCAATGTTCGCAAGTCGACATTTCGACCTTTGAAACATTGGATAGAAGGCCACGTTTGGAAAGTCTATCCATCCGTGTTGGTCCAATGTGACCAAGCCTTGCGTGCCAACAAATTATATCAGACTCATAAGTCGAAGAATTTGTAACAAGGAAATTTTCATTACAAAATGAAGAGTCATACATTGTATTTAATACAATAAATCCTTTGAATACATACCCAGTGCCAATTAAGGAATTATTACAAAACAAGTCCACTTTACAATCATGAAAAAACCAGTTATAACCAAGACCCATTAACACGACCACAGATATTATATTCCTTCAAATATCTGGAGCGAAGAGAACATCATGAAGTAGGAGAGTGCGGCTGTTGTCCAAGACTAGCTTGCAAGTCCCAACGCCTTTCACTTCAACACGTGTGTTGTTTCCTACATAGATCCACTTCGTTCCTTGGGGTATCCGGTGATACTCCACGAAGGACCGTCTGTCCCTTGCTATGTGGTCGGTGGCACCTGAATCAATTATCCAAAATGGATTAGATTCCACAAGAAATATTGAACTAGAAACACATATGTAACTAGCATAATTACAAGTTACCTCGTCGTTTCCACTCGTACAAGAACGAGCATAGTGACCGAACTTGTTGCACTTGAAGCACTTGATCTTCTTCAAGTCTTTCTTCTTGTGCCATTTCTTGTGCCCACCCTTATGTTTGGGTTTCTTGGTAGACTCAGGTTGCTTATTACGTTCATTAGTAGACTTCGAACGATCTTTACGTTTCTTTCCCCCGTGTGAGGAACTAGCAACCATGTGCACTTCTGCACTTGGCTTGGCAGCCGCAAGCCGCTCTTCCTCTAACTCGAGGTGCTTGGAAACATCACTGAAGGTCTTGATGCTCTCATTATGAGTGAGATGCATCTTCATTTGGTCCCACCCATTTGGTAGGGAACGTATGACTGCTTGGATTTGTTGTTCATCTATGAGCACATGACCTGTATCCTTTAACTCTGAGATTAGATTCGCCATATGTCGCAGATGTTTCCCCATGGAATGATCTGGACGTTTCTTGTATGAATCAAATATTATAGTTAAAGAACGAAGTTTGATACCGATGTACCACCAAACTTCTCTTCAAGCTTGGACCATATGTCCATGGCTAAGTCATGCTCTCAGAAGATGCGCATTATGTCATCGGCCATACTGCTCAATAACATAATGCGAACTATCTTATTCTTCCGAGACCAAGCATCAAAAGCTTCCTTGTCTCATCTGTGTTGGGCCGTAGTGCACAACTCAGGCTCAATCATTACGTTCATTAGAGTTTCGAGCACTTCTTGCTCCTCTAGAACGTATTGTATCTTGATGGACCAAAGTTTGTAATTATCGCCATTGAGTTTTTCTCCTCTGTTTAACTCAGCGACGATATTCTTTGAAGCGGAAGACATTTTACTTTTAAAATGCTGCAAAAGACACAAAACCGAAGGTTTGATCAAAAAACATTGCATTAAAAATTCTTAAAATATAATTCCCACTTGAAATGATAATAGAATATCCCATTTGGATAGTTCTAATTTCAACTCCCACTTGGAATGATATTTATAATTTGATAAGTTACTTTCGAAAAATATTGAAGATGTTGTAGAATCGGAAAGGTTTCTACGATTCCAATCACCATCTAGAACAATCCTTCAATATTTCCCCTTACTTATCAAATGATAGTACTCTTATAGTACTTCGCAGCGGAAAAGCGTTTTTGAAAACGTATTTTTCAAAACATGTATTTTAATCTATTACCCTTATGATACTAGCGAAATGTTCGGCAATCCCTGGCCATTCCCGGGGTTGAGCCGTAGCCGTGCCAAGGCCGGATCCCTCCTGAGGGGATTTTTCTGCAAGCCATTGTCGCCGGCTCCTGTATGGATCCAGGCGCTTCCTCCGTATAGGAGAATTTTGCCGCAGACGACTGTTGTCGGTCCCGTATGGGCTAGCCATGCATGTCACATTCATGAAAGCCCCCCCCACAAAAAAACAACGTCAATCGGGGCTCGGCACTGGCCGACGCTGGCCAATGCCGGCCAAAAGTCCCTCACTGGTCGGCCAGGGCCTCTACCCTGGCTGACCAGGGGCCCTGCCCCCCCCTGCCAGGGTCTCTACCCTGGCCGAGGCCGGCCAGGCCCTGGCCTGAGGCCAGGGTGCCGGTCCTGGCCTCTGCCAGGGCCAGCAGGGCCCTGGCCGGGCCCTGGCTCCCGGCCAGGGCCCTTTGGCCCTGGCCAAGGCCGGCCTGGTCAGGGCCCCCTGGCCCTGGCCGGCCAGAGCCGGCCGGGGCCGGCCCTAGCCGGGGCCGGCCCTGGCCCTTTGGCCTTGGCCGGCCCTGGCCCATATGGCCATGGTCGACCACCCCCTTGTATGGGGTTACCGCACACACTCCCCCCCCGACGGGGTGGTTTTTGTTGTCATTTGGCCGTAGCCAACCCCCTCCGCATGGGGAGGGGGATGCATTGCCTCCATAGCCCATTTGGCCATGGTGATCATGCACCAAAGGTCATCTTCTCCGATGGGAATAACCACCATCTTCTTCTTCGATGAGACACCCGTTCGTCGAGAAAGTAGTTAGTCTCTAATGGCCGTGTGCCAAAATGAAAAAATAACATACTCAAAAATTCGCAAACTACACGCTCCACATGAAGAGAGCACCCATTCTCAATTGAATGGAGACTCAGCATCCATGAAGAGTGCGAGCTTGGCGATATGAACGATCGGTTCTTCCCGTCACGGAGAGTTCCTGCCATATCCGTAATGATAGAAGACCCTAACGTAAAAAGAAAAACCGATGCGTTCTCTCCGTCACGAAGCGTTCCTACCATATCCATAATGGTAGGATACCCATTCGTGAAAAAGACAACGCCTCGTTCATCGGTTCGACGGGGCGACGGTTAGACCGGGGCGAACTCGTATGGCTCTGATACCAATGTAGGATCATGTCAAAACAAGGGCATTAGGATCGAATAATGAAGTAGAGACTTACGCTTGCGTACGCGACACCATAATCTCGGAACTTCGCCCTCGGATTTGCCACAACGGTCGATACTTCGTCACGGAGGATCGAAGCAGAGTTTCACCGCCTAAATCTCTATTTAGAAGAGGATTTTAATGGAAGGGAGAAGAAGAACATAAGATGCCTTTTGCAAACTTATGCCATGGAAAGTGTAGTATAAATGCCTTACCCTTGGGTCCTATTTATGGGCTTTATGGGTAGTTATTGTAGGAAATAACTAAATATAAGCTTATTAGCCTATATTAGCACATTCATTTATCCACTGCTTCATTCACTTATCAAGTGCCTTTATGCACTTATAAAGTGACTTTTTCCACTTATCGAGTGGCTTTTTCCACTTATTGAGTGGTCCTTTTCACACGAGAAAAGGTTCCCTTCGTGCACGCTTTCGTGCACGCGACATCTGAGGTCCGTATACCCTCATACATCCCCTCATGGCTGTATTCATGTCGTCCATATCCAACAGAGAAGACAGTCGATTGTAAAACCAAACAGGCCACTGTACTTCCTTCTACAGACGATTGTCAAAACCCTGACATTTTCCAGAGAGTTGAGTCATAAAAGAGGCTCAAAGAAGTCGTCTGTTGAAGCATTGCCAGTCGACTGTGCCATTGGATAGTCGACTGTTAATCCAACAATAGTCGACTAGCCAGATCAAACAGAGAAATAGAATTGGGCTGAGCATAGACAGGTGACTGATTAATAAAACACAGTCGACTGTCACTTGGACAGGCGCCTGTGCAATGTACAGCAGTCACCTGAAAGAGTTAAAGCTAAGAAGCCCAAAACTAGACTGAAAAAGTTTGTACATAATATGCGACTGTAGAACAAAACACAGTCGACTGTTTTGAGACAGGCGACTGTAAAACATTCAGCAGTCGACTGTTAAAAACCTGACATGCACAATCTAGATAGAAATGAATTGGAGTCTAAGGAAAGTTGATCTAATAATATCCTTAGACTGAGATGAAGATGTGTGTGAGTGCTCCAACAAAGTTCTACTTCTAAGCTACATACTAGAAGAGAAACAAGAAAATTACATATGAAGAACTCTCTCTTCTATCCAACGCATGAGCTTGAAGTCTTCTAGGAGCTTCAATCACCATCTACGATCATCCAATCCACTTCCTTTGCTTTCAATGATCTTTGAGTGTCATCCATTGCAAATAGATTATCATGATATGCTTAGGCAATGGATTAACTACAAATAGGGGATTAATCACAAGTATTTATATTTGCTCATCATTAATACCAAGTAGGGAGAAGTCCAATACTCAACATTCTCCCCCTTCTTGATGATGACAAACAAACATAAACAAAAATATAAATAATTGTGCTTAAAGAAAACTTACTCCCCCTACATAGATGACACTCAAGTTAGACAATAAATATTAGGGCATCTATAGACCAAATGAAGCAAATGAGTAAGATATGCATAAAAGAAACGAATTCATGAAATCTAGGATTTATAATCCATATTCATTATATCTTACTCCCCTGAATCTAAGGCAACTTCAATCATAGATTCAAGTGTAATTAGAATTTACTTAGCATATTCATTATGTATCTATTTATTTCTCTCCCCCTATGGCAGTATCCAAAAGGTAGTAGAAAAATAACAACAGCAATCATGCTAAATAAGAACTTCCAACAATTGTAAGAGTCTAAAGATATACATATCATAAACTCATAAACCACGTGATAAACTAAGCTAATAAGAGGAATGAGAGTCCAATATCAACATTGAGAGATACAAAAAAAATCGTCTCAAATCACATCACATAGAGAATATAGCATACATGGAGACAATATCACAAAATTCACACACATATGATAGACAATTATACAATATGTGAAACTGAACGAAGAAACTGCATGGTCATATATATATATATATATATATATCTATTATACATTTGACAGTGTTTTTTGAATTTTAGGGCTGACTAGGACAAGCTGACTAGGACAAACAGGTTGATAGAAAGACGGCTTGGATTTAATCTTGAGGAATGAATGGTTGAGATGAGATTTTGTGAAAAGTTTTGGAGGAAAAAACATTTCTAGGGAAATGAAAGTTTATAGGGAATGAAACTTTAGGGGGAATGAAAGTCTCTAGGGAAATGAAACTTTGTGGGGAATGAAAGTTTCTAGGGAAATGAAAATTTATGCGGAATGAAAGTTTCTTGGGAATAGCAGAGTGCATGCAATTAATGCATTTAGGAAAAAACAAAAACTTGCACTTAGTGCTGCAGATCGAATGCTGCTGTAAATCGAATGATATCTCCCTCAACGCTGGACACACCGTCTCTTCGACTCATGGGGCAAAGATGCGCGCCGAAGGCGCCCGCGCAATTTTTTTATGCTAATTTGTTGTTCCGCGCCTTAAGCGTCCGCGCCGATTTTTTTACGCTAATTTGTTGTTCTGTGTCGAATGCGCCCTTGCCGAATTTGTTGTTCTGCACCAAAGGCGTCCGTGCCGCTAAATATTTTTATGCTAATTCGTTGTTCCGCGCAATTTTGACTATGGAAATAATTTTTTGGGAAATAAAGATTTCACATGGGAAAATCATAAATGAACCGTGCCTGCGGGCACGGGTTATGACTAGTTTGTGTGTGTGTGTGTGTGTGTGTGTGTGTGTGTGTGTGTGTAAGATCACATGGGTACAAAATACATGCACATCACCATGTGCATCAAAACGAACAAAATACATACATCATCACATACACCTCACTAGTCATAAAAAACAAAATATGACGACACTCAAACACTCAAACCAAAAAAAAATCTAAAGGTGAGTGTCCCTAGAAGTAGCAGAGGAGGAAGCTAAATCAATCTCGAACCCTTGAGACTCTGGGTCAACGGGTACATCCTCTGGAGGAGGAGCAGCTGCAGCAGTAACACCCTGAGTAGCAGATACACCAGGATGCATAATAATCTCAGTGATGATAGGCAGTGGAGGCTGACGAGGCTGAGGTGATACAAAGCGTCTGAGGTGCTCAGGGAAAGGAATTCTCTGATGCTGGAACGACAAGACTGCCAACTCATAAAGACCAGAAACCATCTCAAACAGAATGTCATGAGAGGAAGGAGCAGAGGTAGATGGCTGGCAGTATGAGGAACACTGGAAGACGAGGGAGCAGATGTAGATTGCCTCTTCTTAGATGCGGACTGCAGAGCCGAATAGGACTTCGACTTCGCAGAAGCATCGAGAAAAGGACCAAAAGGCAAAGGCTTGAAAGGGGTCAAATCAATCCCAAAGTGACGAAAAAAAGCGTAAGGAGACCGCCAAAAGGAATGTGGAAAGAAGCAGTAGTAAACTCGACCTTGTCCATCCTATCAAGGAGGACACCGTCCCAGTTTACTGACATGCCAGAAAAGATCGCGTAAATACACTAAGGATCATGGGATGGCTGGTCTGAAGATCCATACTTTGGCAGGATGTTGGACTTCACCATAAGGTGAACAGCCCAACCACTCGACGAGAATATGGTTGCCCTAACACCAGAAGAAAGAACAGAGTGGATCTCACGAAACATGTCCCAGAGGACAGTCTGATCAAGCTCACTAACATCTGAAATAGAAATGTCCACAGGAAGGGACCCAGAGGAGGGAATTCTAAGAATGGTCCTTAAATTAGTAGGATCAAGATGAATGTGGGTCCCCTGGACGACAGTGTCAATAACACCAGTGTTCGCATACTTACCGCGAATGCGGTTAGCATAGAAAAGATTGACCAAAAATGGGTAAGCACGAGGGGATTCTATATGGGAGAAGCGAAAGAGGTCAGCCAAGCGAGTAGCAGAGAGGATCTCTGATAGACTCTCAGCGGTGAAAGCAGGATAAACAATGAATCAATCTCGAAGGAGCTTGATCCCGAGTAGAGAATGAAATTTTGCCAAGCACATGTCGTCGCGACAAATAGGAATGAGGGGATCAGAAGGAGGCACGACAGGGCTTTGTTCATCGGAGCTCGACACAGAATGTGAAGGTGAAGCCTCAGCACAAGGCTCATTGATGCGAACATCAACAGGCCTATGCAGACGCTTTACGAGGGTCTCAGCTTTAGACGAGGAAGAAGTAAACCAAGGGTAATAACCATGCAAAGAAGATCGAGAGGGAGGATCAGGTTTCTTGGTGCGGGCCTTGTAGGGTTGTTTATTTTTGGCAACGGTAGGCTTGGAGACCCTAGTACACTTATGAGCAACAGCTTTCCCCTTGGTCTTAGGTGCCATTGAACAATCAATCGAAAGGAACGAAAGAATGCACGAAAGAAAAAACGAGAGGAAACAAACCTAATCCGAGACAGAGGAGGGACAGTCGACCAAGCAATCGAGAGACGCAATCGAAAGATCAACAAGTAGAAATCGACGGCGGAGTGATCAACTGGGAAGTTCAAAAGGGGAGACGAACGAGTTTTTAGTCAGATGAGAGAGAAATCGTTCAATCGAATAGAAAAATCTCGATGATATAATGAGGGGTCAAATGAATCTGGGCCGTTGGATCGAAAAATCGACGACTCAGATCAAATTAACGAACCGCCACAATAGGAGACCGTATACTTATGAATAATAGTCAGTCGACTGGTTGAAATGATAATAGATGAGCTTAAGTTGATAGAAAGTCGACTGTTAGGTAACTTACAGTCGCCTGTCTGTGAGACAGTCGGTTGTATTTTACTCATCAGTCGACTGACTGAAAATCAATAAAATCGATGACAGAAACAGATACTACTGACGAAATGGACAGGCGCCTGATGAACAAAATGCAGTCGCCTGTTGATCCAACAGTCGACTGTAAAATAGTCATCAGTCGCATGAGTAAAAGATACAGTCTGCTGACAGAGAAGATAAAGTAGGGATGTCGACTGTCGAAGGAATGACAGTCGTCTATCCTGGTCCAAAAATACACAGTGAGGTTAAAATCCATAGGATAGATACAACTCACCCTATGACATATACTCTAACACAAAACTCATTACGAAAACAATATCAAGAGATAAATCATTTATTACACAAATCTCTTAAAACAATCCAAAGACACATGAATACAACGAAATCTCAATAGCCTTTCTTAAAACAAATATATGAGTAACATATAATTTATCAAATGAAAAGAGGCAACATGATGATATGAGTTCAAAAGATGATATTACAAGAAAGTTGAACTCCTAAATCTCAGATTCACCCATAATCCCTAATTCTCCACGCAAGCTCACAAATGAATCTTCTTTAAGAGGTTTAGTGAAGATGTCAGCGATTTGTTCTTGGGTTTCAATGTACTCTAAGATGATGTCCTTCTTAGCTACATGATCATTGATAAAGTGGTGTCTCACATCTATGTGTTTGGTGATTCGGGGTGGATATTGTATAATTAACCCCTTATCTAGCACTATTTTATGTGTATATAATGATTAACTAATACGTTCGTATTTTATATACCATCATTTATTAGAGTAAACCATTGATTTGTGTACTAATTATGAATTTTATTGAGTATTCCTGCCTTTATATATTTTTGAGGTCTCGATCTCGATCTCACGATTCCAACGACTATTTATTTGTATTTTTCTGAGATCTGTGCTAATTACAGTGAATTTTGGAATGAAGGATACCAATTAAAAGGGCATAAATACGGCTGAAATACGCCGTATATATGGCATAAATACGATTTCGTATACGGTGCTTCGATCAATGCTTGCCACGTGGCGTCATCTGGACGATTCTCGCCCACATCGAGCGGCCTATAGAGGCATCGACTTGGCCATCTCACAGCCGTTTGATCTGCATCCGACAGCCACGAACGGAGGAAGATGAACTCACGAAGCAGACGATGTGGCGACACAAAGACCGACTGATTCGCATCCAACGACTGAGAGTAACCCAGACAAATGAAAGCAAAGCGAGAGAAATGCATATCACGCAGGGACAAGTGGCGAGATCCCCACTATTTCCCGCTCAATCCAACGACGAGGAATGCCGCGTATACATGTAAAGCAGGGAAAAGAAACAGAGCTACGTGGCTCACGTGGGACTGTCCAATCGACATCGTGCGGCTGCAATTCAGACCGATGCGGTGTCAGATTCGTGAAGCGAAGCGGACGAAATTGTCAACCTGCTTGCCATACGTCATCTTCTGGGCGTCCAACGGCTGAGGATGGATCCGCTCATGGATATTGGGTTTTAAGCGGGGTTTTGAACCCGTTAACACATTAAACCTGCAATGCCTATTATATAAGGTATTTCTAGGGTTTTGTTGCGTATTCTGGCGTATTGGGGGCTCTAGGAGCAATATTTCGCCATAAAATTTGGAGGCCATGGAGACAGAGGCTAGATCTATCATCTGAAGGAGTTTGGGGTTCAATTGTAGAGATTTGATGATAAAATTCTAAACTTTACCCTTGTATTTTGCGTATTTAGCTCGTATTTTGAGTATTGATGATGTATTTGGCTATGAATATTGATTCTCTTCTCTCCATGCGTGGCTAATAACCTCACGTACGGGTTTTGATGTAGTTAGATCTCTAAAATCTCTGATTTTAATATCTTTTCACCCTCAATTGCATGTTATATCGTGTATTTTGCTAGTTTCTACACGAATTATTCAAGTATTCTCTTTGTTGGTGTACTTGGATCGAATATGATCTTTGCGGACTTATTCGTGGTGTGTTCCTTGTGGACATCGCGCTGACCCTTACAGGCACATAAGCTTATTTTCCTCATGAAACTAGTATTGTATGCGATACTTAAGGCACTTTTCGATGTTCGTTTATCGTGACATTTTCCGACGTTCTCGTGCCCTAACCAGACGAGATTAGAGGTATAGAAAAGGTATTAATAATCATTGATTACATAGATCCTAACGAAATCACAACGAACACATACTCTTCATATCGATACCCCGATATTGCCTTCCCCGTAGTTATCGTAGGATTTCTTTTATTATTTTAAACTCTAGATATCATATCCTTATACCTAATAGGTGGATGGTTATTATCGTTTTAGTACTCTTTACAAATAGAAATTTGTGGTTTTACAGGTCAGTTGTCCCGTGGATACGATACCTGGACTCATCAAGATTATTACTTGATAGATCTCCTACACTTAGGAGTAACGCTCACACATTTTGAGATGAGTCAAGTTTTTGGCACCGTTGCCGGGGATAACGATACTTGTAAGCTACAATTTCACTTCGTATAGAGGAACATTCGGTGAGATCCTTCCATCTTATAGTGTAGGATTTTTATTAGTCATTTTTTGTTTTGTTTTCTCTTTAAAAAAATTCACAAAAATAGAATACTTGAATTTCTATCGCACAAACAATTGGTATGATGCAGAGTATAATGTTGCACACAAACATAGGATGGAGAAGCTTAAGATCGTTAGTTTTAATCAGACAGATTGTGAAAATTTCTTTCAGGCCTGAAGGAGGTTCACAGACATAGTATCGAGCTATATGCAGCATTGGTACACAAAGAAAGAACTTATGGAGTCATTCCTATTTGGACTACGACCACAGCTGCAGGAATTTTTGGGAGTCATGATGCCGGCAGAGGCGTGGAAATACATGAAGTCCTTACACGAGAATGATCAAACCATTAACGAGACTTCAGAGCGTGATTCAAAGGAGCCTTCATGCCCTGATCAAGGAGAGGAAAGCGTGGACGTACCATTACAACCCATTAAAGAGAAAGTTTATTTCCTCATTCAGACACAGGAGGCTACATCCCATCAATTCCAAGAAAACTTCCTTGCTCGGATTCGGCAAATTTAGCAATCCATTGAAAATCTTAATCTGATTGCCACTTGCTTAGAAGAAAGTAATTCTTTCAAAATTAAATTTCAAGAATCTAATATGAGTTCATCTTCTATTGCAGGTATATCGAGTGAGCCATGTCACGATGAAAGCACAAATCAAAACATTAACATGGCTGGAAGCGTGTGCAAAAGAGAGGACGAGCTAGCAATTTTGGATGAACATAAGGAGGAGACAGCGAGGGATATGTGTTCAAAGATTATCGATATGGGGCCCAAACCACTCTTTCCCCAGTTTTTTCCCAAAATCATTTATCCCTCTCCCCAATGTCTGAGCATCAAACCGAGAGTAGTGCATATCTTTCAGGGAGTAGTCATCAACATGCTTTAATTTATTTTACTTACGTTGATGACTACATTTGGAATATTTTTATTGGAAAGAATTAAGACTAAATTGGATTGACGTGACGCATCTCTTGCATGATACAGTTAACTACTTTACAGAGATGCTGGGAGTTACGTTATTGGGATCCAATTTAGGTAGTGGAGGAAGAATACTCGTCGAGGAGTGCAAGGAGAAAATAGAACAACTTCCTCCACCATTAAAGATATGTGATCTGCCATTTGACCACGGTGTGTTCTTTCCATTAGCGTAGATTTTTATATGCTTTCTAGGATGCTTGCTTTTGAATAAACTCATACCCCTTTCGACATTAAGGACAGTGTCCATCTTTAGTTGGGGGGAGTGTATGAGACCTTAGGATTTTTTTAATAAAGCGAGAGAAAAGAATAAATCACCATTATCATCATTTAAAACTCCTTCACATACCAAAAATGCGGATGATTATGCATTGATTGAGTTCTAAAAATTTTTATGGCTTGAGGTAATTATTTTTCCTTCATGGAATTACTCATTAATATGCTATTTATGAAAATTTTCAATTGCCATGATTAGTATCTCGAAATAGTTTGAATTTATTTCATGCATGCTACTGTGATGCAAAAGCTTAAGTATACACGATTTATTAGAATAGTCTTCAAGTTGAAGAGGAATTTGGCTTTTGTTATTAATGTTTACGTTCATATTTATGGGCGTTGAGTTGCTTACGAAAAAAATGAAAAAAAAAGTGAAAAAGAAAAAGTTCATCGTTCCCTTGAGTTCATTGATTAGCTGGGTCTTCGTGCCTCAGGAAGCATTGAAGATTCGCGTCGAAAGATGGATGAATGGGGAGTGCATTCAAAAAAAAAGAGAAAATAAAACTTAGATGATTCGAGTATTAAGTTCGAGGGGCTCTTCTAAGCCTAATGTCCGAAGGTCATCTGGCCTAGGAATCATTAACTGAAAGCTCGCTACATGGATCCGTCTAAGTCGTCAAAAGAAAAAAAAGAAAAAAAAAGAGAAATGGTGAATAAACTAAGCAACCTCAATACCCATGATTTGAACGATTTTTTTGAGATGCAATTCCTTGGAAATGAGAAAACTAGAACGTAACAACGTGTTATACTCTCGCTTGCGCAAAACGATGCTTGCATGTTATTTATTCAAATTAAATTAGAAAAAATATCATGTGATTGATCTTATTCATGAATTGTGTATATTAATGGTCAAGATCATGTTGAAAAGCATATCATTGAGCCATGTCATAAGCGATTGATAGAATTTATTATTTTATTAATCATTCGACTTCATCACTCTTTTTGCTCGGGACTAGCAAATTGCTAGTTGGGGGTGTGATGCGGGGTGGATATTGCATAATTAACCCCTTATCTAGCACTATTTTATGTGTATATAATGCTTAATTGGTCTCTAATACGTTCGTATTTTGTATATCATCATTCATTAGAGCAAACCATTGATTTGTGTACAAATTATGAATTTTATTGAGAATTCCTGTCTTTTTATATTTTTGATTCTAGATCTCGATCTCACGATCCAACGACTATTTATGTGTATTTTTCTGAGATCTGTGCTAATTACTGTGAATTTTGGAATGCAGGACACCAATTAAAAGGCAGAAATACGGCTGAAATACGTCGTATATACGGCATAAATACGATTTCGTATACGACGCTTTGATCAGCGCTTGCCACGTGGCGTCATCTGGACGATTCACGCCCACACCGAACGGCCTATAGAGGCGTCGACTTGGCCATCTCACAGCCGTTGGATCTGCATCCAGTGGCCACGAACGGAGGATGATGAACTCATGAAGCGGACGACGTGGTAACATAAAGACCAACCGATTCGCATCCAACGACTGAGAGCAACCCAGACGAATGAAAGTGAAGAGGGCGAAATGCATATCCCGCAGGGACACGTGGCAAGATCCCCACCGTTTTCCGCTTAATCCAACGGCGAGGAACACCGCATATACCTGTAAATCTGAAGGAGTTTGGGGTTCAATTGTAGAGATTTGGTGATAAAATTCTGAACTTTACCCATGTATTTTGCTTATTTAGCTTGTATTCTGAGTATTAATGATGTATTTGGCTATGAATATTGATTCTCTTCTCTCCATGCATGGCTAATACCGTCATGTGCTGGTTGTGATGTAGTTAGATCTCTAAAATATCTGATTTTAATATCTTTTTGCCCTAAATTACATGTTATATCGCGTATTTTGCTAGTTTCTACACGTATTATTCAAGTATTCTCTTTGTTGGTGTACTTGGATCGAATATGATCTCTGTGGACTTATTCATGGTGTGATCCTTGCGAACATTGCAGTGACCCTTGCGGGTACATAAGCTTATTTTTCTCATGAAACTAGTAGTGTATGCGATACTTAAGGCACTTTTCGATGTTCGTTTATCGTTATATTTTCCGACGTTCTCGTGCCCTAGCCGGACGAGACGTTAAGTTATTAAAGAGGTATTAATAATTATTGGTTGCATAGATCCTAACGAAATCACAACCAACACATACTCTTCATATTGATACCCCGATATTGCCTTTCTCGTAGTTATCGTAGGATTTCTTTTATTATTTAAAACTCTTGATATCATATCCTTATACCTAATATGTCGATGGTTATTATCGTTTTATTACTCTTTACAAACTAAAATTCGTGGTTTTGCAGGTCAGTTGTCTCGTGGATACGATACCTGGACTCACCAGGATTATTACTTGATCGATCTCCTACACTTGGGAGTAGCGCTCACACATTTTGAGATGAGTCATTTGGTATGGGAGTGATGTACCAGATTCTTGGAAGGATATATAGCACTTTGGTTATCAACCATGATATGGCAAGTATCACAGTTGACACCATAGTCCTTAAGAGTGTGTCTCATCCAAAGAACTTGTGCACATGCAAGACCCGCGGCAATATATTTCACTTCAGTCGTGGACAATGATACCGAGTTCTGTTTCTTGGAGAACCAAGAAACTAATGAATTTCCTAGAAAATGGCAAGTGCCACTAGTACTCTTCCTATCGGCTTTGCATCCGGCAAAGTCGGCATCACTATATGAGATTAACTCATATGTGCTAGATTTAGGGTAAAGTAACCCATAATCTAGTGAATTATTGAGATAACGAAAAATTCGTTTAACCGTGATCAAGTGTGACTCCTTAGGTCTAGCTTGATATCTAGCACACAAGCATACGTAAAACATGATATCGGGCCTACTAGCAGCTAAATAGAGTAAGCTACCAATCATACCTCGATACAGACGAACGTCTACATCTTTTCCGTTCTCATCCTTGTGTAGATGGGTTGTCGTACTCATGGGAGTCCTTTTGCTTGAAGACGATTCCATCCTGAATCGCTTGATAAGCTCCTCTGTATACTTGGCTTGATGTATGAAAGTCACATCCTTCATTTTGTCAAATTTATAGTCCAAGGAAGTAGTTGAGCTCACCCATGTGGCTCATCTCGAATTCATCCTTCATAGACTTAGAAAATTCTTGGCAAAGATTAAAGTTAGTAGAACCAAATATAATATCGTCTACATAAACTTGAATCAATAGGATGTCATTTTCATAATCCTTAATAAAAAGTGTTGAATCAATTTCACCCTTTTAAAACCTAAATTCAAAAGAAATGTTTTGAGTCGATCATACTAAGCTCTAGGAGCTTGTCTTAACCCATATAACGCTTTCTTAAGTTTGAAAACATGGTTTGGAAATTTTTCATGTATGAAACCGGGTGGCTGAGGAACATAAACTTCTTCATTAACAATACCATTTTAAAATGTACTTTTAACATCCATTTGAAACAATTTGAAATTCTTATGAGATGCAAAAGATAAAAGCAATCTAATAGCTTCTGATCTAGCTATGGGGGCAAAGGATTCTTCGAAATCGATACCTTCTTCTTGCCGGTAGCCTTGAGATACTAACCGTGCTTTCTTCCTTGTGATGATCTCGTTCTCATCGATCTTGTTTTTGAAGATCCACTTGGTCCCAATAACTTGGTAACCACTTGGAAGAGGAACGAGCTCCCAAACTTCATTTCTCTCAAATTACATGAGCTCTTCTTCCATTGCCATTATCCAAGAGCTATCTTCACATGCTTCTTGGATGTTCTTTGGCTTAATGGTAGAGACAAATGCGCAATGAGAGAATTCTTCAATTCTTGACCTCGTTCGAACACCCATACCAATATCTCCAATACATTGGTCACGAGGGTGGTTGCGAACTGTTGGGTAAGCTTTGGGAATTCATGCATCGCTTGGAACATCTGCAACAATCTCATTAGTAGTGTTAGTCTCAATAATTGAATCATTAATCTTAACATTACTAAGAGAATCACATATAGCATCTACATTATCATCTATAACATGAGAAGAATCAAAATCTTCATAAAATGATACGTGTAGTGATTCCTCGATCGTTGAAGAGGTTTTTTGTATATCCGATAAGCTTTACTACGTGTGGAATATCCAACAAAAATCCCTTCATCGGATCTTGGCTCAAATTTATCTAAGTTACCAAATGTATTCTTGATAAAACATTTTGAACCAAAAACTCGTAAATATTTAACTTGAGGCTTTTTGTCATAAAATAACTCAAAACAAGTTGTGTTCGTTCGGGGTCTCACTAGGATCCTATTGAGCACATAACATGCCGTGTGCACCGCTTCTGCCCAAAATTGTAGTCCAAGATAACTATCATGGAGCATTGTACGAGCATACTCAATAAGAGTCCTATTCTTTCTCTCTACAACACCATTTTGTGGTGGTGCACGAGGAAAAGAGAAATTGTGAGTTATCCTGGTGTCATCACAAAACTTTGTAAAAGACTCATTCTCAAATTCTCCTCCATGATCACTACAGATAGTGATAATGGTGGATCCTAAGAGATTCTGAATCTTCTTTGCAAATATGGTAAACTCTTCAAAGGCTTCATACTTATTAGTTAAAAATGAAACCCAAGTAAATGTAGAGAAGTCGTCAACGACAACTAATCCATAATGAGCATTGCCTAAAGAAGCGGTTCTAATTGGCCCAAACAAATATAGATGAAGTAATTCTAGGGGCCTCTAAGAAGTTATGCCTTCTTTAAGTTTGAAAGATGATTTACTAAGTTTACCTCTTTGACATGAATCACAAAAGTTTTTCTTACTAAAAGCAATTTTTGGAAAACCTTTGACAAGATCATGCTTAGCTTACTTATATAAGTGCTTGAAATGAACATGACCAAAACGGAGATGCCATAATAGTTTTTCATTTGTATTAGCAACTAAGCAATGTTCTATGGTTTTAGGCAGGCTCAAATAATAAATAGTTTACGCCTAATACCGGGAAATAAAACATGTGAATTAGAATCAACAATTTTACACAAGCCTTCTCCAAAGTTAACCTTGTAACCCTTGTCACAAAGTTGACTAATGGAGATGAGGTTGTGACACAAACCACTAACTAAGAATACATTAGTAATTAAAGGTTTGGAGGAATTTCTGACTATACCTACTCTAATGATGGTTCCCTTTTGGTTACCTCCAAAAGTGATCGTTGCAGCATCCTTGATGCTCATCACTTCAGAGAGAAATGAGGGATCTCACGTCATGTGTTTGGAGCAACCACTGTCGAGAATCCATCCTTTCCTTTTAGAGCTAATTTGACCTTTATTGCTCTCTTTCTTTCTCTTGGGTACCTACATAGTATACCATAAGCTCATGGTACCCAATTTTTGTTGGGTCCAATGGGATTAGCCCTTTGGAAGCCAAGTCCAAGTGGACTTTCGCTTCCCAACATAATTACCACTATTAATAATATCATGAAAATAGGAATCAACATAAGCATTCCTATCATTTAAGCTAGTGTTCTTAGGACCCCAAATAGTGTATGTTTTGGGAGTCCTTTTCCTAGTTGCATGCACATTTGTTAGATTTCTATGTGGTGCATGCTTCTTAGGAACATGGGTTCTAGCATAAAAATGAGGAGGTAGATATGCATTAGACATATGAGGATTGTATGCATGCTTAGGAACTTGCATGTTGTATGAGACATATGGAGCATGCATGACTTGTGGAGGGTGTGCATACATGTAAGAATGATGCGCATGAGCATATGGGTGTATAGGAGCACGTACATGAGTATTTCTCATGTGTGGATTTGCACATGTCCGTGGGTGTAGAGCATAGAAAGTGTCATGAGTATCCACTTGTGAAGTATGAGATTTCCTACGTGGATGAAGGTTGGTGTATATGTAAGTATGGCTTCTCTTTTGGTTTTCACCCTTAGTGGGTTTCTTGCCAAAAGGAAGAGATTGTGAAGTGGTGACTTTCTTGGTAGGTTTGCTACCTATAGTGTCTTTGACACCACTTGTGGATGCACAGGAGGATGGCCTCACAAAGTCTATAGTGACACCACTATAGGAGGTGCGAGCATTGGAGGCATTTGCTTTCACAAAACCAAGTCTGACACGATGTGTGGCTGGAAATTGATTTGCGAGAAAATCGTCCAATTGTCATTTTCCATTATTAAATCTCACAATACGGAAGGACATAAGCTCATATTTCTTCTTAAGAGAAGAAATATTGGTATCCAAGGTGGACACCCGTGCTTTGAGCTCGTGCACTTGGGTTTTAAGAGAATCTAAATCCAATTGTGTGTGTCGTGAAACTAGATCACTATTATCCTTAGGATGTGTTTGATCTAGTTGAGATTTGAGGGTATTCACCTCATTTCTCAAAGTGACATTTTGAGAAGCTAAATTCGCTTTCTCAAGGGTTAATGTATCAACAATGGTGTCATTGTTGATAATGCATAGAATGGATGGATTGCTAACATTCAATTTCTTTAAACTAGAATATCTAAGCATTGAAGATTGATACTTAGCAAATAATTCTTCATTAGGAATACACAATTCATCTATAGTTATCTCGGGATCATCCATGTCGGAATCACTTTCATCGGAGAGTGAATCTTCCCAGGCCATGAAACACATGTGGGTACTTTCACCCTTCTCATCATCGGATTTGCTTGATGAGTCTCCACTTGAGTCATCGAATGTATCGACTAGTCCTTTCTTCTTATCTTTCTTATTCTTGTCGTACTTGTGATACTTCGATGCCTTCCACTTCTCTTTGTTTCGTAGCATTGGGCAATCCTTCTTGATGTGCCCTGGCTTCTTACACTTAAAGCAAAGAGAGGAAGTGTTATTAGTAGAATCAAATCTATTCTTAGAGGGAAATTTACCTTTGTGAATGAAGCATTGAAACTTCTTTGCCATTTGAGCCATTTCCTCCAAGTCCATCTCATTTTCTGATTCTTTACTATCTGAGGATGAAGAATTGGCTTTGAATGCCAAATCTTTCTTCTTGGCCTCCGAAGGGTTCATCATAGCTCGAATCTTCAATCAGTTCTCCTGTCTTACTTCGTAAGACATGAGAGTGCCGATAAGATTTACAACTGTGTAATCTTCAAGTAGTTGACTCCTCGATGGCGATAGCTCTTCTTCCCCACTTGGAGATCATTCCCAATATGATCTTCCTTACCTTATCTTGTTGAGAATAGACTTGTCCGAGAGCTTCCAGTTCATTAGTCAAATAAGTAAAACGTCCGTACATCGATGCTATGCTTTCATTTTCCTGCATATGAAACATATCGAAATTTTGCACGGCAACATAGAGTTTAGAAAGTTTTACCTTGTTCGTTCCCTCATGGGTAACAACGAGATGGTTCCAAATATGATATGCACACTTAAATGTGCATATCTTGTTGAACTCATCTAGGTCCAACGCACAATGAAGAGTGTTCATTGCCTTTGAATTGTTGACTTCGGAGGATTTCTCGGAAGCCGTCCATTTTTCGAAATTCTCTTCGGTGTGCTCGACGTATTCCTTGTGGAGGGTTCTCCAAAGGAAAGAACTCCTTAGGAACGTCTTCATCCAGCATTTCCAATAGCCGAAGTTCATGTCATTGAAACGCGGAGGACGCATCGTTGATTGTCCTTTACAGTGGACGCTCCATCACAATCGTGTTTGTTGTACGAAGACGGTGGAGGAACTTGTTGTTCTTGGATGCCATAGTTATAAACTAGCGCTTTGATACCAATTGTAAGGTCCTTGGCTATGAGGAAAACACTAGAAGGGGGGTTGAATAGTGTTTATGTAATTAAAAAAGATAGTTACACCAAATTAAATTCCTAACCAACAAATAATGCGGAATAAGTGTAAACTCAAAATGAAACAGATGCAAATGCAAGGATGTTTCAAGGGTTCGAATTACCCAAGTCACTTCCCGACTTGTTCCCGGTAATCCTACGTCCCTTCCACCCGGTAAACAACCGGATACTCAAGTTAGAACCCTAACTTGAGATTTCCTTAAAACCACACTTGTAGCAACCCTACAAGTGAAATCGAAATACATTCGATTGACCTTGACTCCCACAACTTGGGAGCAAGAAAACCACTCTCACAACCCGAGAGTAATTCAAATAACGAAAGTTATGAAATATGAAATTAAGCAACACTTACAATCACCTATGCATTGAAGTAAAACTTGAAGGAGAAGTGTGTTGTGTGTTGAAAGACTCTCTTGGAAGAGAGAAAAGCCCTTTCTCTTGATTACACCAAACACCTAGAAGATTTCTCGTTGGTTCTAGGTTGAAGAGAAAGAGATTGAAGATAGGATTTCTAGGGCTTTTGGATTTTGAGAGATTTGATCTTAAACAAAATGAAAGCTTGAATGTTTGAGCAAGAGATGATCAAAGAGTCTAGCCTCTCAATAGAACAATATAGGCTTCTTTTATATGTTTCTCAAACCCTTCAAACTGAATCACTAAAACCCCTTTGAAATCCGTGAGGAAAAACTCAACGGATAGAATCTGCGCCTGCGACAGTCGACTGTTGAAGAACTCACAGTCGACTACTGCACAGTGACAGATGGTAGGTGAGAATTCATAACGGTAACTTACCACGTGGACAGTCGACTGCAGATGCGTAGGTAGTCGACTGTTAAACCAACAGGCTACTCTAAATCCTACTACAGGCGATTGGCAGTAAGCTGGGTAAGTTGAGAAAATCTGAGAAAAGTCTGGGAATACAGAACAGGCGACTGATGAAGAGAAGACAGTCGACTGTAAAACCAAACATGCGACTGTACTTCCTTCTACAGACAACTGTCAAAACCCTGACATTTTCCAGCGAGTTGAGTCATCAAAGAGGCTCAAAGACAGATGACTATTGAAGCATTGACAGTCGACTGTGCCATTGGACAGTCGACTGTAAATCCAACAATAGTTAACTGGCCAGATCAAACAGAGAAATAGAATTGGACTGAGGATAGACAGGTGACTGATTAATAAAACACAGTCGACTATCACTTGGACAGGCGCCTGTGTAATGTACAACAGTCACTTGAAAGAGTTAAAGCTAAGAAGCCCAAAAGTAAACTGAAAAAGTTTGTGCATAACAGTCGACTGTAGAACAAAACACAGCCGACTGTTTTGAGACAGGCGACTGTAAAACGTTCAACAATCGACTATTAAAAACCTGACATGCACAATCTAGATAGAAATGAATTGGAGTCTAAGGGAAGTTGATCTAATAATATCCTAAGACTGAGATGAAGATGTGTGTGAGTGCTCCAACAAAGTTCTACTTCTAAGCTACAATACTAGAAGAGAAACAAGAGAATTACATATGAAGAACTCTCTCTTCTATCCAACGCCTGAGCTTGAAGTCTTCTAGGATCTTCAATCACCATCTACGATCATCCAATCCACTTCCTTTGCTTTCAATGATCTTTGAGTGTCATCCATTGCAAATATATCTTCATGATATGCTTAGGCAATGGATTAACTGCAAATAGGATATTAATTACAAGTATTTATGTTTGCTCATCATTAACACCAAGTAGGGAGAAGTCCAATACTCTACAATTCTAAGATCTAGAAATCACCTAAGATAATAACGTCACTTACCTCCCTGTGGGATCGATATCTTTTATACTATTACTTGACACCATACGCTTGCGTTAGGTACCAGGAATTTGCACTTAGGATACATCTAGCCGTCGGCATTCGTGCCTTTGCTAGGTGGGTTTTAAGTGTTGGTTTTGGGAGCACCAAGTTTTTATCACCGTTGCCGGGGAGGTAATGGTGTTGCTTGGGTTATTCTTTTATCGACGAATTTGTTAGCAAATCTTATCATCTCTTATCTTTCCATATTTTTATTCTTTTTATTCATTCACTACTAACACTTTTCCCCAGCCAAACTCCTCTAAGAAAGTAAACAGATAATATGAATATGGATGTGGAGATGCAAGTGTACTGGAGTAGCGATTCTGATAATGACTCCGATGTGTTTGGCTTCTCCCCATACCAAGCATATGGTCTTCAAGACTCACACATGGATGGAGCCATGGTTGAATGCGCAGCAAGGGAGCTGCTGGATGTAGTCTGGTTTATTAGAGTAGGAACCTACGCGGCAGGTAATAAGAATCAACAAATGGTTATGGATCATATAATGAACAATGTTTCTGATGCAAGTACCATTGAGGATGACGTCCATATATGCTTTGAAGGAGATGTGATGCATCGCTGTGCTATTGAGACTCCTCCAGTTGAGGCATACTATGGAGCGATTCCAAAAATTGAACTACTAAGTGACTCTAAATTCTTAAGTATATTGGAGAGCGTGGTGGCTGATGTACGGACCAATGGGATAGTATGGTTCCCTGTGGTAGACCCAATTGTACGAGGGCTCTCAATATTCATTGCACATACCTTTAGAGATGCAGAGTCCTTGGATGGCATCCACATCTCTGACGGAGTCTATGTACGGTTCGAAGTGGATGCTCGACACTTCTATGGTGACAATATCTCTCAACCCGATACATACGAGGACTATGCCCACGGAGAGTGTGCAGATCTTGAACAATCTCAAGCTGAACTTATTTTGGGATGCCCTCTTTACTCTATACCTAATAATGTGTGCGCAACTGAATGCCTTGTTCCTATTGACAGGTGCATTACGGAGCCCATTCCTATGGAGGTGGACTTAGCGGATGTTTATCACGATGCACCATCATCACCTTGCTCATCCTATGAATCTACCGAAGAAGAGTTCCCAGTAGCCAAACCCACAGTTGAGGATGCATCCTTATCACAGACGAGCGATGATGGGAGTACAACGCCCCCCAGGTAGAACTAAAACATGTTCCTGCTAATTTAAAATACACATTCCTAAGGGAGAACTCCACTTACCCCGTCATCCCTAACTGAGCCACAATTAGAGAGCCTCCTGAAAACCCTCTAAACATATAGAAAGGTGATAAGGTATAGCAGTGCTGACCTGAAAGGCATTAGAAAACCCGTATGCACCCATAGAATCCACCTCGAGGATAATGCGGCTACCTTTATTGAGCCTTAAAGGCGATTGAATCCCAATATGAAAGAGGTAGTCAAAAGGAGGTGTTGAAATTACTAGAAGCGGATATTATCTATCCCATTTTCGACAGTAGATGGGTTAGCCCGGTTCAGGTCGTCCCCAAGAAGGAGGCATGACGGTTGTAAGGAACAATAAAAATGAATTAATATCCACTAGGACTGTCACTGGTTGGTGCATATGCATTGATTATAGAAAACATAATAAGGCCACCAGAAAAGACCATCTTCCACTCCTATTCATCGACCAGATGCTTGAGCGGCTTGCCAAGCACAAATATTTTTGTTACCTTGATGGGTATTCCGGATTCTTCCAAATGCCATTGCATCATGAAGACAAAGAAAAAATGACGTTTACATGTCCTTACGGCACCTTCGCATACCGAAGAGTGCCATTTGGATTATGTAATGCACCTACGACATTCCAAAGGTGCATGACGTCTATTTTCTCGAACTTCATTCAGAATATAATGGAAGTTTCATGGATGACTTTTCCGTCTACGGCACCGACTTTGATGCTTGCTTAGCTAACTTGTCTAAAGTCTTAGAACAATGCCAAGATAATAACTTGACTTTAAATTGGGTAAATTGTCATTTCATGGTAACGGAGGGAGTTGTCCTTGACAATGTCATCTCCTCTATGGGGATCGAAGTTGATAAGGCCAACATTGAAGTCATTAACGATTTGCCACCCCCCACTAATCTAAAGGCCATCCGTGGTTTTCTAAGCCATGCAGGATTTTACCATCGCTTCATAAAAGATTTTTCTAGCATTGCTCGCCCTCTTGCGGAGTCCTTACGAAGGACGCTCCTTTTGTGTTTTCTGACGCTTGCTAGATAGCTTTTAACAGGTTAAAAGGAGCTCTCATTTCAACTCCTATTATACAACCGCCTAATTGGAACCTACCTTTTGAGTTGATGTGTGATGTTGGACCAAGCAGTTGGAGTTGTTTTAGGACAAAGGAAAGAGGGAAAGCTTCATGCAATATACAATGCTAGCAAGACCTTGGATGATGCTCAGAAGAATTACACCACTACAGAGAAGGAACTACAACCGTTGTGTACTCCATCGAAAAGTTCAGATTTTATCTTCTCGGATCCAAGGTAATAGTGCACACGGACCATGCAGCGCTAAAGTATTTGCTAAGCAAGAAGGATGCCAAGCCATGCCTAATATGATGGATCCTCCTCCTCCAAGAATTTGATATAGAAATCAAGGACAAGAAGGGGGCCGAAAATGTAGTGGCAGTTCATCTATCAAGGTTGATTCATAGGCATGGTGATGACAACTTACAGATTGATGATTCTTTTACTGAGGAACATTTATTTGCGGCATCCCCTTCTGATACACCTTGGGACATCGATTTAGTGAACTATCGGGCGAGCGGCATACTACCCCATGGGATGGGAACTCATCAAAGGAGGAAATTCCTACATGACGCCAGAAATTATATTTGGGATGATCCATACTTGTTCAGGACATGTGCCGATGGGATTATCAGACGTTGCATCCCAAAAGGGGAGGTTGACTCCATTATTTCACATTGCCACGATCAACCTTGCGGGGGGAATGCAGCGATTACCAAAACCACATCAAAAATTCCCCAATCTAGTTTCTATTGGCCTACCATCTTCAAGGATGTGAATGATTACATTAGAGCATACGACAGGTGCCAAAGAACGGGGGAACATCACGAAGAAGAATGAAATGCCCCTACAATGTATCCTGGAGATAGAGTTGTTCGACTGTTGGGATATTGATTTCAAGGGACCCTTCCCACCACGTAACGACAACAAGTTTATCTTAGTTGCAGTTGACTATGTCTCAAAGTGGGTGGAGGCCATAGCCACCCCCAACGAATGACGCACAGTTAGTGGCCAAGTTCTTCAAGCATATAATCTTTCCCGGCTTTGGAGTTCCGAGAACGGTTATAAGCGATGGGGGGAGTCACTTCATTGAAAAGAAGTTCGAGGCGATGCTTAAGAAGTATGGAGTACATCACAAGGTTGATCTCGCCTATCATCCCCAAACAAGTGGCCAAGTTGATATCTCCAATAAAGAGATCAACAGCATCCCAGAAAAGACGGTGAGCAAATCAAGGAAGGATTGGTCCCAAAAATTGAGCGACTCCCTTTGGGCATACCGCACCGCCTTCAAGACTCCAATCGGAACAACACCCTACATATTAGTATACGGGAAAGCATGCCATTTACCGGTGGAGTTGGAACATAAAGCATATTGGGCAATAAATAAATTGAACTATGACTACAAGAGCGCCGCCACACACTGGTTTTGAGCACCAACGAGCATGAAGAAATCCGACAACATGCTTATGAGAATGCAAAGATCAACAAGGAGAGGACCAAAGTCTACCACGATAAGCAAATCACGGTGAGGCGTTATGACGTAGGTGACTTAGTGCTTCTCTGCAACTCAAGGATATGACTCTTCCCGAGAAAGCTAAAGTCAAGGTGGTCTGGCCCCTATAAGATAACAAGTATACCTCCAGGAGGTGCCATAGAACTTGAGGGGAAGCCGGGAAAATTCAAGGTGAACGGCCAAAGGATTAAGCCATACGTGGAAAGCGAGCCGATTGAACGAGGAGAAACTTACCTTCTCGACACATGCCTCACCATTGATTAAATACCTTGAGGAAGTCGAGCTTACGACTTAAAACAAGCGCTTATCGGGAGGCAACCCGATTTTCTTCCCCTTAGTTTTACTTTTTCTTTTTGTTCTTCCTTCTTCTATTAAAAAACCAAAACAAATATGTTTTTAATTCTAGAAAAATACAAAAATATAAAAATTTGATGAGTTCTTCCTTCTACAGGTTGAAAAATGAGAAGAGCGTGCCAAACGATGAAAAGAAGGAGAAGGAACCGAGAGGAGAGTACCAAAGAACAATACATAGCATGGAGGGTCAGGAGAGGCCACTCGACCGAGTAGCTACCCTACTCGGTCGAGCTACAGAGAGCTGGTGGAGTAGGCCAAAAAGTCGCTCTGGAAATCAATTGCAACTCGACCGAGTAGCTGTCTACTCGGTCGAGCTATAGTCAGATCTTTGGGAGGCCAAAAGAGCACTCTGTTTCTAATTCGACTCGACCGATTGGCTTCCCTACTCAGTCGAACTACAGTTGGAGTCCAAAAGTGCTAAAAAGGGCACTCTGAAAAGCTTAATAGACTCAACCGAGTAGCTACCATACTCAGTCAAGCTACAGAGGGAGCAAAAGAGAGCTGAATTCATCGCTCTGTTTCAATTCAGCTCGACTGAGGTGAGTAAGCAGCTCAGTCAAGTACTAGGGTAAAAATTCTGGGCTTAATTTTTAATTTTTCCTATCATCTATACTCGGTCGAGCAGTCTGCGCTGCTCGATCGAGCAGCTATTAGTTGAGGGGCCCACGACTTAACCTAATCCGAATCGGGTTATATAACCCATCTCAATGCCTAACCCTAAGCCATCTCCTAATTCGAACCCACCACAGCCCGATCTACCCAAACCCTTGTCCTAACTCCCGCACTCGATCTGATAGCTCGTCGGACCGTCACCGCCATCTCCACATGCGCTCCGCCGGCACTGCCTGCTCGGTTTGTTAAACCCCCGCTCTCCACCTAATGCCCCCTCCAGATCACTCCTTCTCTCTCATATCTCCCAGACCCCCTGATCACATCTGGATATACACCCGAAAAACGACCTGTAGTCTTACCACAAGCACACGGTGTAGTGGGGAGCAGGTATCGAACACAGGGAGGACAAATGACAGTATCTTACTTCGATTACCTAGCTATCAAGAGAATAAGAATAGTTTTAATGTAATAGTCACAATCGTTCAAATAGCAAGAAATATCAATATAATAAAGGCGTCTAGGGTTAGGAAATTCCCACTACGGACCATCTCTCATCCTTGTGAATCATAAATTTCATTGTTGCTAAGCTTGAATATAGGTGAACTAGTCGCAACTTAATGTAGAACCAAGCTCACGCTCTCGCCTATTGCCGGTCTATAGCAAACCTAGAATAGAGCCCACTCTTGTGCAAACCCTACCCTAAGCCGCTAGCGTGAAGATCAACACCATCGTCTAATCGCATCTCGAGCCCACTCTCGTACAAACTCGAGCTACGATCTGGTTATGATAGTATAGATTTATAATTAAAAATCCTAGCTTTGGTCCAATCTCTTGCAAACCAAATCTAAAGAACTTCAATTATTAATCTAAATCGGATATCTAGGCCTTCCGATCAATTGGGATCCGATCTCTTGCAAATCCCAATCGATATGAATTCCTAGCTACTCGTAATAAATCGATCACAACCTAACCAATATAAATTCTAGCAACAAATCTATAAATTCATCACAATTCAAAGATCGGGTCCATAGGGTTCATCCCCATGCCATAGAACGACGGAACTACTCACTAATCATCATGAAAATCTCAGAAACAACAACTATAATCATGGCACAATTCATTGCAAATACGAAACAATTCATAAAAATGAGTTTTTTAATAAGAAAGAACAAACCAACGACGTTGCCAATGAACTCAGTCTGAGATTTCTCCAAACAATAGCCGTCAAAAACCTAATAGAAGTCTCTAAAAAATAATTCAAGTCTCTCCTAAAACTAGGGTTAAACTAGGTTTAAATACAAGCCAAAATTGTCCAAAAAGACGTGACAAAACTGCCCCCTGCGCAGCCCAGAATTCGCAGTCCTAGCAGCAGTCGGAGAGGGTCACTCGGCCGAGTGACCCTTGTCACTCGCCCGAGTGACAAACCCTGTAAAATAATAATAACTTCGGGGTTTTCAGGGGTCTGTCTCTCGGGGTGGCTCGGCCGAGTAGTCTTCTTCGTTCGGCCGAGTGAGCAACCATGCTCGGCCGAATGAGCTTTCTCTGATTTTCCAGTAACTTGGGCCCTTCTCTGTCTGAATTCTCTGTACCACTCGGGCGAGTGAGATTTCTTACTCAGCCGAGTAGACTTCCTTACTCGGCCGAGAAAACGTGGAAAATCTTCAGTTTGTATCCGTTTCACCCGGGCGAGTCTGAACCTTTACTCGGCCGAATGAGCAATCTTGCTCGACCGAGTGATGTGCTCTTGAGCTCCTTTCTTCTCCTTGTTACCTCCTCATCAATCCTATGATATTCCTTCTTCTTTCGCTCATCCTCTATCGCTGATAAGTCCTCCAATAAGCCGTGGTGACACTCCGAAGTGCGTGAAAATCCTATGATCTCATTTTCGCTCCAAATCGCTCCATATTTCCTGAAATTCGACAAAAACAAGAAATAGTGAAAAGCATCGTAATATCATCGAATAATCGTGAAAAATGCAATATGGGTGATCAAAACGTCATGAAAACATGCAGAAAAAAGGTGTAAAATATGGAGTGATCAAAATCCCCCAAGCTTACCTCTTACTCGTCCTCGAGGAAGACAAGCAAAAGGTGAACCCAATGGATAAAAATAAAGAAAAGGAAAAAAGAAATAGAAAATAGATAAGAAAACGAAGAGGGAAGTGATAGATCATTTCCTCGGGACGTGGATTTTGCTTAATCAAATGGCACACGGTGAATATAAAACACATGCCAAAGATTTTTATCTTGATATCATAATATAAGGATGCATTCATAATAGAAATCCAAGAATAGCAAGACAATATGAAATATGGAAACATTCTAGAATTAACATCGTCTGAAGCATTTAAAGCGGTATACATAATTATAGACCACACACTTTTCAATTGAATGCTTTCTATTTGGAGTATAAGAGATATCACATAATATGAAGCAATAAGAATAGAAAGGAGTGGTTTTCATGAAATGCATGCTAAGTTTCAATTCCTGGATTTCGTAAAACTTTTAGTAATCTCACTGAGTATAGAAAATTACCTAGCTTAGGTTGTCATGCACAATCAAGTAGTCACTCTCTCTCATATCATTGGATCCTCTCCCCAAGCTTATCTATAAGCGTGGTGGCATCAAATCTAGCAATAAGAATATTCCCCATTTTTGAAGCTCCAAGAAAAATAAAATAAAAGAGGGGAGAAAGAGAGAAAGAGTATGAGATTGGATCATGTATGAAATTCTTTTCTCTTTTCTTTTTTTTATTTTTTTTCCTTCTCTCTTTTTTTTCATATACAGATGTGATCCTAAATCAAAAGATAGAAAGATATACATGTATTTTTTTCTTTTTGACTTGGGGGGGGTGGAGCATGGATCTTTTGTAGCAGGGGAAATGCCAACATAAGAATCGCTAAAGGGAGATTCTCCAATGATTCTAAGTATAGAAATAATGCTCAAGATATGTAGAGAAAGAAATATATGTAACACTCGGTTCACTCTATAGAATGTGCACGACAACTTTCAGCAGAGTAATGTAATCTACTCAGTTTAATCTCAGAAAGTAAACTAATCCAATTATATCAACCTAGCATACATTCAATCAACCTGAAAGTGAAGCGTACAACTTTTCATGCAAAAAGAAGTGATACAAGAAAAGAAAGCAGTACTCCAGATATAAGCAAACAATGCATGAAGCTTGGTGTGTTTTCTATGAAGAGTATACAGTAAAACTCATCAGACTCAGCTAATAAAAGAATTTCATCCATATTTATACATGAAGAGGCGTGTTACTATCTCAAATGCATAGCAAGACATAGCATATGATATCTAAAATGAAAAATATGGCATGACAAGATAATATGCATATAGAGATATGCTAATACCACGTCATCATCATCACAGAAAATTCATCTCTAGCAAAAAGGATAAAAGAAATAAGAATAAAAGAAAACAAAAACTTTTGTACAATGCAGCACACTCAAAGAAATAAGAAAACGTGATGCAAGAAAAAAAATGAAAAAGTGGGTGAAAATAAGTGTAAAAACAAAGAAAGGTGTGAAAATGGAAACAAAAGGCGACAAAAATGAAAAATGCGTGAGAACTCACTCCCCCAAGCTAAAGTGCATTGTGTCCTCAATGTGCACTCTGAGAGACAAAATATAGGTGGGGTGGGTGAGGATGTATGCATGTTGAAAATGAAAATAAAAATGAGATGGGTATGCAAATGATGCATGCAGAGATCAAAATAGTACCATGTAAGTGTCCCCAAAAGTACTCCCTCTCTCCCAAAAAGGATATAAACAGATATGAACAAAAATTGATCAAAACGTGTGTGGAGGAGAGGGTGTAAAATCAACCGGCAGAAAATATCCAGAATAACAGTAGCAAAAATATGGAAGGCATCCAATGTGTGCCTAAGGGTGTGGGGGTGCACCAGCACCGTCCTGTGGTGGTGGTGGTGGTCGTGGAGGCTGCTGGGTGGGGGTAGGTGGCGGGTGCTGTGACTGAGGCAGACGCTCAAGAATCTGGTTCAGGCAAGCCTGAATACCAGGAAGTAAGGCGATGCGGGTCTGGACAGCACTAACAGTAGCGGATTGAGCCCGAAAATATGCTCTAAGTCCATTCACCGTCCCCTCAAGAGCATGGAGGTGCTGAACTAGGGTGTCGGGGGGAGGTGGAGCAGAGGGTCGAACAGGTCGAACAGGTGAAGAGCGGGGCTATCTCGCACGGCTACCGTAAAGGATAAGTGTGACAATGGGGTGGTGCGGTGGTGTTGTGCTCGTGAAGTGACGCTCGGCCTCTGTGGGAGGCTGAGACACAGGCAAGGTCGAAGAGGATGGAGCAACAGCAGAAGCTGAAGTGGTGGCAGACGACGAGGCAGGCAAAGAGGTCAGTGACACAGACGTAGAGACAGACGTCACAACACTCTCAGAGAATACAGCAGCAGTGGAGACGAAAGAGTCGACGGCTGGGGGGTCGTGGAGTGCGAAGGAAATGACTCCCCATGGGTCGAGAACAAGAATGAGGAAAGGGTCTCCACCGCGGAGGCAAAAGAAGGCTCACCACACTCAACTATGGTGGGGGGGACGCTCGGGGCTCGTCGCAGAAATGGGATCATGGACATGGGCACAGTGGTGGTGGTGGTGGTGGTGGACATAGCAAAAGTGCTCCCGACACTAACAAACGTGTGGACAAAGGTGTCGGGAGGTGCAGACAGATCAGGTGCAGGCTGGGGTATCATGGGGTCAAGGGGTGGAAGGAGGAGCTCCTGCTGAGCACCCTCAGGCTCAATCACGTACACGGTGGGGATAAGGATATCCATCGCTGGAATCCACTCTCTGCCAGCGGGTCCAATATGCGTCCGGACAGGGCTCGGTAGAATCATATAATCGGCACCATGGGGACTGTGCAGCCACACCCAGTGGCGCTGACCATGAGGACGAAGCATCCTCGTTAGGGCCATAACATCTATGGAGAGTGAGGTGGGGCCCGGGGGTCTCAGCAAGCCAGCTGGGAGGTCAACTCCGCATAAAAGGGCCAAGAGGGTAATCAGACCGCCGTAACAGATGGGCGTACGAGCACCGACAGAAATAATGATGCGGTCGATGTACCAACTGGCAATATCAATCTCGACGGCAGGGACCAAAACGTCTCCTCCTCGGTCGAAGGCCCGCGATCGTGTCATCGTGTAGAGCATGTAGAGCTCTGGAGTCGACATCGTCCCCGGCTCAAACCTCGCAAGAAAAGTGGTCGCCATAAGGCGCTGTGCAATGCGGAGGCATGGGTAGAGGATCGAGGAGGCATTGGCCCGACTAGGGTCAAAGGCGAGGGGAGAACCCGTGATACGTGTCCAAAAAGCGTGCATGTCGAATGACGGGGGTGGGATGTGCGTGGGACTGTAGGCTCGGTCAGGGTCCGAGATAGAGGGCCACTGAAAGAATGATCGGATCATGTCGGGAGTGACCTCGCACTCTCGATCCATCAGATGAAAGGATCATCCTCCAGGGATCTGTTCAATAGAACTAAGGACCTCAAGTGTCGGGCGGATGTAAGTGTACGCCGACACCGACAAGAAATCACACCACCCCACGTTTTCATACAACTGGAGTAGCCCATCTAGTACCCCTAGGCGCTCAAGGTCAGCAAGGTGTGTGAACCTAGTGGGTACGATCGAGCGATCGGAGATACGCTCAAATCTGGCGCGCTGAGCGTCGTTTCTGAACGTAATCCCCATCGCGTCGATAGCAGGTGTGGGCGGTGCCTGTGGTGGAATGGGTGCGGTAGGAGGCAGCTGTGTGGATGGTAGTGGGCTAGGTGGAGGGAGTCCACCCTAGAGAAAGAGGAGCCAGGATCGCCTGACCTCTTCCGCTTGGAAGTGGGCTCCCGAGTGCGTGGCCTAAGACGCGGGGGCATGTAGCCTGTGAGGCGTGCCTACCCAAGTGAAAATTCGAAGTGCTATAAAATGGAACGAGTATACCTGAGACGATGCGAGAGCAAAAAGTGAAGTGTGCAAAGAATCTCCTCCTCCGCGAAGCTCTAAAGCGTCCTGAATCTCCCCCAAGCTCCCCCAAGCTAGCCTGAAAACAAATAATCAAATCAGTGATGTATATCAATATATATGGGGGGAGATGGGGTATAGTAGATATATATATGAATTAATTTGAATTTTGGGCACAATGGGCTTATGAATTGGGAGAATGGAGAAGAAATAGGAGTTTTGGGGTGAAATGGGGCGAAACGACGAAGGGGCGGCAGCGGCGGGTGCAGGCGACGGTGAATCGTCGGCGACCAGGGGCAGCGGTGGGCGACGGCGGTGGTGGGCGACTCGGGCGAGGAGGGACGGGGTTTGGGCGAGGGGGAGTCGAAGCGCTGGGAATTTGAAGTGGCTCGGGGAAGAATTGGGAACTTTTGCTTGCTCGGGATTCGAGCCTCGTCCGCAGGGTTATATAAAGTTGGGTCACTCGGTCGAGTGACACGTTCACTCGGCCGAACGGCTCGGCGTTAAAATTTTTTCAAATTTCATCCTATACTTACGACTTGGCCGAGCAGCTTTTCCCATTCGGCCGAATGGACAAGTTCCACTCGGCCGAGTAGCAAGGCCACTCAGAGATTTTAAAGCGTGTAGGGTATCGGATTCACTCGGTCGAGTAACATAGTCATTCGTCCAAGTGGCAATAAACACTGTAAATCATTGAAAATAACAAAGAGTGGGTCTGTAGGATCTTCCCTGATTGGTACCCTACTCGTCTGAGTAGAGTCTTCACTCGGTCGAATGAAAAGTTCATTCGGCGGAGTGGCTTGCTGTTTTCTGTGCCTACTCTCTGTTTTTGCGCCACTTTTTGTTTTTCTCGTCCCCGTCGGTTTCTTCCTTCTCCTGGGGCCTGAACACATTCCTGGAGCACTCTTCTTTACCATGGTCATCCTCCATATGAATGATTTCTCATTCTCCATCTCCTGTCATGAAAACTAAAGCCCGTTGTCACGATTTTTATTGACTCTAGACTCTAAACACTAAGAAAAATCTAAAATAAAAATAAAATTCAACTAAGAATAATGTAAAAACTGTCAGGTTGCCTCCTGTCAAGCGCTCGTTTAAGGTCTTGAGCTCGACCCCTTAAGATATTCGTTTAGTGCGTGATATTTGGTGCATGTGAGATGCACCCGTCAAACTTGTCGGAAAGCACACTTAGATTCAATTGTTGATTCTCGTGGGCATTTCTCAGCTTCCCCTCATCTGGGTAGTGTTGGGGGACAAGTCCCCCAAGCTTGAGCGTGTACCATTCTTTTTCTTCACTGGTGATGATACTTTCTTGTCCGGTGGAGCTTTCTTCAAATTGTTGGCCGTGGAGAGCTTGCATAGCTCCCTAAATCTTGCGACATCAGTGTCACCCTTGTCATCGACCATGGGATGGTCTGGCGGGTCCTCCAACTTTTCTCCATCACTAGAAAATTGGCCTTCTTCAAGGCCGTCGTCGTGTAGGACACCGATAGAATGTGGTATAGCTTCATCGATCACCTCAACGATGAGGTATGAAAGATCATGGGACCGTCCCTTGAGTAGATATATGCTATTCACTTCTCCGGTTGGGGCTCCTTCGGAATAATGCTTGAGCCGTTGTTCATTTACCTTGAATGTGGCGTCGTCTTTTCCTTCCAACTCAAATGCTCCCCCCGGTTGTATGTGCCTGATGGTGAAGGGTCCGGACCATCGTGATCTTAGCTTTCCAGGAAAAAGTCGGAGTCTAGAATTGTATATGAGGACCTTGTCTCCGATCTTGAAGTCTGTAACAGTCACGCATGCGTCTTGGAGAATTCTAGTTCTTTCCTTGTAAATTCTTGAGCTCGCGTAAGCGTCTCGCCTAGTCTCGTCAAGCTCATTGATTTCTAGGAGTCGCCTCACTACCGCACTCTTGTAGTCATAATTAAAGGTCTTGATGGCCCAATATGCACGGTGTTCCAACTCCATCGGCAAATGACAAGCTTTCCTATAAACAAGTCGGTACGGGGTGGTGCCAATGGGAGTGCGAAAGGCCGTACGATATGCCCAAAGTGCATCATTCAATTTCATGGACCAATCCTTTCTAGATCTATCGACGGTCTTTTCTAGAATTTGTTTAATATTCTGGTTTAACACTTCCACTTGTCCACTCGTCTGAGTGTGGTATGCCATACCAATTCTATGATTCACCCCATACTTCTTCAACATGGCTTCAAACTTGTTTTCTATAAAATGACTCCCTCCATCGCTTATCAAAGTACGTGGCACTCCAAAGCATGGGAAGATGTTTTGCTTGAAGAATTTGGATACCACTCTTGATCGTTAGTTGGGGTGGCAATGGCTTCTACCCATTTTGAGACGTAGTCCACCGCTAATAGGATATACTGGTTTCCCTTGCTCGATAGAAAAGGCCCCATGAAATCCACTCCACAACAATCAAATAGCTCAATTTCTAGGATAGGTTTCATTGGCATCTCGTTCCGTTTGGATATATTTCCTGTCCGTTGGAATCTATCGCATTGCTTGACGAAGTCCTTCGTATCCTTGAACATGGTTGGCCAAAAGAACCCGCATTGCAATATCTTTGCGGTGGTTTTGAAAGTGGCGTGATGTCCCCCGCAAGGCATATTATGGCAATGTGAAATGATAGATATGGCCTCCTCCTTTGAAACACACCTCCGTATAATACCATCCTTGCATATCTTGAAGATGTACGGGTGTTCCCAAAAGTAGTTGCGGACTTCGTGCATGAATCTCCTTTTTGTTGCATGGCCATCCCACATGGTTTTATCCTGCATGCCAAATAGTTCACATAATCCGCATACCAAGGCACCTCTCTGGGTCTAACGGCGAATAGCCTCTCGTCGGAAAAAGTGTCATCAATTGGGAGGCTTTCATCCTTCTCCTCACGAACAAGCCTGGACAAGTGATCCGCCACAACGTTTTCAGTGCCCTTCTTGTCTCTAATCTCCAAGTCAAATTCTTGCAACAAAAGCATACATCTTATCAATCTTGGCTTGGCCTCTTTTTACTTAGTAGATACTTCAATGCCGCATGGTCGGTGTGTACAATCACTTTGGATCCAAGGAGGTAGGAGCGAAACTTTTCGATGGAGTAGACAACCGCCAAGAGCTCGTTCTCGATGGTGGTGTAATTTTTTTATGCCTCGTCCAAAGCTTTGCTTGCATAGAATATTGCATGAAGCTTTTTGTCTTTCCTTTGTCGTAGCACCGCTCCAATAGCTTGGTCACTTGCATCACACATGAGCTCGAAGGGAAGACTCCAGTCCGGCGGTTGTATAATGGGTGCAGAAATGAGAGCTTCCTTCAATCTATTAAACGCTTACAAGCATTCTCCTGAAAAGATAAATGGAGCATCTTTAGCAAGTAAGGCGGTAAGAGGTCGGGCAATTAAGGCAAAATCCTTGATAAAGCGACGGTAGAACCCCGCATGACCAAGAAATCCCCTAATGCCCTTAACATTAATAGGAGGAGGGAGTTTTTCGATAACCTCAATTTTCGCCTTATCAACCTCAATCCCTCTAGAAGAAACAGGATGCCCAAGGAATATCCCTTCGGTGACCATAAAATGACATTTCTCCCAATTAAGAGTAAGATTATTTTGTTGGCATCTTTTAAGAACTTTAGTAAGATTAGCCAAAAAAACTCACTTCCATATACAGAAAAATCATCCATGAAGACTTCCATAATGTTTTTAATATAATCAGAAAAGATGGACGTCATGCACCTTTGAAATGTGGTGGGAGCATTACAACGTCCAAAGGGAATTCTACGGTAGGCGTATGTGCCGTAAGGACATGTGAAGGTAGTCTTTTATTGTTCATCTTCATGCAAGGGGATCTGAAAGAATCCCGAATACCCATCCAAATAGCAAAAGAATTTATGTTTAGTGAGGCGCTCTAGCATTTGATCTATGAAGGGCAATGGGTAATGGTCTTTCCGGGTGGCTTTATTTAATTTCCTATAATCAATACACATCCGCCATCCCGTGACAGTGCGTGTAGAAATGGGTTCTCCCTTATCGTTTTTATGACGGTCATCCCTCCTTTTTTGGGATGACATGGACATGGCTAACTAATCTACTATCTGAGATAGGATAGATAATGTCGGCTTCAAGCAATTTAAGGATTTCCTTCTTAACCACCTCCTTCATGTTAGGGTTTAACCGCCTTTGAGGCTCTATGGAGGTGGCTTCAGTGTTTTCTAAGTGGATTCTATGCGTGCAAAGCCTAGGGCTTATTCCTTTTAGATCAGAAATGGTGTAGCCAACGACATCCTTATGACTCCTAAGGACATCTAAGAGTCTTTCAAGCTGGTCATGGTTGAGGTGGGCGTTAACAATTACCGGATATGTCAGTTTATTACCCAAGAAAGCATACCTTAAATTCAGAGGTAATTGTTTCAGTTCTACCTCAGGGGGTGTTGTACCCCCTACTTCCTCTTCTTGCAAAAGCATAGCGTCTTTAGTCACGCCTGAGTTTAGTTCCTTTTCTGGGAGTGGACTCTCGTATGCCAGCTCAGATTCGCTTCTCGGTGAGGACTATGCATCGGAGTAGACACTACACAGCTCCGTGGTGACATCGATGGGGCTACCACTTTGTTTCGGTCCACACCTGAGATCAAGAGATGTACTAGTAGGTTCATAAATATCAGAGAGAGGATCGTAAAGTGTACTTCCCTGAATCTCGGCATGCCAAGTGAGCTCCTCGGGAATGTAGTACTCTTCGATGCATGCTCTATTGTCTTCAAAGTACAACCTGCTGTCCCTCACATCGACTTTAATGTTGCCCTCGATAGTTCCTTCCGGAGCGCGGAGAGATATGATCCATCACAAAGCTAGCAAATAGTTGCTCAATGGGGTCCTCGATATCGATGGCAAAAGCCCCAGTGGTTTAGACCTCATCAACAAGTTCCTTCAGAAGGGCTACGAAGGAATCATCATCTCCCGGGCTAGACTCAGTTTTCATAATCGCGTCTCCCATGTTACCTGCTTAATATTCTATAGAAAATACTGGGAGAGCACGTAAATTGGGCATCAAACAAAGTCAATGGGGAATAAGAAAGAAAGAAAGTGAGATATAATCGGGTAAGAAAAGTCGAACACTGTAAAATGGCTCCCTGAAAACGGTGCCAAAAACTTGATCGCGTCCGGATATACACCCGAAAAATGACTTGTAGTCTTACCGCAAGCGCACGGTGTAGTGGCGAACGGGTATCGAACATAGGGAGGACAAATGACAGTATCTTACTTCGATTACCGAGCTATCAAGAGAATAAGAATAGTTTTGATGTAATAGTCACAATCGTTCAAATAGCAAGAAATATCAATATAATAAAGGCGTCTAGGGATAGGAAATTCCCACTACGGACCGTCTCCCATCCTTGTGAATCATAAATTTCATTGTTGCTAAGCTTGAATATAGGTGAACTAGTCGCAACTTAATGTAGAACCAAGCTCATGCTCTCGTGCTATTGCCGGTCTATAGCTAACCTAGAATAGAGCCCACTCTCATGCAAACCCTACCCTAAGCCGCTAGCGTGAAGATCAACATCATCGTCCAATCGCATCTCGAGCCCACTCTCGTGCAAACTCGAGCTACGATCTAGGTTATGATAGTTCGTATTCGTCCAATCTCTTGCAAACGAATATTAGTATAGATTTATAATTAAAAATCCTAGCTTTGGTCCAATCTCTTGCAAACCAAATCTAGAGAACTTCAATTATTAATCTAAATCGAAAATCTAGGCCTTCCGATCAATTGGGATCTAATCTCTTGCAAATCCCAATCGATATGAATTCCTAGCTACTCGTAATAAATCGATCACAACCTAACCAATATCAATTCTAGCAACAAATCTATAAATTCATCACAATTCAAAGATCGGGTTCATAGGGTTCATCCCCATGCCCTAGAACGACGGAACTACTCACTAATCATCATGAAAATCTCAGAAACAACAACTATAATCATGGCACAATTCATTGTAAATAAGAAACAATTCATAAAAATGAGTTTTTAACAAGAAAGAACAAACCAACGACGTTGCCAATGATCTCCAGCTGAGATTTCTCCAAAGAATAGCCGTCAAAAACCTAATAGAAGTCTCTAAAAATAATTCAAGTCTCTCCTAAAACTAGGGTAAAAACTAGGTTTAAATACAAGCCAAAATCGTCCAAAAAATCGTGACAAAACTGCCCCTGCGCAGCCCAGAATTCGCAGTCCTAGCAGCAGTCGGAGAGGGTCATTCGGCCGAGTGACCCTTGTCACTCGCTCGAGTGACAAACCCTGTAAAATAACAGTAACTTCGGGGTTTTCAGGGGTCTGTCTATCGGGGTGGCTCGGCCGAGTGGTCTTCTTCGTTCGGTCGAGTGAGCAACCATGCTCGGCCGAGTGAGCTTTCTCAGATTTTCCAGTAACTTGGGCTCTTCTCTGTCTGAATTCTCTGTACCACTCAGGCGAGTGAGATTTCTTACTCGGCCGAGTAGACTTCCTTACTAGGCCGAGGAAACGTGGAAAATCTTCAGTTCGTATCTGTTTCACTCGGGCGAGTCTGAACCTTTACTCGGCCGAATGAGCAGTCTTGCTCGGCCGAGTGATGTGCTCTTGAGCTCCTTTCTTCTCCTTTTTGCCTCCTCGTCGATCCTATGATATTCCTTCTTCTTCCACTCATCCTCTATCGCTGATAAGTCCTCCAATAAGCCGTGGTGACACTCCGAAGTGCGTGAAAATCCTCTGATCTCATTTTCGCTCCAAATCGCTCCATATTTCCTGAAATTCGACAAAAACAAGAAATAGTGAAAAGCATCGCAATATCATCGAATAATCGTGAAAACCGTAATATGGGTGATCAAAACGTCATGAAAACAAGCAGAAAAAAGGTGTAAATATGGAGTGATCAAAATCCCCCAAGCTTACCTCTTACTCGTCCTCGAGGAAGACAAGCAAAAGGTGAACCCGATGGATAAAAATAAAGAAAAGGGAAAAAGAAATAGAAAATAGATAAGAAAACAAAGAGGGAAGTGCTAGATCATTTCCTCAGGACGTGGATTTTGCTTAATCAAATGGCACATGGCGAATATAAAACACATGCCAAAGATTTTTATCTTGATATCATAATATAAGGATGCATTCATAATAGAAATCCAAGAATAGCAAAACAATATGAAATATGGAAACATTCTAGAATTAACATCGTCTGAAGCATCTAAAGCGGTATACATAATTATAGACCACACACTTTTCAATTGAATGCTTTCTATTTGGAGTATAAGAGATATCACATAATATGAAGCAATAAGAATAGAAAGGAGTGGTTTTCATGAAATGCATGCTAAGTTTCAATTCCTGGATTTCGTAAAACTTTTAGTAATCTCACTGAGTATAGAAAATTACCTAGCTTAGGTTGTCATGCACAATCAAGTAGTCACTCTCTCTCATATCATTGGATCCTCTCCCCAAGCTTATCTATAAGCGTGGTGGCATCAAATCTAGCAATAAGAATATTCCCCATTTTTGAAGCTCCAAGAAAAATAAAATAAAAGAGGGGAGAAAGAGAGAAAGAGTATGAGATTGGATCATGTATGAAATTCTTTTCTCTTTTCTTTTTTTTCTTTTTTTTTCCTTCTCTCTTTTTTTCATATACAGCTGTGATCCCAAATCAAAAGATAGAAAGATATACATGTATTTTTTTTCTTTTTGACTTTGGGGGGGTGGAGCATGGATCTTTTGTAGCAGGGGAAATGCCAACATAAGAATCGCTAAAGGGAGATTCACCAATGATTCTAAGTATAGAAATAATTCTCAAGATATGTGAAGAAAGAAATATATGTAACACTCGGTTCACTCTATAGAATGTGCACGACAACTTTCAGCAGAGTAATGTAATGTACTCAGTTTAGTCTCAGAAAGCAAACTAATCCAGTTATATCAACCTAGCATACATTTAATCAACCTGAAAGTGAAGCGTATAACTTTTCATGCAAAAAGAAGTGATATAAGGAAAGAAAACAGTACTCCAGAAATAAGCAATCAAAGCATGAAGCTTGGTGTCTTTTCTATGAAGAGTATACGATAAAAATCATCAGACTCAGCTAATAAAAGAATTTCATCCATATTTATACATGAAGAGGCGGGTTACTATCTCAAATGCATAGCAAGACATAGCATATGATATCTGAAATAAAAACTATGGCATGACAAGATAATATGCATATAGAGTTAAGCTAATACCACGTCATCATCATCACAGAAAATTCAACTCTAGCAAAAAGGATAAAAGAAATAAGGAGAAAAGAAAACAAAAACTACTGTACAATGAAGCACACACAAAGAAATAAGAAAACGTGATGCAAGAAAAAAAATGGAAAAGTGGGTGAAAATAAGTGTAAAAACAAAGAAAGGTGGGAAAATGGAAACAAAAGGCGACAAAAATGAAAAGTACGTGAGAACTCACTTTTCCCGCCTGTCACGCGAGTGACCCGGATTCGATCCCCGGCAATGGCGCCAAAAAACTTGATCGCATCCGGATATACACCCGAAAAATGACTTGTAGTCTTACCGCAAGCGCACGATGTAGTGACGAGCAGGTATCGAACACATGTTGAGTATTGATTCCCCGGATTTGGTTTTGGATGATGAGCAAACATAAATATCTCGTTCTAACTCTTTGTGAACACAGTTATGGAGATCGTCGCCAAAAGAATACGTACATCAAAAGCGACGACTCAAGACTTCTCAATACGTGTGATCGTGTGCCTGAAGCTTCGTTGAAGCTCATGGAGTTTTATTGAAGTCAAGAGCGAAGATTGAAGCTAGCTTTGAAGACGGTTCGTCAAGTTTTATTTAATGTCTTCTATCTTCATAGAATAGAATGTTAAGCCTTGAGTAGGACTTACATTATAATCTTCATTTCGCTCATATCTTAGAGCTAGAATTATCATAGAAGCAATTAGAAACTTTTCCAAAGCCTATCGCTTCTTCCCTCGGCTTCTAGTGCATCTTAGTTGGTTCAAGTAGAAGAACCAACCGACTAGATGACGATCTAGTCGGTCGGCAACTCTTCTTGAACCGACTAGATGTCGTTGCTCATTTCTGCCTGACTATGTTGATCAATTAGTCGGTCAAAGAAGGTTCACTGACCGACTAGATGATGATCTAGTCGGTTAGGAATCCTTCTCAGACCGACTAGTTATCATTGCCTATGTACAGCCTGAGTTACTGTTTACAGTTAGTCGGTCCAAGAACATTCATCGACCGACTAGTTATGAAACTAGTCGGTTGGAATTTGTTCTTAGACCGACTAGTGTAACTTGTATTCAGCTACTTTGATTTCATCTCTTAGTTGGTCAAAGAACACTCACCGACCGACTAGTTGTGAAACTAGTCGGTTGGCAAGTATTCTTGGACCGACTAGTTCATATTGCCTGGAACTTTTTCGTTTGGCTGTGAGCCAGTTAGTCGGTTCATGAAGAATCACCGACCGACTAGTTGCCAATCTAGTCGGTCAGTGATCCTTCTTAGACCGACTAACTGCTTCAGAAATATGGCCGTTGGGAATCTTTTGAGCAAGATTTTTCTTGCCTCTATAAATACAAACCTGATTCGTTTGAGGCAAGGTAAGAGGTCCATTATCCAAGTTATTTCAGACCTAAGAGAAGAGTTTTCTCAAGCTATTTCTAAGCTCTCTCTTCTCACCAAGAATCTCTCCTTCACTCTTTGAGCAAAATTCCTCAAGAGAGATTCTCTCCATTGTGAGCCATTTCAAGCCAAGGGCTTTGAATCCAAGTCACCTTCCTCCACCCTAGGCTTCCATTGCTTGTCAACTTCTTGGAGCTAGGGCTTGGTGACATCTTCTTCCTCAAAATCCCTCTTTGCCATAATTTGGTAAGTATACTCAAGGCATAGGATTTTGTGGTAAGTGTTTCATTATTTCATCGCATTTGATATTTGAATTGTTCTCTCGGTTGTGAGAGAAGTGTGTGATCCCGGGTTGTGGGAGTCACATTTATATTGTGTATGATTTGGTCTTGTGAAGGTTTTTCACAAGAATTTCATAGTGCATAATCTTGGGTTAGTGGTTTCTAACTCAAGTATCCGGAGGGGATTCGCGTGGTTGGGATCCGGGTGGTTGGGACGTAGGATCACCGGGAACTAGTCGGGGAGACTTGGGTGGATCCAAACCCGTTACATGCTTTGTTTGTGTTTGTCCATTCTTATTGTTTGTAGTCTATTCCGCATTGTTGTTTGTATGTTTGCACAATAATTAGGAATAACACTCTTGATTATTTTAAAGTACTATCACCCCCCCCCCCTCTAGTACATGTGCAGTAGCTTCACAGGGCACTACAACACAGGGAGGACAAATGACAGTATCTTACTTCGACTACCTAGCTATCAAGAGAATAAGAATAGTTTTGTTGTAACAGTCACAATCATTCAAATAGCAAGCAATATCAATATAATAAAAGCGTCTAGGGATAGGACATTCCCACTACGGACCGTCTCTCATCCTAGTGAATCATAAATTTCATTGTTACTAAGCTTAGATATAGGTGAACTAGTTGCAACTTAATATAGAACCAAGCTTACGCTCTCGCGCTATTGTCAGTCTATAGCAAACCTAGAATAGAGCCCACTCTCGTGCAAACCCTACCCTAAGCCGCTAGCGTGAAGATCAACATCATCGTCCAATCGCATCTCGATCCCACTCTCGTGCAAACTCGAGCTACGATCTAGGTTATGATAGCTCGTATTCGTCCAATCTCTTGCAAACGAATATTAGTATAGATTTATAATTAAAAATCCTAGCTTTGGTCCAATCTCTTGCAAACCAAATCTAGAGAACTTCAATTATTAATCTAAATCTAAAATCTAGGCCTTCCGATCAATTAGGATCCAATCTCTTGCAAATCCCAATTGCTATGAATTCCTAGCTACTCGTAATAAATCGATCACAACCTAACCAATATCAATTCTAGCAACAAATCTATAAATTCATCACAATTCAAAGATCGGGTTCATAGGGTTCATCCCCATGCCCTAGAACGATGGAACTACTCACTAATCATCATGAAAATCTCAGAAACAACAACTATAATCATGTCACAATTCATTGTAAATAAGAAACAATTCATAAAAATGAGTTTTTAACTAGAAAGAACAAACCAACGACGTTGCCAATGATCTCCAGCTGAGATTTCTCCAAAGAATAGCCGTCAAAAACCTAATAGAAGTCTCTAAAAATAATTCAAGTCTCTCCTAAAACTAGGGTAAAAACAAGGTTTAAATACAAGCCAAAATCGTCCAAAAAATCGTGACAAAACTGCCCCTGCGCAGCCCAGAATTCGCAGTCCTAGCAGCAGTCGGAGCGGGTCATTCGGCCGAGTGACCCTTGTCACTCGCTCGAGTGACAAACCCTGTAAAATAACAGTAACTTCGGGGTTTTCAGGGGTCTGTCTATCGGGGTGGCTCGGCCGAGTAGTCTTCTTCGTTCGGTCGAGTGAGCAACCATGCTCGGCCGAGTGAGATTTCTCAGATTTTTCAGTAACTTGGGCTCGTCTCTGTCTGAATTCTATGTACCACTCGGATGAGTGAGATTTCTTACTCGGCCGAGTAGACTTCCTTACTCAGTCGAGGAGACGTGGAAAATCTTCAGTTTGTATCTGTTTCACTCGGGCGAGTCTGAACCTTTACTCGGCCGAATGAGTAGTCTTGCTCGGCCGAATGATGTTCTCTTGAGCTCCTTTCTTCTCCTTTTTGCCTCCTCGTCGATCCTATGATATTCCTTCTTCTTCCACTCATCCTCTATAAGTCCTCCAATAAGCCGTGGGTGACACTCCGAAGTGCGTGAAAATCCTCTGATCTCATTTTCTCTCCAAATCGTTCCATATTTCCTGAAATTCGACAAAAACAAGAAATAGTGAAAAGCATCGCAATATCATCGAATAATCGTGAAAAACGCAATATGGGTGATCAAAACGTCTTGAAAACATGCAGAAAAAAGGTGTAAAATATGGAGTGATCACCCCCCCATTACTCGATCTGACGGATCACCGCCCCTTCGCCGCCCCTTTGCCGCTCGTGCCACCCGAGCGTCGGTGTCGCCATCCCAATTCTACCAACCCCTCTTTCCCCTCTCTCCCCATATCTCTATCTCTCCATTTTCCCCAAATTGAACCCTATATCTAATTCTTCCTATAATGAACCCCAAACCCTATCTACTTTCCTAATTACCTACTGATACTATCTTCCTATCTTATTGCAGGTACATTTGGAACTCTTCAAGGAGGAGTTCGGTTTGGATTAGCTTGGGGGGTCGTTTGGATTTGAGGCTACGCACGTGCATATACTACATTTGCTTTCGCATGTACTTACGATATCGGTATACTCCTTCCACTTATTATTTTCATTACCGTTTATTGTACTCACTTTGTTAGCCCTACACTTGCACGATGCCTCCTAGCCTTAGGCCTAGGAAGCCTCAGCTGAAGAAGAGGAAGGCCGCCACAGGTCCCTCCTCTTCTAGGTCAGCATGACATCCCTGTCGGGCACGCTCACCCACACCCGAGTAGTACTTGGGTGATTTTCCGTCCTTCTCTGACTCATCCCGATCCACATCCCCCACGTCTCTAGCGATAGAGTCCCCACCCACCCCCATGCAACACCGCCCCACCCATCCCCACTACCGCACCTTTACCCCATGCAGTTCCTCCACCACCCACCCTGAGGACGTATGATATCGTCGTCAGGGACGACGCTCACCACGAGCGTTTCGTCGCCATCTCCCACCGCACCATCGTCCCCACCCGATTCATCTACGTTCCCACCCTCCAGAGATTTGGCATCCTTCAGGGTGTCCATAGGCTCTACCAGGTCATAGGTTTGGACCACCTTCTCACCACCCACGCGCACAACTACACGCGTCTCACTCTCGAGGCACTGAGCTCCATCGCCCTAGAGGGTGCTGGCATCTGCTTCAGGTTGCTTGACTATGACGTAGTGGTCACACACGCCATGATCTGCACCCACTTCTGCTTTACTGCCATCCCCGACCCGACCCTCGCCTACTTCCCAGACTGCGAGCTCGCCAAGTTCGATGCCGACCAGTTCTGGCATCGCATTACTGATCTGTGAGGATATCACCCTAGTAGGGCTAAGTACTCTTGTATAGTCCACCCATGTCTCTACTCTGCCCAGCGCCACCTCGCCACCACCCTTTTCTCCAGGCCAGAGGTCGGGACACTCTCCCTGCCTGAGCTTTCCCATCTTATGGGGATGACTCGACTTCTGCGTCGCCACCCCCGATGGTTCTCCACCCCATTTCTTCTCTCTGACGTAGCACACCAGCTGTGTCACCACCTTATCCAGACTGCCCACACCACCATCGATATCGGATGCATTGGATTTTTCACCATTTTTGCCTCCATGCTCGGCCTTGCACTTCCTGCAGGTCAAGCAATACTCACCAGGCCTACATGCCTGACGTTGGATGTGCTTACCTGCATGTCCATCATCAGGCTGCAGGGTGAGTGTCACTGGATCTACCTACTATGCGCCTATCGAGAGTAGCACCAATATCTGCCATGCCCAGATTTCACCCGTGTAGAGCCAGTCATGCTTGACTGGCTCATTCCCTGCATTTTTTGATCCCTCCCATCTACGAACTTGAGCCCCCAGGAGGACCAGTCGTCGATGATGACGATGACTGGGTACTCAGCTCCGATGAGGAGGAGCCTGATATAGCTACCATATTAGCCGCCGAGTCACCTTGCACTTCTGCCCCCACTTCTACTAGTGCGAGCACCACTTCCACCACCACCACCACCATAGAGACCTCCAGAGCTGTCCACACCTTTTCCCCCAAGGTCACTACTTCTGTTTCTTCCTTGCCCTGACCTTAGGGCACGGCTGTCTCTGTTGCTCCTGAGCCTACCGCTACACCCATTTCGGAGACGGTTTCTGCCAGCACACTTCCAGCACATGTGGACCTCCTCCTTTCCTTTCCTATCACTTTAGGGTCCACGGTCACTCTTCCTAGCACCACTTCAGCACCAGTATCAGCGGTATTTTCTGAGACCGTCATGGTATCTGTCACCACTTCTATTGCCACGACGTCTCCCTTTTCTGATGCTGCTGCTGCTTCTACCTCTGCACCGAATCTCGAATCCATTCCACTCCTAGCTTCTTCACCCGAGATCCTCGCTAGACCACCCTCCCCTGACTTTTAGTTTAGACCCCGTGGATCACTTTCACGAGGACATGCTACGAGGGTGTTCTCTAGCAGTTCACGCTCACCTCTTAGATCCAGTACCACAGACACACATCTTACTGCGGTGGAGACCGAGGTCGTTAGCTTGAGGCGTGCCTTTGACACCCTATCGAGCTTGGTTGATACATTTCAGCAGTCAGTAGAGCGGGACCTCACCGCCATTCTCGATATTCTTAGGCACCAGCCTGTACCCACTATTATCCTTGCACCTGTCCCTCTTCCTAGACCAGACCCCATTCCTGTCACTGCCACACCGCTCACTGTGCCCCATTCTTAGGCTTCTACAGGGCCTGTCACTTTTTCTGTTGAGTCGGTTGCATCACTGGTGGACGCTTCTATTGTTGACACACCAATTCCCACAATTGTCGACACACCAGCTATTTCACTTTCTTCTGAGCCATTTGCACGATCTATTGACCTACCAACCGACACACTTGTCGAGCATCCACCTGTTGTGCCTGATGTTCCTATTTCTGGTCCTCAGCAGCGGGACCCATCACCACCTCCAGATGGTGGTGCCCCTGCTTGATCATTATATTATTTTTGCTCCTCCCCCCCTTATATTTAGTGCACATCTGTCTCTTTGGGGCCCCATCCTCTCATAGTTTAGGGGAGGACCCATTTTGCAACACTTGTATATATCCATCATGTTGCATTTGCATGTATTCCACTCGCATCATGTCATCATTTGCATCATATGCCTACTTGTCCATATTTTTGCATCTTAGGCATTAGGTCATACATCTGCATTTTTCCTTTTATTTGTATAATTTCATTTTTTTCTCATTTCATTTATTTTTCCCTTTTATTTTCCACCCACCCATCCTAGCCTCATTTTTCCGTCTTTCACGCGTGTTCTCAGCAGTGAGGACACTGATGTGTTTAGCTTGGGGGATGAGCGCTATCGCTTTTTATTTCATTTTTTATACTTCCTTTCATTTTACACCTTATTTTTCATTTTCCGTCCATTTTTTCCACCATTTTCCTTTTTTTCATTTAGCATCATATTTTCCATATTTTGGTGTGCTTGCATGCTTACTTTTATTTTATTTCTCCGCTTTTCTCTTCCCATCCTTGCTAGATATGTTTCGAATGATGATATCTCTCTTAGCTTTAGTAGCTATCACGATGCTTGTATCTTTTGTCATGCTATTTAGAGTATTTCAGTGTCTTGCTATCTATATGCTTGCATATATGTTTCTTTTGATGATTTCTCTATATGAATGCATGAAATGAATTGAAACAGAATGTATGTAATAGTATCTAGTATGCACTTGTTGGAAATGCACCAAGATTCATGCATCATTAGAATACGTGAAGCATCTGCCTTCTTATCTTATTTGCTTTCTATTGCATGCTTGCTATGATTGTATGACCTACCACTTGACTTCATTATTCGTTGAAATGAATGAAAATACACATGATTGCTTATGAGTTTCGCTGAAGTATTATCTTATTGAACCGTTGTGCACATCTTATGAGTGAACTGAGTGTTATTTTAATTCTTTCTCTACATATTTTATTATTCTACACATGTCACTTAGGTTCACCCCCTTGCAGCTACTTATACCGCATCCACTTTCCAAAATCCCAAAAGAATAGGCTAGCTTCCAAAAGGCCAAAAATAAGCTAAAAGAAAAAATACATATTCAATAGCTCCTACAAAAAAAGAGAAAACCCAAAAAGAAAGAGAGAAAAGAGAAATATTTCTCTATTTTACTACTTGGAGCTACAAAAATACTTGGGAAAATGGCCACAAAAATTCCATTATTATTCCGTAGATTCGATGCCTCAAGCTAAGCTTGGGGGTGTGAATTCATTTGATTATATGATTGAGTATGCCATCAGAGTGGAGTTGTGCACAACTGGGAATATTTGATAATGCTTAGACTTTGCAAAATATATTAGCTATGGAGATTTTTCATGATTTGAGATGAATATATGAAAGCCATGATCCTTATTTTATTCTCTATTGCATGCTTGATTTGACTCGTGTATGCTTCACTTATATCTTTTGGTTGAAAAGTGCATCACCAAACATTTGTATATTAAACTCTATGAATTACACGATGTGGATATGAATTGATTGCATAAATTTAGAGAATCCCGTCCTTTGCTCTTAAATGCTTGTAAGTAATATATTTAGTTAAGATATGAAATTCTTATTAGCATGTGATCCATCTTCGAAGTATCGTGATATGTAGCTATGGCTTGAGAATGCTCTAGCATCCCCCTCCATCTTCCATTCTTTTTCTATTTTGTTTATTTTCATCACCCGGTGAGCCTCGTATTCATCTTCCTCGAGGACGAGTAAGAGGTAACTTGGGGGATGTTGATATGTCCATATTTTACATGTATTTATTGCATCATTGCATGTCATATTCGCCTTAAAAATCCATATTTTCATACATTATCACGCTTCTAACGCCATATTCGAGTTTTGTATATCTTTATGGATTTTCAGGAGTTTTGGAGCGAATTGGAGCAATTTTGGGACATGGACACATTCGGTACATCCAGGATGTCATTAGCAAGGCTCAATGAGAATTCTTCAAGGCAAGGAAGAAGATCGAAGGAGATGAGGAGAAGAGAGTGAGAGAGGGACACTTCATCTTCAGTTTCCCAGGCGACTCGACCGAGTAGCAACAACTACTCGGTCGAGCTGACACACAGAATTCACAAGGAAACAGCCATACCCCACTCGATCGAGCAGATAGCCAGCTCGACCCGAGATGTATCAAACAGAGTGACTATTTTGGGCCATTCTCCAAGGCATTGTAGCTCGACCGAGCAGTTCACCTACTCGACCAGAGTCGTCATCAGACAGAGCAGTGTTTTAGAGAAGCTTCAGACCTACTGTAGCTCGACCAAGTGGATGGGCTACTCGACCAAGTAGCCCGTATCAGCCAGAGCAGAAGCAGCAACAAGCGGCAGCGTTATATCAGCTTGACCGAGCAGGCACCGCTACTCGACCGAATAGGGCGACGTGACCGGTCAAGTTGTTGGGCCCAAGTGCCCAGATTTTCTGAGATTTTGTGGGGTCCATACCCCTTGTATATAAGTACAATTTTTACCATATTTGCGAGGAGACAAGACTTTTAGTATTTTCCTTAGTTTTAATTAGATTTTTTCAGATCTAGAGAATTTGTGTGCCATCACTAATTTGTAGAGACTAAAGCTTTGATTTTTATTGATATTTATTATGTGGAATATTTATATTCTTAATTCTCTTTGGTTTGTTATTGCTCTACGACGCGTTGGTATGACTCTCTAAACTTTCTATTGTTTTTTGATGTTTTCTATTGCCGAGATAAATTCCTTTGCATCCATTGAATCTTTTATTGCTTTTGCCATGATGCTTGAGTAATTCTATCTAGGGATAATGGATTAGCCCTATGATCCTAGGATTTAGATGTAAAGTTAGAATTTTTAGCTAGCGTTGGTATAAAAGGGACGTGTTTTGGTCGATCTAGCCAAATTTGTAGGAGATCTTGTATTGAGATCGTGACCACGGTCGGTGGAAGTGATTAGCTTAAGGAGTAACTTATGCATTTAATTAGGGAGTTAATGAGTTTAATTAGGGCATGTGCAGCCTATCATGAGAGCAGGGCGATCACACGTGCCTTGACGGGATCCACCAACGTCCTATATTACTAATTGACGGCTACCGTAATTGCGTCAATAAGAGTCACCAAAACACATCGAAGCTCTGATCCACGAGAGTGTTGTGAGTTTAGATCATTTTATCCACGAGAGTGGCATGAACATTGTCGATTCTTAATGCACGGATCGTGTTCGCCTATCGTGAAAGCGGGGTATAGTCTGTGATACGTTAGATTCATGGCGCTTAGAGTCATGAGTTCTACATATTAGATGCAACAATCCCTAATAAAGCCAATGCAACGTAAGAGTCCTGGCCTAGCATCGACATCCGACGATCCTAGTGGTGAGTCCTAATGCCCTAATCTTTTATTATTGATTACAATCTTCCAACAAATAATCTTCTGAAACCAACTGCTAGCTTTATTCTTAGATCTAGAAATCACCCAAGACAATAACGTCACTTACCTCCCTGTGGATCGGTATCTTTATATTATTACTTGACACCGTACACTTGCGTTAGGTACCGGTTCGCACTTGGGATACATCTAGCCCTCGGCATGCGTGCCTTTGCTAGGTGGGGTTTAAGTGTTGGTTTCAGGAGCATCAATCACCAAGTCCACTTTCCTTAATTACGAACCTTGCCTCGACTTTCTTAGTTAAACACCAATGTGATCAATTAAATTGCAAAGCCAATAAAATTCACACTCCTTTTGTAAGTCCAACTTCTTTGGGTTTACATCTACTAATTAATCTAATTAATTAGGTTCTATGCAAAACACATTTTCATTTACAAGCTACTTTGTAAATGAGCAATATTTTACAAGCAATAGAAGAGATTTTAATTTTAGCAAGCGATCCTCCAATCAATTATATATCCATTTACATATATACACAAAACCACTTCATAATTACTTATACCACAGGGCAATGTCATACACCATTACGTTAGATTACAAAGGGCAGAGCGATCGCAGGATCCTTACTCATGATCAAATCATAAAGGAAATCTAAAACCATTTTAAAATTTCATTCTAAAAATTTTATCGCATAAAATTCTTTGAAGATTATAGTTTTCATGAAGAATAATTCTTAGCGTTTTTATCTTATAATGAAACATGAAAACCATCCAAAATGGTATCTCCTAAAATTCTTTACAGATTTAGGTTTCTTGCCAAAAAAAATTTTATTATTCATATCTCGTGACAAATCATGAAAACATTTTGTCACGCCTAGCTCCCGAGGATACAAACTATCCTAAGTATTCCTGAAGAGGCATAGGTGATGAAGAAAGAGAAGGGAAGAGAGAGGAAGAAGACAGAGCAGACCACTGCACATGTGCTGGGATAGTACACGTAAAACAATATAACAGCAACACCATCCAAACAACACAATGTACAACTATAAATAAAAACATCCATGTGACAAATTTATGCACCAATGTCCAAGGTACATCTTAATATATAGATAACTCCAACCCAACAGTACAACTCAACCCATCTCTAACCCAAGGAACAACATACTCTCATTTAACTACCCAAGACTCCAACTAAGTTAGTTTCCCCCCAGGGATCTCCAGCTATCTGCTACCTGGTGCAAATCTGAGAGAAAGATGAGAGGACACATCAAAACGTGTCCAATAGGGATGTCTAACTTGTATGGAATATTATTCAACAACATGCAAGTCCGCATTATGAAATGAACATAAGTGGAACATAGAAGCTACAATAATGGCATAAAAGGAAATGATACATGAAAGAGTACAGAAGGGAATACAACACATCCATGGTCATAAAGGAGTATCATAACAACTACAAATATAACAAGTAAAAGGAACGACTACAAGTGTGTAAAGTTAAGTGTATTCATTTATAGATAGTTATTTGGAAACCTGTGTAAACATAGAACATAAGGACATTGACCTCACCCTATGGTGGGGTGGTACTGAACTACCCCGCCAGTGTTACACGAGCACTGATTAACTTTAACGAGGTCTCTCGAACTCCCCTGTCTATGGTAGGAGTGAGACTATCCTCCAAATCATCACACGTATCACATATCAGGTCACTCCTGTAAGGGCAAGTGAGAATACTCACCACAACTACCACAGGTCACTCCACCCCCTGCAGGTGAGTGGATGCCAAGAGTCCCATCCTCGTAGTCCAGTCCTTATGGCTGCCCTTACTCAGGCGTTTCCCCCAAACCCCATCTTGCAAGCTCACCCTCCTTAGAGAGGATTTAGACTTTACAGGCTCATTTTAGTTAAACTTATTGTACCATGATACTTATCATTTGGAGTCATGTTAGCATGGCTTCACCTTTCATCATCTTTCATTTTCTGTAGTATATTTTTCTTTCCTAACAACTAGGGTCATGCAACTATGTGACATGCCCTTCAACCACATCAACTCATCATAACATAACGTATGATTCCATGCCACACTTGCCTCCATTATTACAAATCCATAAGTTGGCCTATGGCCTAAATGTACAAGATGTAGTTCTCATGTTTCTTAGACTTGCTTTCGTGTAGGCATTTTCACAACCACGTAGTGGGTAAGATGAACATAGACATTAATTCATTAGGAAATGACATAATGAAGCTTTCTCCCATGTAGCAACCATGATAACTAGCAACAAGAGTAACAATGGCATTAAATAATGTCATGAGTTATACTAATAACATGCAAGAGTGATAGAATCACGGCATGAATCCACAACAACCATAGTACCACAACAAATTGTAATTAGAATCTGGTATAAGGTTCTAAATGAAAGTTTTACATACATTAATTATCTTTCCAGAGTAATTTAAGAATTGTAATTTTAGGTTATCAATATTAATAGTTATGTCTTGTACTATAAAGTGTGCAGAATCTGTCCTGGAACTGAATTATTTAATTGTAAGGTCAGTTAATTAACTAAAGTCAGAATCATGGAAAGGTATCAACATGAAAAATATGTGTAATTAGATTGTCTTAGATTAAGTTATTTGGACAACTAGAGTGAAGGTTATGCTTTGTTCACAAACATGTTACAGAATCTGCCAGAATTTGACACTACGAGACATATTGGCAATTTTAGTATAGTTGTAATCATAATTTAAGATTAGTATCCAAATAAAATTTGTAGCTAACTTGATAAGATTTCCAGTGTATATTAATTTGTAATTTTTGGATAACTATAGAGGAAGTTGTGCATATTAAAAAATAGCACAGAGCATGGACATCAACAACATAAAGAGATTCATGGGAAAAAGCTAAAGTTGAATAACATGCCATAAAGATTAGGTTTCCTACCTCACAGTGATGGATTTCTTCACTAAATCTCCTCAAGATTTCAATTAGCTCCATGAAATTCCCCCTCAAGCTTCAAGCTCCCAAAAAATTTCCATCTTGCATCAAACAAACATCTCCTTCTTCTTAAACTCCTCCATATGCACTTCGCTATCACCATGACATCCAAGGGAGAAGATATATGGTTTTGAGGCTATCCACATGAAGGCACAAGACCCCTAGGGTGTTCGGCCAACAAGGGAGGAAGAGGGGAGGAGAAAAACATGAAGAATGAGAAGAAAAGAGAAGATAAGAAAGAGGGAAGAGAATGAAAGAAAATCTCTCTAGGACTTCCTCTCCTTTCTTCATTTTTCTTCTTCTCTTTTCTGCCTTTTTCTATTCTCTTCTAGGTCTTTCCTTTCTTTTCTTTTCCTTTTCCTTTTTTTTTCTTTAATTCCCTTATTATCTCTTAAGAATGGCATATGCCATAGGATATTCCTTTGAATGGAAAATTTATGAAGACATCACTCTAGCAATTTATTTATAGGCCCTTGTGAAAATTTCCCAACAATTTCTCAACATTCTAAACATTTCTCATAGGCCCCATCTACCTCACATGCATACACTTACATGTCCACACCCATCCAATGCATAATCCTTATATGTATACATACATGTATGCACACCTATCCAATGCATACACACATCTACACATACATATCCAATGCAGACACATATACACATCCATATACAAGTACACACCAATACATGTAACTTACATATATCTATATACCTCCACATATACTTCCTTATACTCACGCATTCTACACTTACATGTAGTAGTAAGCCTCCTATGAGAACCATACATACACCCATACACACATGTATAGAGATCTACTCACAGTCCACATGCGCATGCACACACACACACACACACACACACACACACACACACACACACACACACACACACACACACACACACACACATAACATACGCATACACAATACACACAACATACATATATTCAACAAATATAGGTGCCCACGTATATACAAACATATCTCTACCTATTCATGTACGCAGCCATTCACACCCAATATACATACACACATACACACATAGGTAGTACAATACACGTATAACTCACACAGGGGCATTACACATAGTCTTTAAAACAGCTTAAAAACTAGATTATAGCTAGCTCTAATACTCCTGTTACTACATGAAACTAGTGGATCTAAACTTTTTAGATGGGACCGTGAAAGACTGAAAATTAAAAATTTTCTATAAACTAGCATCCATGCGTACCAAGGATAGCACTACAAATCTAAATCTAATGTTGTAATAAAGACATAACTTGGTGTGAATATTCTTTAAAAATATCCACGAGTTTCGAATCTTATTCGGTGAGGTCGCAAGAGTTGCTCACCAACCAGCACCTTAGTTGATTCACCTCGATGATGTTCTTCTTCACGATCATCGAGCCCTCTAGGGACTCGAACTGACCTCCAAACGTTGCTGCTGTTTTAAGGGAGGAGAAGGAACAACTTGTTGAAAAAGCTTAGGCTCTTTTCTTAGGGAATATCTATACAAGCAAAGAGAGGATCAATACTTAGTTGCAACTCCCTGCAAGAATAGATTCAATGGAGCAAAGAGAGCAAGGAATGACCTTCTATTTATAGGCTTAGGAGAGGGAACAACCATGCACAAATGTCTAACCTACTTTTGGAAAAAGAGGCACCTAATTAGACTTTTGATTTCCACTCAAAAACACATGAAACATGCTTAATTTCAGTCTTAAAATGATAGCATTGCTAACCTCATTTAGCTAGTAATAATCAATAAATATTTGATGAAATTTGCAGTTCTACATCATGGTAAAACAGATGAACCTTTCAGTGGTGAAAAACACTCATCGACAATCGTTAACAGGTGTCGTTGGATGGCCAAGAGGCTGCCCTTGGCCCGCCAGAGGCAGCTCTAGCCGACGACTAGAGACTGCTCTGACCGGCAGCCAGAGACTTATTTGGCCGTGGAGTCCTCCGTGTTTCTTTGTGTTTTGACATTTCACGCGCTCTTCATGCGCTCGTAACTCATTTGTCTCCTCTCCAATGATCACATGCTTGCAACTCTTTACGTCATGTTTAAATTCTTCTCCGTCGATCATTACTCTTGTGATCACTGTGCTCTCTTATGATCACAACTTTTGCGGTCGAGACACTACTCTTGTTATCGATCCCTCGTATATCACATATATGTAAAGTTAGTTTCTTCGCTTTTCGTGATGAGCCATCATCTATGTGGGACTTTAATGACAGGATTCCTACTTCAATAATGACACGATCTCATTATATCATAGATCGGTAGCGGTGCGAGCTACATGTGCGGATCCCTGTTTCGGCATCGTCATTATCTGGTTAGTGTGAGACTAAAATATCATCGACTAAAAGTTGGGCCATATAGTGACATATATTGTGCAATCTGATCCTTTCGTCATGACTTTGTCACTAAGATGTCTAGGGTATGGATATTGTCAAACCATACCACTACTTAAATTCCTTGATTCATATGTGATCCCATAGTTCAACGGTTGGTTGACACAAGTTCATCGCTTACCATAGCCAGGGATTTCACTATGGATCCATTGACTCCCTGCAACACTAACCTCTCATATTAGAGGAGAGGAGTCCCATTTAGATGGACATTCACTTCGTACGCTTCGAATTATACCCAGTAAGTACCTATATATCGGGCGCAATGCTGATATTCGGTAAAATCCTAAGCATAGTGTCACGCCCGCTTCCCAAAACAACGGAAGCGAGACGTAACAAAGGTCCACATGGACCAGAGCTGTGAGGCTTGGACCCAATAAGCATCTGTAGAGATACCATGAAGGAGTACAGGTTCTTGCATATAAAAGTTCTGAACAAAGAAATAAGAGTACAAGAGAGAAAGCTACATTCATTAATATAAAGAGATAATATCCAGCGAGTACAAAAGTCTAAAAAGAAGCCCAGCATAGCAACAACTACAGAAAGGAAACTAATGGTGTAAGCACTCAACCTAGGCAGAAAGTAAAACGGTGCTACGCACCCAAACTAGAAAGCAGTAAAAACCTCTGAGAATCAGCACCATGGAAGTAGCTCTACAACTGGTCCTCGTCAAGAAGGTACTTCATGTTAACGTCATCTGGCTCCAGGTCCTCAGGTAGCTCTGGCTCGTCTTCATACTCTGGCTCAGTACCTGATGTACAACACCCAAGAGAAAATGAGCTGTACGTCAGGTAAAGTCTACAAGGAAGGGTTAGACTCTACTGCAAGTGTGAAACAAGTTTTAACAACATTTTACTGGTTGTATTACATGTTGTTGTGATGTTATGACAGTTATACAATTATACAAGGAAAGTAAAAACAGAGCATGAAGGTAAACGAGACAGACAATAACCGTAGCGGGTGATACTAGCTACAGGACTAGACTAGACGGGACAGGACAAGACAAGAAATACCTTGTGTGTCACAAAGGGTTCACGCCTTACGGTTTGAGGGTGGCCAGACCCTCTCCCCGTGTGACCGCTCAACCCTACCCCAAACCCAAGTGCTCAAGACAAAACAATACAAGGATCACTCTCGCTTGGAGAGCATCTGAAACGCCCGAAGGCTTTTTGTAACAGGGATCACTCTCGTTGGGAGAGCATCCGAAACGCCCGTAGGCTTTTTGTAACACAGGGATCACTCTCGCATGGAGAGCATCCGAAACGCCCGTAGGCTTTTTGTAACACAGGGATCACTCTCGCATGGAGAGAATCCGAAATGCCCATAGGCTTTTTGTAACATAGGGATCACTCTCGCATGGAGAGCATCCGAAACGCCAGCATGCTTTTTGTAACAGGGACCATGACACGACAAGTAGCAAGGAGTTGTTCATTCTAAGGGTCCACACGCACGCACACACAGATAGAACCTAGGGTGTCAGTTGTCGTCGTTGTTGTTGTGCTTAGACTTTGTCTTCAAGTCTAAGCTGTCAAAAGGGGGGTCCCGGACGCTATCATTTCACGTCTGTTTCTCTTTAATCGTACTTTTACCATTCAAGGGAAAGATGGCCTAAACGTGGTCGAAAGTATGCAAGTGAGAAACACTTGCCTGCGGTGGCGAGTGCATGTCGGTCTGGATCGTCTCGTCGAAGTGGTGCATCAGCGAGGGTTCGTCTGAAACGAGCCAACGGCGGTGTCAGAACGTGTTTTTCATCAATCCTATTATGGTAAGTTTCTAAGTTTGGCAGGACTACCCTAACAGTCAAAAGTCACATCTTTTTTTGTTCGTTTCGCCTAATCGACGACTATCATATGTGCACAGATATGCAAGTCCATTCGTCAATGTCTAAGGTTGTACAACGTTTTAAAGGAGTACAAATGTAAACTAAGTTATCGTTGATGACTTTTAGATTAGGTTTTAGATTCGCTACGATGTGGGTTCTTACTATGCGTTAGTGGCCGGCGCCCCGCCGCAGTGCGAACGGGGGCGCGGAAATCTAAATATTTGTAACTGCAAGCGCACGGTGTTGTAGTGTGGCTTGGAGGTCGAACACAGGGAGGCGAGGATGTGCTTGTGTCAAAGAGGACCAAAATCACCCCGTGGGCGAGCTAGCTCGGATCGAAAGATGGGTTGTCACGGTAAATGAATGCAAAGTATAGACAATATGAAGGAAAAATCCGGGACTTTGGTTTCCACCCCAACGAGCGACTCTCGCCGGTACGGCCTACAGGTAGGATGGCGATCGAAATTAGGGTCTAATGGTAAGACGTTGCCTCTGAAAGTGGTACCCGGCATCCCATGGGCCCGATATTCTGGTCGGTGTCCAGGATGATACGCCGGACTTCCCGGGTTCGATCAGTGGGCACTCCCGTGTCCATTAACACTGATCGACTCCGGGAGCACTAAGCTCGCAACGATAATTCCCAACGTCTTATCATGCCGCTCTCGTGCGCTAGGATTCGGCGTCTACGCTAAGGGCGTGAGCTATGGCTAGGGAGTCAACCGCCAAGTTTATTCCCCCTTGGCCCAACGGTCAAAGGCGGTCTTTTTCCCGCCGATGACAATAAAACACCCCGCGTAACCGTTAGATTCCTAATCCCTATCGATTTCCTAACCCTATGGACGCATCGGGAAGAGCCCACGAAGAGGTTTCCGCCAAAATCCCAGATTTGTGAACTACTCACAAATATTCATTAAAAAGCGATCTAAATGAAAATGGACCGTCAAAATCATAATCAGACAATATAAATGCAATGGTAGTAAAGAAATTAAGATAATACTAAAGTTTTACAAAGATCCGAAAACTTACAAGAACTGAAAAATTACAGCCGTCACAAAATGAAGAAAACAGTAAAAAATAACCAACTCTCGAATCTGGAAAACCTAGGGTTCGATTTATAGAAAACGACATCACCCGACCGGTTGACAAGTCAACCAGTCGGGTGAGCCACTTCACAAAATTACAGCGCAAAGCGGGGTTTCACCCGGTCAGGATGAACCGGTCGGTTGGATCTTGGATGCGGTCGGTTGGATCTTGGTGCCGACCGGTTGGATCTTGGTGCAGACCGAGTGAGGAGACCGGTTGGAACTTCGAGTCTTGGCTGTTGAAATTCAGCTACAGGTAAACCGATCGGGTGAAGGTCACCTGATCGGTTGGCAATCAGCTCCGAATTCCAGAGACATTGAGCTTCTGACCCGGTCGCTGAACCGACCGGGTGACTTCTCGTTAGCTCCAAGCTGCGTCCGGGTGGTGCACGCGTGCATCACTCGATCGGTTGGAGATGACCAACCGACCGGGTGAGGGGCTGAAAGATGCAATCTTCGTCGTTTGACCCCCTGGATCACGCGTGACTCCTCCCGTTGCTCCGGGGACACATGACATCATCGTTTTACGCCCCAAATGCCAGCAAACTCCTGCAAAACACGGAAAACACGAAAAAGTGAAAGCAAACAAGAAAACACAAGAAAACACGAGAAAACGAATAAAAGACGGCGGTAAAATACGCAAAAACACGGAAGAAAACGTGCGTAAATCTATGAAATATAAACGCACGTCAAAATCCCCCAAGCTGAACTCTTCCTTGTCCTCGAGGAAGACGAGTGAGATTAGGAGCTCGGAAGGAGAAAATAGAGAGAAAGAGAGAAAAAAGAAAACTCGATATCCTAGATCGCCCGTCAGGGCCAACAAAATCAAAAACGACACACCAAGCAAGCAAACACCAAATCACATCACTAAACCTAGGAATACGAGTCCAAACAAGTGCCGTGGGCCCACGCGGTGAAGCACGAGTGAGTGTGGTCGTGCGCTAGCAGTCGGTGTCGCTATCTAAGATGTGCAATAAATCTCGATATACACAAATCCAGGAAACGACCCAAATACCGATTCGAATTTGAAATTACGCTGAATATTAGCTCAAGCATGCATGAGAAGAGTATAAGAATAGAAGCGTATCATGCATCGGGGACTCCACAGCTAGGGACAAGGAAATCACCACACTATAGCCTAGATAATAGCTAAAAAGTTCCTAAGCCAAGTGTTTTCGAAACCGATGGGGGTTGAGAAGAAGTGGAGAAAAACACTCGGTCCAAATTCTCGCCTTCCCTTTATTCTCGGCAAGTAGGAAAATATTCACACGGGAATTTTTTTTGGGATTTGGGCATTTGTATTTTTTTTTTGCTTTTTGGCTATACAAAATTTTTCTTTTCTTTTCTTTTTGGGTTTTTCTTTTCTCTTCTCTTTTTTTTTGGATTTTTAGGTTTTTGGCTATACACATGTGTACTCTCCCAAGTGGGAGAACGGTACACGACGAGGGGATTTGCACCAAGTAAAACAAAAAAGAAGTCGGAATCTAACACTTGGGCAAAGGAAACTATTCTTGCTAAATAGAGCATAGGCTAAATTGGTTATCCTAGTCCTTAATTGTGGAATCCCGACACATGCGAAATGAAGTGTACGATATATATAGCATGCATACAGAAACAGGCAAGAGAAGCAAATACCGCATTATTCATATCGACTCGTGATAATCTAGGGGTCATTCCTGGACAGGTATATAAAGTAAATCACAAAGTAGAAGCACACCACACGGCTAGGCACGACACACGACTCACAAAAAGCTAAGTGGGCCCACGATGCGTGAAATGCAGGGGACTCGATATCCTAGGGTTAGTGAGTGTGATTATCGATGCTATGCTAGGTGTGTGTGATTTTGTGGCAATTCATCATAGGGTTCATCTCTAGGAGAAAGAGATAAAAAGAAGAAAAGAAAAAATAAAAACACGATGAAAACGACACAAAAACGAAAAAGAAAGACTCAATGACGCACAAAGTGCGACTCCCCCAAGCTGAAGCTTGCATTGCCCTCAATGCAATAAGAGTGAGTACGGGAGGGCAATGAAAATGGGGGGAATACGCACCGACACAAAAAGAAATGAAAAACGAGGAAAACACAGATACGAAACTGAAAATAAAGAAAAATCAAAATCAAACCACACGACACGAAAAACGAAAAAGAAAGAAGGAAAATGAACAAACTAGACGACACGACACGAACGACAAAAAGCACACGACACGACACGACAAAAAGCACACGACACGACACGACAAAGAGGAAAACAAGCACACACACACACACACACAGAAAATAAAACACGACAACACAGCAAAACAGACTTCCCCCAAGCTAGACATGACAGTGCTAGCAAATAAAATATGATCGTGAAAGTGCAGAAATATGCAAGGGGGTCAGAAAAATAAAAACAAAGTGAAAAGAAATAGAAATAAAAAGGAAGTGATGCGACACGTGAATGGGTCCTCCCCCTGACAGAGACAAAGCAGGGCCCCGCAAAGACAGATGGGCACAAACATAGGGGGACAAAAGCGGGATGGGAAAAATCAAGCGGGGGCACCACCCTCTGGGGGTGGTGATGGGGGCCTGTGCTGGGGACCAGGAGTCGTGGGGGGGTGGAATGTGGAGCTCGGAGGCATCGGGTGGGTCTTCACGGATGTGGCGGATGAAACTTTAAAGGAATGGGAGGTCTCGGTCGACGGACTCCTGGGTTACCCGACCGCTCTGTCCAGCTAGGAGGATCATGGCCGTGAATCGGTCGGCCTCGTCGTCGTCTTGGAATTGCATCCCGTATTCGGGATCGTCTACGTAAGGTGGGGGAGCGGTGCGTGGGGTGGTAGATGGATTGGTGGTGGTGGGTTGAGCGGGGGGTTGTGTGCGATGAGTACGACGGGTGGGCCTAGGGTTGGAAGAGCTGGCGTCGGTGGGCTTAACACAGCGGGGAGGCATTGTGCGGGAGTCGTATGTGTGCGTGAGTATGCAAAATACAATGAATAAACACAAACATGACCAACGAGCAAATGGAATATTTGGGGCAAAATTAAAATTGAGCTAAGGAGCGAGTTTACCCAAATGAGATGAAGATCGTTGCTCGTAGACGCCCCGATGCTACTCGATAGGAGCACGTTGTGAAGCCGTGGCAATTTCTTCAGCAAGTTTCGAAATTGGGGAGAATGGGTGAAAGTTAGGGTTTTGTGTGCGGGTGGAATCGAGGAGAATGGAGAGAAATCGATGGAGGGATGGATAGGGAGATGGGGGGTCGATTGGGGTTGATTTTGGGGAAGAACGAGGTTAGGCGCAAGAGGAGGAGGCGAAACATCGGTTTGGGATTCGAAAATGGCGAGGGCGGAACGAACGGGCGGCGACGGCTATTTATAGGGATTTAAGTCGACCCGGTCTGGTGAGTTATCACTTGACCGGTTGACTTTAGGTCGAAATTTGATGCCGAAGAAAACGCTACAGGCGATCCGGTCGGTTGAGAACTCAACCGATCGGTTCGTCGCTCCACACATTTTCCCGAGAACTCTGGGTTTCTCACCCGGTCCCTCAACCGGTCTCGCATCTTGCCACCCGGTCGGTTGACGAATTCTGAGATTTTTCCAAGAGTTTCCCCAGGTCACCCGGTCTGTTCACCCGGTCTGTTCTTTCTCCACCCTGTCGGTTCATTTGGTTACTGATACGGCTGTAAGCTGATACATCCCAACCGATCGGGTGAGTTATCACCCGGTCGGTTGAGGCCTTGTTTTCTGCAAAAACCCAAAAATCGCCTAAGTTTCACGACGGAAGTTGTTGCGGCTGGATTTATTTATAAAAATAGATAAAAATAAAGTAGAAAAAGTCCTAAAAACGGAAGTAAAAGTTCAGAGCATGGGTTGCCTCCCATGAAGCGCTTTTGTTTAACGTCGTTAGCTCGACGCCCGTCGATGATGTTCATGGTGGGCGATACGGGTGATGCCCAAAATCCGGCATCTCTTCAGCTCCAGAGGTTGTGGCTATTGGTGTAGTCGGCGGTTGTAAAAAGATTTGCTCGACTACCCTCCCTTTGTTGACAGGATCCGAGGGCTTCTCCCTCAAATTGGCGTCTACCACCATCTTTTTCAGGATCCGGACCTCATCACCGGTGAGGTCCATGGGTTCTTTTCCTTTTCTCCTCGTAGGAGGAGACTTAGGAAATCCGGGAGGGATCACTTGTCGTGTGACCGCCTCATTAGCAACATCATTCTTTGGTGAGCCAACTTGCTCTCCAAGGTCCCCCAAGCTATCGGGGGGATTCCTCGAGAGCACTTCCCAGGCACTTGTTTCGACAGCTCTATCTTCTTCATTCTCCAGCATATTGATAATAGGATCGTCCGGGGGATTTGGATGGTTCATCGACAAGCCTAAGTCAAATTCGACTCTTTCTTGGCCCACATTGAGGTAAAGCTTCTCATTCTTCACGTCTATCAATACCCCGGCGGTTGCCATAATGGGTCGTCCAAGAATAATTGGGGTATGCTTGTCTTCCGGCATGTCCATTACCATGAAATCAACTGGTACATGTACTCCTTTCACATCGATGGGGAGGTCGTCCACTATTCCCACAGGATACTTGACCGAACGGTCAGCGAGTTGTAATGTCATGCCGATGGGCTCTAAGTCTCCCATCCCTATTCTCTTGTACAGCGATAGGGGAATTAAGCTGACGCTCGCGCCTAAATCGACCAGCGCCCTCTGAATTTGCACTTCCCCAATAGAGCAAAGGATGGAGAAACTTTCGGGGTCCTTGAGCTTGGGCGGATTTGCGCGCTGAATAAGTGCGCTGCACTCCGCCGTTAACACGACCTTCTCTTTTCTAGATCCCCGTGTCACCAAGTCTTTCAGAAATTTGGCATATGATGGGATTGTCTCGATGGCCTCAAGGAAGGGGATTTGTAAGCTCATATCTTTCACCATGGTAAAGAATTTGCCATACTTCTCATCGATTTTGGCCTTGGCAAGCCGTTGTGGGAAAGCCACAACGGGCTTGAACACTCTTGGGTTCCCTTCCTCATCCTTCTCCTTCTCCTCCCTATGAACTCCCTCCGGAGTAGTTGTCTTGGGTGACGAAGCACCGTCGTCATTTAATTTCTTAGTTGGTCGTTCCACGACCAACGGTGCTTCCGGTCCTTTGGGGGGCTCTCTCGTAGGTATTTGAGTTCCACTCCTCAAGACGATGGCGGACACGTTCTCATGCTCATGCGTGAGTGCCAAGGTCCGATTTACCCCCCTCGGGTTCACCTCAGGCTGTGGCGGTAAGAGATTCTGCGGTCTCTGAAGGTTCGCCACTTGCAACCCCAGCTGGGTCCCTGATCAGTGAAGACTCTTTGTCCCATCTCCAGCTTCAGATTTATTTTCTCCTGATTGGCGATGTATTGAGTCAGGAGGGACTCAACTGGAGAAATGGCCCTCTGCTGGCCGTATTGCTGCCGGGTTGGCTGCTGATTCCTAGGAGCATACTGTTGATACTGCGGTGGAGGTTTTTGCTGCTGAAATTGCTGCTGCTGAAACTGCTGCTGGGGCCTAGCCGGCTGATATATCTGCTGTTGTTGCTGAGCCGGTTGTTGGTAAGGTGCCCGGTAACTGAGGTTCAGATGATTCCGATTGTTAGGAGTGTAGGCCGGGTTTGAGTTGGTTCGTGGTGGGAATGGTGCATTCCCCGTAGGATTGTAAAACAATGCGCTCGCCTGATCCAACGGTGGTGAGATGTCACCACTGTCGAACTCTCCAAAAACTTCGAATTCTACCGCAGCAATCTGTTGTGAACCGGTGCCACCGGCACCTACCATCAATGCGGAGATCTGGGTTGACAGAAAGTCAAACTTGCTTGACAATTTGTCGACGTCTTCCACTCTATGGATGCCCCCAGACCTTGGTGTGGCTCTCTCGTCACACCACCGTTCATTGTTGGATGCCATATTTTCCAAAATTTGACCGGCATCTTCTTCTCTTCTTGACATGAAGGACCCTCCAGTCGAGGCGTCCATGGAAGATTTTAAATCGTCCCTCAACCCATTATAAAACAGATTTATGATCTACCACTTGGGGAGCTCATGGTGGGGACATCTTCTCTGCATCTCCTTGTATCTTGTCCAAGCCTCATGCAAGGACTCGTGGCTGGCCTGGGAGAAGGAGGAAATCTCACTCCTCAGCTTCATGGTCTTCCCCGAGGGAAAGAACTTCGTCAGGAAAGCATTTGAGAGCTTCTCCCAGGTGTTGAATGTATTCGGGTCCTTCCCCCTAAGCCACAGCTTGGCTTTATCTTGCAAGGAGAAGCGGAACAGCTTCAGTCGAATCGCCTCAGTTGTGACACCGTTAATCCGGAAGGTGTCACATTTCTCCAAAGGAGTCTAGATGCTCGATTGGGCTCTCCATGGGTGCACCCGAAAACTGTTCCTGCTGGATCCACGTCACCAAAGACGGCTTAAGCTCGAAGCTTTAGGCCGTAATAGCTGGAGGACGGATGGCTGAGGTGGACTCGATGGAAGGCATCGAGTACTCCAACAGGGACTTGTGAGGTGGGGTGTTCTCCCCCATGGCTTCAGGATCCTCTCTTCTTCGCTTCTCGATGGCCAAATGCCTTAGGGTGGCGTTTATCTCTGGATCAAGTCGTCGAGACTTCTTGAACTCCTGCGTATGAAAAACAACAAACACCCGTGAATAGACAAGTGGGAAAGAAACAGATAAGATAATAAATAAAAATAAAAAATAAAAATAAAAAGGAAAAATAAGAATGCGAAAATTATCGTGAGGTAGGGATAAGAGCTAGACACTAGGGTTCATGAGATCCTAAAATAACAAGCACGTTGCCTCCCCGGCAACGGCACCATAAACTTGGCCGGTGCCCTGGTGCGGTGCGAACGGGGGCGTTGAAATCTAAATATTTGTAACCGTAAGCGCACAGTGTTGTAGTGTGGTTTGGGGGTCGAACACAGGGAGGCGACTGATCGCGCCAGGGCGTACACCCTAAAGAGCGACCGTGTAGTTTTACCGCAAGCGCACGGTGTAGCGGCGAGCGGGTATCGAACACAGGGAGGACGTATGATAGTGCCTTCTCCGAACAACCTGGCTATAAGGACAGAAAAGTAGGAAATTGCCTTTCGGTGATGTTCTCATAATCGTCAAACAATATAAAGAGATATAAAATCAAATAAAGACGCATAGGGAATAGGGAATCCCTGCTACTCACCGCATCTCGTCATTGTGATTCATCGGTTTCACAATTGCTAGGGTAGAATGTCAGGTGGACTAGTTGCAACTGAATGTAAAACCTAGCTCACGCTCTCGCGTTGTTGCCGGTCTATAGCAAACCTAGGCTCGGGTCCAATCTCTTGCAAACCCTAGCCTAGGCAAGCTAGCATTAGGATCAACGTCATCGTTCAATCGCATCCCGAGCCCACTCTCGTGCAAACTCGGGCTACGACCTAGGTTGGGATAGTTCCTACCCGTCCAATCTCTTGTAAACGGGTATCGGTATAGAATTGCAACCGAGAATCCTAGTATCGGTCCAATCTCTTGCAAACCGATACTACGGAAACTCAATTTCAACCCAATTCGGATTACTAGGGTTTCCTATAGAATTGGGATCCAATCTCTTGCAAATCCCAATCGATATGAACACCTAGCTATCCGTATTATATCAATCCCAAACTAACCCTAATCAATCTAGCAATAGTTCTACCAAATCGTCACAAAACGGAAATTGGGCTCGTAGGGTTCATCCCCACGCCCTAAGACGTTAAAACTGCTCACAAATCATATTGCTAATGGAAGAATAATCAATAGAAACAGCAATGGAATTCATAGCAATATTCATAATAGCAATAAAAATAGGATTTTTAATAGAGAGGGAGACAAACCAATGTAGCTTTACAAGAATCCAACAAAATAACACTTTCTTCTCCTCTCCAATCACAAGAATTAAACTCTAAAAAGTTTAATCTAAAAAAGGCTGCCAAAAGTAATAGAAAAGCTCTCTAAACTAGGTTAGAATCTGGGGTTAAATACCCCCCAAACTGCCCAAAAATCTGTAACCAAAATGCCCCTGCGCCTCTTCAAAATCGTGTTTTCTGCTACAGGCGCGCGGCTCACTCGGCCGAGTGACAGAGGTCACTCGGCCGAGTGAGAGACCCTGAGAATTTACAGTAAGTCTGGGGTCTTGGAGGTCTTCACTTCGGGGGTCACTCGGCCGAGTGAGTTGTCGTCACTCGGCCGATGGGCTTTGTTCACTCGGGCGGACGGCAATTGCAACTCGGCCGAGTGGGGCTTCTGATCTCAGACTGACGAAAGACAGTAACTTGGGAGTTTTTGATGGCCGTCGTCTGAGTGCCACTCGGGCGGACAGGATACGTCACTCGGCCGAGTGGGCTTCTGATGCTCGGCTGAGTGCACGCTGATATTAGCTTGTTGTGTGTCCGATCTGGCCGGCCGAGCGAGGTCTCGATGCTCGGCCGAGTGACTCCTTCACTCGGCCGAGTGAGATGCTAAAAATGCTCAATCTGAATGTTCTTGCCTCCTCATCGCTCCTATGACGTTCTTTCTTCTTCCGCTCCTCTCCAATCTCAAAATACCCCTCAGGGAAGTCGTCGGTGACACTCCGGAGTGGGTGTATCTCGTAATCACTCCAAATCGCTCCAAATCTCCTGAAATACGACAAAAATAACAAATCGTGAAAAGTATCGTAATATTGTCGATAAATCGTGAAAAACATGATTTGAGCGATCTAAATGGCATGCAAACATGCGGGAAAAAGGTGTAAAATACGGAGTGATCAAAATCCCACAAGCTTACCTCTTACTTGTCCTCGAGGAAGATAAGTAAAAGGCGAACCCGGTGGATTCAGAAAATGAAAACGATGGAAAAAACGGAAAATGAAAAACGAAGAAGAAAGATGAAAGCGAAGAGGGAAGCTGCTAGATCATTTTTCTCAGGACGTGGGTTTTGCTTACTCATATAGCATGCATCGAATGTAAAACACATGTCAAAGATTTATATTTCGATATCATAGTATAATAATGCCAATAGAGATAGAAAACCCAAGAATATTGATATAGTATGAAAAATGGAATAATTCTAAGATTAACATTGTCTGAATCATCTAAAGCGGTATACAATATCGCAGATCACACACTTTTCAATTGAATGCTTTCTATGAGGAGTATAAGAATATCACGCAATAGAATAGAAAAAATAGAAAAGTGTGGATTTCATGAAATGAGTGCTAGGCGTAGATTTCTGGATTTTGTGAAGCTAAAACAATCTCACCGAGTATAGAATATTACTTAGCCTAGGTTGTTATGCACCGTCAGGTAGTCACTCTCTCTCACACCATTGGATTCTCCCCCCCCCAAAGCTTATCTATAAGCGTGGTGGCGTATATAAAACGATATTTACGTCCCCATTTTTATGAAGCTCCAAAAGTCAAAAATAAAACAAAAGAGGGAAGAAAGAGACAAAGTATATGAGATGGGATCGTTTTCGAACTACTTTCCTCTCTTCTTTTCTTATTCTCAAATCTTTTCCTTTTTCTTTTTCTCTCTCTCTCTTTTTTAGCAATAAAAATACACAAATGATCCCAAATCAAAAGGGAGAGAAGGATATACAAAAAATTTTCTTTTTTTCTTTTTGGTTTTGGGAAATTTGGAGCTAGGAATTTAGTAACGGGGGAAATGCAAAATACTAGAATCGCTAAGGGGAGATTCACCAATGATTTTAAAATAGAGAATTAATGTTCAAAATATGTGGAGAAAGAAATAAATATGTCTCTCAGTTCACTCTATAAGACGTGCATGACAACTTCAGCAGGGTAATCTAATCTACTCGATTTCGATCTCAAAAAAGCAAACTAATCTAGATTTATCATAGCCAACATCATTCAATCATCCTGAAGTGAAGTGTACAAGTCATGCAAATAGAAGTGATATAGGAAAAGAAAACGGTACTCCAGATATAAGCATTCAATGCGTGAATCTTGGTGTGTTTTCTACGATAGCATACATATGAATATTCAGACTCAGCTAATAATAGAATTTCATCCATTTTCATAAGGAAAAAGTGTGGGTTACTATCTCTAAATGCAAGGCAGATCATAGCATATGATATCAGAAATAAAAGCTAAGACATGACAAATATAGCATGCATATAGAGAAAGCTAACTCCACGTCATCATCATCACAGAAAAGTCATCTCTAGCATGAGATGAAAGAAATAAAGATAAAAAGGGGAAATAAAACTATTTACAATGCGGCACACGAAGAAAGTAAGAAAAACGTGATGCATGGTAAAAAAAGAAAAAGTGATGAAAATGAGTGCAAATGCGAAAATGGCGTGGAAAAAAAAACTAAAAACAAAGGTGGTAAATCAAAAAGCGTGAGAACTCACTCCCCCAAGCTAAAGTGCACAGTGTCCTCAATGTGCGAAGTGTGGCACACCGAGAGACGTGTAATGGGAGGGGGTGGTGATGCATGCATGATAAAAAGAAATGAAAAGAACAAAATGAAAAATATGATGTGAATGTGGTGCATGCAAGGACAAGAGTGATCCAGATATGTGTGTGTCACCAAAAATACTCTCCCTCACTCCCGGAAAAAGGATATAGAATCATATGATCAAAACATGGACAATAGTAGTGATGGGAGGGGGGGTGGTCAAAAATATCATCAGGACCAAGCAGAGAATGGGCAACATAACGACAAAAAATCGGAGGCATCAAGGTTGTGCCGAAGCTGGTGGTGCTGCGCCATCTCCGTCCTGAGGCGGAGGTGGTGGTGGTGGTGGTGGTGGTGGACATGGAACGGTCTGCTGGGCGGGTGGTGGTCGTGGCAGTCGCTCGAGAATCTGGGTCAAGCAATAGTGAATGCTAGGAAGTAGCTCGAGGCGGTGCTGCATGGCGGTGACTGTGGAAGACAAAGCCCTAAAATCGCCCCGGAGTCCACTCAACCCCCCCCCCCCCCCTCAAGAGCGCGAACGCTCTGAACTAAGGCATCAGGGGGTGGTGGAGCGGAGGGACGGACAGGTCTAGGCTGAGCTGGTCGGGGCTGTCTAATACGGGCGGTGTAGGTGATCGGGACAGCAGGCATGGGTGGTACGGGTGTTGTGTGCACTAGTGGATGCCCAGCCTCAGTGCGAGGCTGGGACGCATGCTGGTGTGAGGTGGAAGCAGCAGCAGAGGGAGTGGAAGGCAAAATCGGTGACGAGGCGGCAGGAGAGGTCAGTGACACAGAAGTGGGGATAGACGTCACGACGCTCTCAGATAGAACGGCTACGGTGGAGACAGAAGTGTCAACCGCTGGGGAGGCAGTGTGGGGTCCAAAAGGTGAAATCCCAGCGGAGATCATACTGGCCATGGTCTCCACGACATCAGCAAAAGAAGGCTCTTTGCTCTCAACAAAAGTAGGTGGGCACGCGGGTAGCAGAGAAGTAAGCGGCTCAACCGACAAGGGCACAGCAGTGGTGGTGGTAGTGGTAGACGTGGTGGGCGTGGGCTCAGTAAGTGTGCTCCCGACACTGGCAGAAGTGGGGACAGAAGTGTCAGGAGCAGCAGAAAGTGCAGGCTCAGGCTGAGGGAACACAGGGTCAGCTGGCGGTGCAGGGTGTGTAGGTGGTGCAGGCTCAGCTCCCTCGGCCTCTAGCACGTAGGCGGCGGGGATCAGGAGATCCATCGCCGGAAGCCAGTCGTCGTGTGCTGGTCCTAAGTGTGTCCGAGTGGGGCTCGGAAGGATCATGTAGTCAGCACCGTACGGACCGTGCAACCAAACCCAGTGCCGCTGACTGTGCAGACGAAGCATCTTCATCCGGGCCATGACGTCTATAGATAATGCAGTGGGGCCCGGGGCTCGTCGCAAGTCAGTCGGAAGGTCCTCGCCGGTCATCAGGGCTAGCAGAGTGATCAGACCGCCGCAACATATCGGGGAGCGAGCGCCAGCCAATACGATGATGCGGTCCAAAAACCAGCTAGCGACGTCGATCTCAACGATGGGGACCAACGTAACTCCATCCCTATCAAGAACTCTGGGGTGAGTCATCGCATAGAGCATATAGAGCTCAGGCGTCGACATCGTCCCAGTCTCGTACCTCGCCAGAAAGGTGGTCGCCATAAGGCGTTGTGCTATGCGGAGGCAGGGGTGGATTATGGCCGAGGCCTTGGCCCTACTAGGGTCAAAGGCCGATGGTAAACCTGTCCGGGCCCAGAAGGCATGTGAATCGAAGGATGGGGGAGGGATGTGTGTGGGGGCGTAGGCTCGGTCGGGTGTGGGGACAGCGGGCCACTGAAAGAATGCCCTAAGCATATCGAGAGTGATCTGACACTCTCGATCCATGAGTCGGAAGGAGCATCCCTCAGCGGTCCGGGCGATCGAGCTGATGACCTCGAGTGTCGGACGGACGTAGGTGTCCGCCGACACAGAAAGAAAGTCTCGCCAACCCACGTTGTCATACAACGTGAGTAATCCCTCGAGTACCCCCAGGCGGTCTAGGTCAACAAGGTGTGCGAACCTGGATGGCACTATCGAGCGCTGGGTGATACGCTCAAAAGCGACGTGATGGGCATCGTCTCGGAACGTAATACCCAGCGGCCCGTCAAGTGGAGCCGGTGGTGGCGGTGGGTCAACTGGGAGTGGCTGTGCAGGGTGAACGGGGTCTGCAGGATGTGGCTATGCGGGGTGAGGTGGTGTAGGCGGAGGAGAGTCATCCATCTCGTGGGAGGGGCCGGGCTCATCCGGCCGCTTCCGCTTGGCGGAAGCTCTCCTAGACCGTGGCCGTGTCCGGGGCGGCATGTGGGCCCCAGGTGCTCACCAAAAATAGAAAAAAAACGCGGCGTGCGAAAATAAGTGGAACGAGTATACCGTAACACGCCGCGAGAGCAAAATAGTGGATGCGTGCGAAGACGCCGCCTCCACGAAACCAAAAACGCTCCCCGGAAGCTCCCCTAGGCTCCCCTAAGCTCCCCAATATAGCCTGCACATCAAACGAAGATATCAACACGTAGTATTCAAAATGTATGGGGGGTTAGGGGTATAATAGATAAGTAGTGAAGTTAATTTGGTTTAGGGGTTCGTTAAGCACATGGATCGTCGAAAAATACAAGAAATATGAGAAAATAGGGCGAAATGGGGTTACCGGAGCTCGGCCGGCGACAAGGGCGTCGCCGGCGACTCGGGCGGAGGTGCGGCGGCGTCGGCCGGCGGAGGTCGGCCGAGCACGGCGGCGGCGAAGCTGATTCGGGCGAGTCGTGGGGTGGAGTGGCCGAGGAATACCAAAAGTTGCAGCGAGTCGGGCGATTTGGGATTTGTCTCGTTTCGAAAAACGCGCCGACCCGCTGCCCTTTATATAGGAAAAGTTACGACTCGGTCGAGTGAAAGTGTCACTCGGCCGAGTGATCGTAACGGAAATATTTTTGAAAATTCCTCCCCGCTTACGACTCGGCCGAGTGGCTTTGCCACCCTCGGTCAAGTGGAAAAATTCCATTCGGCCGAGTGGCACAAGCTACTCGGCAGTTCTCGCCCTAGGAGCGTATCAGTTTCACTCGGTCGAGTGAAGATATATACTCGGCCGAGTGGCAATTATACTCAAATCAAGAAAAGAAACAGAGAGTTGGGTACAGCAGTCTTCCCTCGTTTGTGCGCCGCTCGGGTGGACGACCTTATGTACTCGGCCGAGTGGATGTTCTACTCGGCCGAGTGACCCCTGTTTTCTGCAGTTTGGCTCCGTTTGGGCTCTAATCTCTATTTTTCTTCCTCCAGTTGATTTCTTCCTCCTCCTAAGCATCGAGCGCATTCCTGGAGCGCTCTTTGTCGCCTTGTTCATCCTCCTAATGATAGATATCCCTTTCTCCTCTCCTGTCAAAGAAAAATAGGACCCGTTATCACGAATTTTTCAGGCAAACGACTCAAAACGCTAATAATTTCTAAACCAAAAATAACGAAAAAAGTAAAAATAAAGCGATAACCGGCGGGTTGTCTCCCGACAAGCACTCGTTTAAGGTCTTGAGCTCGACCCCCTTGGATTTTCAATTTAATGCGGGATATTGGGTGCATACGAGATGCACCCGTCGAATTTATCGGGAAGAACGCTCGGATTTGGATGTTGTGACGGCGTGTTCTTCCTCAGTGCTCCTTCGTCTCGGGTAGTGTTGGGGGGTGGCTCCCCCAAGCTAGTGCTTGCTCCGGGCCTCGGCTTCACCGGTGACACCGATTTTCGTATCGGTGGGGCTTGCTTCGGAGTCCTCATCTTTGAGAGCTTGCAGAGCTCCCGTATTCTCGCGACATCAGCGTCGCCTTCATCAATTTCTACGGAGAGGTCGGGGGAGTGCTCCATCTTTTCTTCTTGGCCCAAGTCCGGCCCTTCCTCAAAATCATCCTTGAATAGTGCACCGATGGAATGGGGGATCGTCTCCTCAATGACCTCGTCAAGGAGGTCCCTATAGTCAAGCTCCTCATGATAAGGCATGTGTTTCATTGCCTTGGGTATATGAAGCTCCACTTCGATGTTGCCGACGTTCAATGTTAGAGTCCCTTCACATATGTCGACAATGACACCGGCGGTGGCGAGGAACGGGCGTCCAAGTATTAGTGACGTATCGCCCTCCTCCTTGACATCCATGACCACAAAGTCGCATGGCAAACAAATGCCTCCCGGGACCTGTAACGGGATGTCCTCTACGATCCCTACCGGCCTTGTGATCCAACCATCTGCTAGTTGTATCCGCATGTCGGTAGGCTTCAAATCTGTGCCGGTGTTCAGTCTTCGGAACATAGAGAGAGTCAAGAGGCTAACACTAGCCCCTAAGTCCACTAACGCCTTTTGTAGAGGGACGCCGCCTAAGGTGCAAGGAATTCAGAAACTCCCCGGATCTTTGAATTTGGCGGGCTCCTTCTCTTTCCTTGTGAACCAAGTCTCCTCCTCAGCGAGCATGATTTTCCCCTTCCTCTTTCTTCCCGTAATCAAATCCTTTAAGAACTTGGCGTATGTCGGGATCTCCACGATAGCGTCGAGGAAGGGGATATTGAGGCTTACCCCTCTCAAATACTCGAGAAACTTGGCTAGCCGTTTCTCTATCTTTGCTCTAGCTAGCCTCTGAGGGAATGGGATCGGTGGCATAAAACGACGCTCCTCAATCTGCTGCTCCGCTCTGGACTTTTCTTCCCCTTGCGGATCTTTCTCTCTCTCTCAACTCAATGACCGGCTCGCTTGGCTCTACAATCTCCACCACGGTCTTCTCGGTAGGAATCATGACGGGAGTGGTACTCTTCCCGCCTTTCGTAGTAACTGCAACCACGACGTTGATATGGCCAGTGTTGCCCCGTGGATTTTGCTCGGGTTGAGCCGGCAACTGTTGACTGTTTCGGTTGAGCAACGCAAGTTGCTCCGCAATTTGTCCAACGACAGTTGTAAGAGAGTCTTGGCCCGCCTTCAAGGAAGCATTAATCTTCTTCTGCTCGACCATAAACTCCTCCACCTTAGTTTCAAATTCAGATCGTTGTTGAGCTTGCGGAGGGTTTGGATTTATCCACCCTTGATTGTATCCGGGCGGCCTATAGGGTCCCACATGTTGCTTTGGTGGGAAATTTTATTGCGGTGGCCCCCTTGGTGGATAATGTTGTTGTTGTTGTGGTGGTGGTCGAGCTTGATGAGGTAGTTATTGCGGGGGGTTCAATGCTCCATCATTGTTGGCATAGGAGAAACCGGGATGGTTTCTAGTGGCCGGATTGGCCCAATATCCTTGGTTCCCCGCGACGTATTGAACTTGCTCCAAAGATCCCTCTCCTTATTCTCCTCCCAAATATATTTCTCCAGTCTCTCCACTACCTTGTGGAGAGAGTCAAACTTGTTGGCAAGCTCCGCCACGGCCTTGGCCTCATAGATGCTAGATGGCTTCAAGGAGGACGAAGAGTGTCCTCGCTCGTCGCCCCACTGTTGATTATTTGATGCCATCTCCTCAAGTAAGGCCGTAGCTTCGTCGGGAGTCTTCGATAGAATGGCCCCATTTGCCGTGGCATCAATAATCTGCTTGGTCCCCGGTTGGAGACCATTGTAGAAGCTATGGACGAGCTCCCAATCTTCAATGCTATGGTGGGGGCACTGATGCTGCAGGTCTTTGAAGCGCTTTCATGCCTCGTAGAGTGTCTCTTGATGTCCTTGGTTGAAGGACATGAGAGCACTCCTAATCTTTACCGTCTTGGAGGGCGGATAGAACTTGTCGATAAACGCGCTCGCCAACTCATCCCATGTGGTGAAGACTCCTTCAGCTTGCGTCCTCAACCAATAAAGAGCTTTATCCTTTAGTGTGAAGGGGAAGAGGCGCAGTCTGATGGCATCTAGGGTGACGCCCAGCATCTGGAAGGTGGCGCACTTTGATAGGAAGAGCTGGATGTGGTAGTGTGGATTTTCATGGGGATTCCCATGAAAAGGATCTTGTTGCATAAGGACCACCAATCCGGTCTTCAACTCAAAATTCTTGTCGACCGTAACTCCGGCATGGCTATGGACGAGATCGTGGAGGAAGTCTTAGGCCGGAGCCTATCTCGAATGGAAATAATCCTCGCCATTCTTGTCGCTAACTCTTCAGGTGTCTCCCGAACGTTCATAAACCTCCCTTCCGTATCGGGTCTCCTCTCCGCTCTGATTCTCCGCAATGTACGCTCGATCTCAGGATCAAACAATAAATCTACGGGGTCCGCTGTGGATCTCGTGTACATGCACGGGAAAACAAAGTTTCAAAGAAGTGATTAGCACAATGGAAGGGTTAAATAAAAAATGAAGAAATAAAACAAAAAGAAAGAAATAGCTAGGGTGGTAGGATCAAACACAATCACCTCCCCAGCAACGGCACCAAAAACTTGATCGCGCCCGGGCGTACACCCTAAAGAGCGACCGTGTAGTTTTACCGCAAGCGCACGGTGTAGCGGTGAGCGGGTATTGAACACAGGGAGGACATATGATAGTGTCTTCTCCAAACAACCTGGCTATAGGGACAGAAAAGTAGGAAATTGCCTTTCGGCGATGTTGTCACAATCGTCAAACAATGTAAAGAGATATAAAATCAAATAAAGACGCCTAGGGAATAGGGAATCCCCGCTACTCATCGCATCTCGTCATTGTGATTCATCGGTTTCACAATTGCTAGGGTAGAATGTCAGGTGGACTAGTTGCAACTGAATGTAAAACCTAGCTCAAGCTCTCGCGCTGTTGCCGGTCTATAGCAAACCTAGGCTCGGGTCCAATCTCTTGCAAACCCTAGCCTAGGCAAGCTAGCATTAGGATCAACGTCATCGTTCAATCGCATCCCGAGCCCACTCTCGTGCAAACTCGGGCTACGACCTAGGTTGGGATAGTTCCTACCCGTCCAATCTCTTGTAAACGGGTATCGGTATAGAATTGCAACCGAGAATCCTAGTATCGGTCCAATCTCTTGCAAACCGATACTACGGAAACTCAATTTCAACCCAATTCGGATTACTAGGGTTTCCTATAGAATTGGGATCCAATCTCTTGCAAATCCCAATCGATATGAACACCTAGCTATCCGTATTATATCAATCCCAAACTAACCCTAATCAATTCTAGCAATAGTTCTACCAAATCGTCACAAAACGGAAATTGGGCTCGTAGGGTTCATCCCCACGCCCTAAGACGTTAAAACTGCTCACAAATCATATTGCTAATGGAAGAATAATCAATAGAAACAGCAATGGAATTCATAGCAATATTCATAATAGCAATAAAAATAGGATTTTTAATAGAGAGGGAGACAAACCAATGTAGCTTTACAAGAATCCAACAAAATAACACTTTCTTCTCCTCTCCAATCACAAGAATTAAACTCTAAAAAGTTTAATCTAAAAAAGGCTGCCAAAAGTAATAGAAAAGCTCTCTAAACTAGGTTAGAATTTGGGGTTAAATACCCCCCAAAACTGCCCAAAAATCTGTAACCAAAATGCCCCTGCGCCTCTTCAAAATCGTGTTTTCTGCTACAGGCGCGCGGCTCACTCGGCCGAGTGACAGAGGTCACTCGGCCGAGTGAGAGACCCTGAGAATTTACAGTAAGTCCGGGGTCTTGGGGGTCTTCACTTCGGGGGTCACTCGGCCGAGTGAGTTGTCGTCACTCGGCCGATGGGCTTTGTTCACTCGGGCGGACGGCAATTGCCACTCGGCCGAGTGGGGCTTTGATCGCGCCCCGGCGTACACGTCCCGAGGCGACGGTTGTAGTTTTACCGCAAGCACACGGTATAGCGGCGAGCGGGTATCGAACACAGGGAGGACGAATGACCGTGCTTGCTCCTAATCAACCTGGCTATTCAGAGGGATAATTGCCTTGGGCGATCCTGTCACAATCGTCAGACAAAAGTGCGAAATATCAAATCAAATAGAAAACGCCTAGGGAATGGGGAATCCCCACTACTCACCGTATTTCACAATTGTGGTTCGCCGGTATCGAAATCGCTAGGATGAGAATTTGGATGAACTAGTTGTAACTAAATGTGGAACCAGGCTCACGCTCTCGCGCTGTTGCCGGTCTATAGCTATCCTAGGTTTGGGTCCAATCTCTTGCAAACCCTAGCCTAGGGAAGCTAGCATTAGGATCAACATCATCGTCCAATTGCGCACCGAGCCCAATCTCTTGCAAACTCGGTCCACAATCTAGATTAGGATAGTTCCTACCCGTCCAATCTCTTGCAAACGGGTATCGGCACGGAATTGCAACCGGAGATCCTAGCATCGGTCCAATTTCTTGCAAACCGATACTTCGAAAATCCGACTCCAACCCAATTCGGATTTCTAGATCTTCCTATCGAATTGGGATCCAATCTCTTGCAAATCCCAATTGATGTGAATACCTAGCTATCCGTAGTAATTCGATCCCAATCTAATCCCCAATAACAATCCTAGCTCAATTTCTACCAATTCAACACAAATACGAAATTGGGCTTGTAGGGTTCATCCCCACGCCCCAAGACGTGGAGACTACTCACTAATCATAGCAATAGCACAATAATTGGCAATGAAATAGACAATGGAATTCATCACAACAATGATATAAACAATAAAAATAGAGTTTTTGGGGAAGAGAAGTGCAAACCAATGTAGATCTTCAATCAACCCAACAAAAATCCAAGTTTTTCTCTTCTCCAATCACAATTAATAAAGCTAAAAAGTAGACTTAAAAAGCTGCAAAAAATCTGAGAGGTGGCTCTTCAAACTAGGGTAAAAACAGAGCTTAAATAGCCCCAAAAATCGTCTAAAAATCCTGACCAAAATGCCCCTGCACAGCCTGTTTTCCGCAAATTTCGCTACAGGCTGCGCATCGCACTCGGCCGAGTGACAAAAGTCGCTCGGCCGAGTGAAAACCCTGTCAATTTTCCAGTAAGTCGGGGACTTCAGGGGTCTTCAGTTCGGGGGCGGCTCGGCCGAGTGAGTTGTCGTCACTCGGCCGATGGCTTCACTTCACTCGGGCAGACGGGATTTGCCACTCGGCCGAGTGGGTCTTCTGAAGCTCAGATGGCCGAAAAACAGTAACTTCGATCTTTTTGAGGGCCTTCGTCTGGGCACCACTCGGGCGGACGTGGTATCGTCACTCGGCCGATGTGGTCTCCGTCGCTCGGCCGAGTACACATGGAAGTCGTGTCTGAACGGGTCGGCCGAGCAGTGTCTCGCTGGTCGGCCGAGTGGCTCCTCCACTCGGCCGAGTGGGACACAAAAAATGCCCAAACTGGTCGTTTTGGCCTCCTCGTCGCTCCGGCGACGTCCATTCTTCTTCCGCTCCTCTCCAACAGCAAAATACCCCTCGGGGAGGTCGTCGGTGGCCGTCTATCATGAGCGCATCTCATGATCACTCCAAATCGCGCCAAATCACCTGAAATGCGACAAAAACAACAAAGCGTGAAAAGCATCGCAATATCGTCGATATATCGTGAAAAACATGATTTGGGCGATCTAAATGGCATGCAAACATGCGGAAAAAAGGTGTAAAATAAGGAGTGATCAGGCTTCTGATCTCAGACTGACGAAAGACAGTAACTTGGGAGTTTTTGATGGCCGTCGTCTGAGTGCCACTCGGGCGAACAGGATACGTCACTCGGCCGAGTGGGCTTCTGATGCTCGGCCGAGTGCACGCTGATATTAGCTTTGTTGTATGTCCGATCTGGCCGGCCGAGCGGGGTCTCGATGCTCGGCCGAGTGACTCCTTCACTCGGCCGAGTGAGATGCTAAAAATGCTCAATCTGAATGTTCTTGCCTCCTCGTCGCTCCTACGACGTTCTTTCTTCTTCCGCTCCTCTCCAATCTCAAAATACCCCTCAGGGAAGTCGTCGGTGACACTCCGGAGTGGGTGTATCTCGGAAACACTCCAAATCGCTCCAAATCTCCTGAAATACGACAAAAACAACAAATCGTGAAAAGTATCGCAATATTGTCGATAAATCGTGAAAAACATGATTTGAGCGATCTAAATGGCATGCAAGCATGCGGGAAAAAGGTGTAAAATATGGAGTGATCAGCGAGGATGTGCTTGTGTCAAAGAGGACCAAAATCACCCTATGGGCGAGCTAGCCCGGATCGAAAGATGGGTTGTCACGGTAAATGAATGCAAAGTATAGACAATATGAAGGAAAAATTCGGGACTTTGGTTTCCACCCCAACGAGCGACTCTCGCCGGTACGGCCTACGGTTAGGATGGCGATCGGAATTAGGGTCTAATGGTGAGACGTTGCCTCTGAAAGTGGTACCGGCATCCCATGGGCCCGATATTCCGGTCGGTGTCCAGGATGATACGCTGGACTTCCCGGGTTCGATCAGTGGGCACTCCCGTGTCCATTAACACTGATCGACTCCGGGAGCACTAAGCTCGCAACGATAATTCCCAACATCTTATACTGCCGCTCCCGCGTGCTAGGATTCGGCGTCTACGCTAAGGACGTGAGCTATGGCTAGGGAGTCAACCGCCAAGTTTATTCCCCCTTGGCCCAACGGTCAAAGGCGGTCTTTTTCCCACCGATGACAATAAAACACCCCGTGTAACCATTAGATTCCTAATCCCTATCGATTTTCTAACCCTATGGACGCATCGGGAAGAGCCCACGAAGGGGTTTCCGCCAAAATCCCAGATTTGGGAACTACTCACAAATATTCATTAAAAAGCGATCTAAATGAAAATGGACCGTCAAAATCATAATCAGACAATAGAAATGCAATGGTAGTAAAGCAATTAAGATAATACTAAAGTTTTACAAAGATCCAAAAACTTACAAAAACTAGAAAATTACAGCCGTCACAAAATGAAGAAAACAGTAAAAAATAACCAATTCTCGAATCTGAGAAACCTAGGGTTCTATTTATAGAAAACGACATCACCCGACCGGTTGACAAGTCAACCGGTCAGGTGAGCCGCTTCACAAAATTACAGCGCAAAGCGGGGTTTCACCCGGTCAGGATGAACCGGTCGGTTGGATCTTGGATGCGGTCGATTGGATCTTGGTGCCGACCGGTTGGATCTTGGTGCAGACCGTGTGAGGAGACCGGTTGGAACTTCGAGTCTTGGCTGTTGAAATTCAACTACAGGTGAACCGATTGGGTGAAGGTCACCCGATCGGTTGTCAATCAGCTCCGAATTCCAGAGACATTGAGCTTCTGACCCGGTCGATGAACCGACCGGGTGACTTCTCGTGAGCTCCAAGCTGCGTCTGGATGGTGCACGCGTGCATCACCCGATCGGTTGGAGATGACCAACTGACCGGGTGATGGGCTGAAAGATGCAATCTTCGTCGTTTGACCCCCTGGATCACGCGTGACTCCTCCCGTTGCTCCAGGGACACATGATATCATCGTTTTACGCCCCAAATGCCAGCAAGCTCATGTAAAACACGGAAAACACGGAAAAGTGAAAGAAAACAAGAAAACACAAGAAAACACGAGAAAACGAATAAAAGACGGTGGTAAAATACGGAAAAACACGGAAGAAAACGTGCGTAAATGTATGAAATATAAACGCACGTCAGTTAGGAGGCTAACCTTTTCGGTGTTTGATCGTAGATCGGACGTCGAGTCTGAACGGAGATAGATCTGCATCGTTAGTAATGTCTCGGCAGTGGGTAGTGCAGCGAGACACGTCTAGACAGCGAGCAAAAGGCAAGAACAGTGGCAAGCGTTGAGATCTCTCCGGTTGCGGGTAGCGCAACGGATCTACACGGCAGCGGCAAAGTTGGGGGAAAACACGCGAGTTTGGTAATGTGTGTGAACTCCTAGGAGTAAGGGAGACTGTTGGGGATTGAAGGAGGTCGATGGGGGGTTGCTCGGCCTGGTGGGTGGTCGACGGCGGCTGCGCGTGACTGCTGCCGGCCGTGAGAAGGCAAAGAGGACAGATTTGCACAACGGGTCGCTGTGCTTGCCCCGTCAACCGTCATTTTATGGTGAGATTGGTTTCTGTTTCGTTCAGCATGATCCATGGTTAATATATAACTTATTCAATTAAAATATGGTGATTGAAGCATATCATGAAGATCAATTAGCAATGGATGACACTCAAAGATCAATGAAAGCAAAGGAAGTGGATTGGATGATCAAAGATGGTGATTGAAGCTCCTAGAAGACTTCAAGCTCATACGTTGGATAGAAGAGAGAGTTCTACAAATGTAATCTTCTTTTTCTCTTCTAGTATGTAGTTTAGAAGTAGAACTATATTGGAGCACACACATCTTCATTTCAGTCTTAGGAAATCATTAGATCAACTTTCCTTTGACTCCAATTCATTTCTATCAAGAATGTGTATATCATGATCTCAACTGTCGACTGCTGAACGATTTACAGTCGCCTGTCTTAAAACAGTCGAGTGCTTTTTGCTCTACAATCGCCTATTTGTACATACTTAATTAGTTAATTTTTGGGCTTCTAAGCTTTAACTCTATTGGGCGACCGATGTACATTTCACAGGCGCCTGTCCAAGTGACAGTCGACTGTGATTTGTTAGTCAGTTGCATGTCTATCTACAGCCCAAACTTATTCTAAGTTTGATCAGGCCAGTCGACTGATGTTGAATCTACAGATGACTGTCCAATGACACAGTCGACAGTCAATGCTTCAACAGTCATCTGTCTTTGAGCCTCTCTGCAGACTCAACTCTCTGGAAAATGTCAGGGTTTGTGACAGTCGTCTGTAGAAGGAATTACAGCCGCTTGTTAGATTTACAGTCGACTGTCTTCTCTTCATCGGTCACCTGTCCTATTTTTCCAGACTTTTCTGAGACTTTCTCAACTTATCCAGATTACGGTCAGTCGCCTGTAGAAGGATTTACAGTCGCTTGTTGGTTTAACAGTCGACTGTCTACTCCTTCTCACTTGACTGTCCACGTGGTAAGTTACCGTTTGAATTCTCACCTACCATCTGTCACAGTGAAGCAGTCGACTGTGTTTTGTTCAACAGTCGACTATCGTGTGCGCAGATTCTATCCATTGAGCTTTTCTTCGTGGATTTCAAAGGGGCTTTTGGGGATTCTGTTTGAAGGGTTTGAGAAAACTATAAAGGCAGCCGCTACTGTTACATTGAGAGGTTACTCATTTTTGTAAGCAACTCATTCAAACATTCAAGCTTTCATTCTTTCAAGATCAAAGCTCTCAAAATCCAAAAGCCCTAGAATTCCTATCTTTCGTCTCTTGCTCTCCAACCTAGAACCAAAGAGAAATATTCTAGGCATTTGATGCAGTCAAGAGAAAGGGATTTTCTCTCTTCCAAGAGAGTCTTTCAACACACAACACACTCTTTTTCAAGTTCTATAGGTGATTGTAAGTGTTGTTTAATTTCATATTTCATAACTTTCGTTATTTGATTTACTCTCGGGTTGTAAGAGTGATTAGCTTGCTCCCAAATTATGGGAATCAAGGAAATCTAGTGTATTTCGATTTCACTTGTAGGGTTTCTGTAACGGCCGCTTTCCGATCGTTCGCATTTTCTACGTGTACGACTCTTTTCGTGTGCGTATTTTATTTGGCCTCTTCTTGGTTCCAGACTATACGATGTGAAATGTCTTTGTGACCGTATGGAAGAGTAGTTATTTGTGGGATTTTTAGTGAACGTCATTTCACGGGGCATTCTCCCATAAATCGAGTTTGATTGCAGGATCGACGTAGCTTTATACGTAGTCGTCGGATCTTTTATTTTTCTGTTCATTTTTCGTGGACCAAACACGCCATTAACTACTGTATCTCCGAGCCTCTCTTCGTTATGGTCGTCCCCATATTTTTTTTGTATTTTTCTGACACTCCTAGCCCACCCAAATCGCTAATCAAAATTCATAGCCCAATTAGCCCAAATCTAATTCAAAAATTCAGATCTTAATGAAATCATTAGGGAATCTCATACGTATCATGAGATTATTTTCTCCACTATTTGGTACCCATAACTACACCCTCTCCTCTCACATACCCTCTCTCCTAGTCACCTAAACACACCCCTTTCCTATGTTGAATAGCAACTCTTCTCTCTTATAAAAACAAACTCAAACAACCCTAGAGGAAACCGCATGAACCCATTCTAGCCGCCACTTATCTTCAGTTTTGTGCGGATTCTCCTCGCCACCAGCGGCACCACCGGCCATCCTAGCCTCTGGCAACTCATTCTCCTCCTTTCCTTCTCCTCTCTCCTCTCCTTTCTCTCTCTAAAACCACAATAAAAAGCCCAGGCCGGATTTTCAGGATGCAGTGCGCGCCTAGCAGGAAAACGGCCGCCGACGATGATCCAGCCACCCCCTCCAGCCGCTGCCACCTCCATTAGACTCCTCTCTGACCCCCGAATCATCTCCAACTCCCCTTACCCTTTTCCCACGTCTCGATCTCCTCGAAAACCCCGTGGAACTCAGATCTAGCCGGTGTTTTTGACAGTTTGCGCGTTGCCACTTCAAACTTGTGCCCACCGATCATCCGACCACCTACGATGACCAGTATACCGCCGTTGGACTCCTATCGAACCCCTCTACCAACTGAAATTTCCCTTACACTCATCTCTCATCTGTAGCTCCTGGAAAATCCGTCGAAACCAAGCCCAGTTGCTGTTTTTGACAGATCTGGCTGCTGGAGTTACTGTTCACGGCCAGCCACCGACCGTCACCATCGCTGGCAACCATTACCCCCACTTTGTCCCCCTTTGATCCATCTCCGCTCTACAACTTCCCTCACGCTCATATCCCACCTGTAGCTCCAGGAATCCTAGTCGAAACACGCCGTATCGGCTGTTTTTCACAGATCTGGAAGCTGAACTTCAACATCGGCTCACGCCCACCTCCTACCACCCCCGATGACAACTCCATTGCTATTGGATTCATCTTGAAGTCCTTTACCTTCTGCAACTTTCTGGCTATTCATCGCTGAAATTCCGCTGAGACACGAGACAACGAACGTTGCGCGAATCTGTCCTCTCCGGCTTCTAACGGCCACCCACCGTCGTACGCTCACGCCGTCGGCCACCGACTGGGCATAGAATCTTCTTCTGGTCCTACTTCATCTACCGACATCCCCCTTGGACTCTCAGAGTTCACGTGTGTTTCCGCACGCACGTACTTTTAGCCGACGTCGCCGTTATCGTGAAGATCCGTTGCGCTACTCGCAACGGGAGGAGGATCGCTGTTAGCTCGCTGATTTCACACCATCACCCCACTGTCTAGAGGTATCTTGCTGTGCTACCCACGGCCGAGGAGTTCCAGAAGACATCGATGTTTTGCCGTTCAGACCCGACTTCCGCTTGTTGGACAACGTCAAGAGATTGGTTCCACTAACGAGTAGTAAAACCCACACCGTAGCTAACCTAAACCTAAACTAAAATTGGTCAGCTTGAACTAAATTTATTTTCAGCATATGTAAAATGTTGCCCACCATAGGAAAGATCGATGAACGGACAATCTTTCTGTGCACATAGGGTAGACGTCGATCTAGATTGAAAAAACATCAAAACGAGAATTTTTGACTGTTAGGATAGTCCCACCAGTTTTAGAAACAAACCCTAATAGAATTTATTGAAAAACATGACCTGACACCGTCGCCGTGACCCAGTTTTAGACGGACAACCGCAGACGGGACACTTGGACGGGACGCTCCGGACGGACGACACACTCGCCACAGCAGGCAAGTGTACTCACTTGTACTTTCGGCCGTGTTTAGGCCATAGACTCGTAGAGCTGTTAAAATGTGAACAAAGAGAACCAGACGTGAAATGACAGCATCCGGGACACCCTTTGACAGCTTAGACTTGACGACGAAGTCTAAGCACAACAATTTTTGACACCTTAGGGTTTTCTTGTGTGTGAGTGCGTGTGGACCCCCTAGAAGAACCATCCCTGTCTTGGCATGTCGTGTCTTATTATGCACAGCCTACGGGCAATAGGGCACTCACCAGTGAGTGAGTGATCCTTTGTACGGATACACAGCCTGCGAGCAATAGGACACTCACCAATGGGTGAGTGATCCCTTGTACGGATACATAGCCTGCGAGCAATAGGGCACTCACCAAGCTAGAGTGAGTGATCCCTTGTACAGACTTGTCTTGTGCACTTGGGTTTGATGGGAATTGAATTCCACCCCCAAGTGATTTTGATGATGATCACACCAAATGAAGCTTAGTGTACTAACTACACTACAATTAAGTGTGCAGGATATGTGAAGCTTTACTCATATTCAAAGAAGCGCAATCTATGCTCAAAGACGAGGATGAACGTGGCTAAGATCAAATGATGAAGCTCAAAGCTCAAATAGAACAAGAAGTTCAAGTGAAGCTCACATCTACTTCATCAAACTGATCAAGCTTCCGAAGACGTGTCCTAAGTCTATAGTGAGTGTGTTGTGTCTTTTTAGGGTATTGTTAAAGCCAAAACATATAAACAAACACACACACACACAAAACGATTTGAAAATGTTTTTTGAATATCTTTTAAAACATCTTCAAAAATGTTTTTGAGAGCTTTCTCTAGTCATCTTATAATTTCCGTAGTGAAACTCCACACACCCTGGAGTTAGCTACTTGTCTGACTAGCTGTGTCGCAGGAAAAACCCCTCTGGGAGTCGACTACCAGCTGAGAATCAAGATTTCCTGAAACACACTGGGAGTCGACTACCACTCCTAGGGAGTCGTCTATCAGCTGTAAAAGTTTGACGTTTTTGACTTGAATTTTGAAATATCGTTGAGCGATTTTCTCCATTATTTTTGGGACAAAAGTCAAAGTATTTTTGAAATTCGAATTCTCAGTTTTGTCCAATAAATATAGGACCGTTTTCATTGAGAAAAATACAACAACTTTTGAAATCAAATTCTCTCGTGCAAACGCTCTAAAGTTCTAAGCTCTCATTCTTTCGCTAGCCAATTCTATTTTATTTGTGATCTTGCAAAATTCTGTTATTATTTTTAAAGATCATATTCTCGTTTTATTGGCTAACTGTTTTTCAAATCCGTATTATTTTTCTCTTGATTTTTGTTTAAAGGATTTTTGAAAAACATTAGATCTAGATCACAAAGAATTCATTCGTATCTTTGTGTGATCTAGAATCTCATTCTATCAAGCCACTACACGCAATTTTGTCTATCATTGTTTGGCTATAGAATCTGGGTGTAAAACCAATCTCCACCAATTTATTGTGTTGAATTGGATATATATTTTATTGTGTTGTTGTTGGAACACTAGACATGTCTAGGTGTTGCCAGTTGGAAATCCTGGTCAAGACTAGGTCGTTGGAAATCCTAACGAGTGGAGTTAGGTACTTGTATTTGCCAAGGCAGATAGTGGAAAATCTCGTACCGGATTGGTCGGGGACTGGACGTACCCAAAAGTTGTGGGGAACCAGGATAAAAATCCTTGTGTATGCGATTACTTATCTGTGTTTGTTTATCTTTGCTCTTACTTTATTATTTGCTAATTGTTATTCATCTATTGCAAAGATCAACTTACTTTTATCCGCTGTGAATATAATATTTGTATCACTTGCAATCGTATCTGTGCTTATAAATACTATGGGAGTCGACTACTGTTCATAGGGAGTCGACTACCTGCTGTGAAATTACTCTGTGTATTTTTAAGATTATTTTGTTGATTAAGAACCAAGCATAGATCGCTCTACTTGGTTTCTTAGGCAACATTAGAAGGACGTTTATTAACAATCGAAAAAGTTTACTATTTGCACAACACTATTCAACCCCCCCCCCCCTTCTAGTGTTGTTTGTCATCCACAGGATCCAACACTTGGTATCAAAGCGAGGCTACAAAGGTGATGGCGTCAACATCTTTTCACTCTGAAGGACTGAATACCATGCGACCACCACTGTTCAACGGAACCAACTACGCTAGCTGGAAGATCTGAATGAAGACTCATCTAGAGTCATTAGACATTGAAGCTTGGACCGTTACTAAAGTCCCGTACATCGCACCTACCGACGTTGAGTTTGGGAAATGGTCTGTCGACGACAAGAAGAGAGCTAATCTCAGTGCAAAAGCAATGAATGCACTATTTTGCGCCGTTACAGGAAATGAGTTCAATCGAGTCTTCCAATGTGAGACAGCACACCAAATATGGCATACTCTTCAGGTAAGTCACGAAGGAACCGAAAAGGTAAAAGAATCCCGCATAAATGTTTTACATTCAAAATTCGAATCTTTTAAAATGGAAGAAGGAGAGAGTATCACCGATGTGAATACTCATTTTACTAATATTACAAATGAGCTCGTAGGATCAGGAAAGAAACTTTTCGAATATGAGCAGGTAATGAAGATACTAAGATCCCTCCGACCCGAGTGGAAGGGAAAGACAACTGCCATTCGAGAAGCTCATAATGTAAAAGACCTCACCATCAAAGAACTAATGGGAAATCTCATGGCATATGAGATTGAGCTTGAAGAAGACAAGAAGATCGAAGAAAAACCAAAGAAGAAGAATCTCGCATTCAAAGCCCAAGAGGAAGATACCGATTGCACGGACAAAGAAGACCATATCACGTTCATCTCAAAGAACTTTAAAGAGTTCATCACAAGTAAGTATGGAAAACGATATTTTAGACCCACTAACGGTATTATTTGTTTTGGTTGCAATAAACCAGGGCACGTCAAGAGAGACTGTCCATTGGAAAGAAACAATCGTGATTCCAGGGATCGTGGGAAGAACAAAGACAATAATGAAAAGCGAAACAATGGAAGAAACAAATTCCGATGACCAAAGAAGGAAGCTTATGCAGCCTTCGACCAGAGCGACGATTCCTCATCCGATGAAACCTCAGAAGAAGACAACGATGAAAGAAGAGAAACAGCACACATGTGCTTCATGGCATCCACATCCTCCAAGGTAAGCTCGCATCATGATTCATCAAGCGACAATGATTCGTCATCAAGTGATGATGAAGACATGGATTATAGGGGAGCATATAAGGAGCTATGTAAAATGCATTAAAAGCTCATAAAAGAACATAGAAGAACACTTAGAAATATTAAAAAGGATACTAAAGAAAAAGAAGAAATCATTAAAGAAAATAGTCTCCTTAAAGAAAAGAATGATTCTCTGCAAAAATATATTTCATTGGTAAATGAAAAAGTTGAGAATCTGAATAATCTTCTCGTATCAGTCAAAGATAAATATGACGCTACGATGAAAATTATTGAGAATTTCAACAAAGGAAAAGGGAAGCTAGATAGTATAATAAAAGATCAAAAAGCCTCATCTAGCAAAACCGGACTCGGTTATGATTCACATCATACCAAGAAACGGGTTAAGCATACTAGGATGCATCATTCTAACGATAATTTTTTGAGCATCTGGATACCAAAGAAATTATCTGATCAACGAAGGAAAAGGTACGCTACCGACTTTGTTCAACAAATTCATTTAAACAGAAATTATAAATATGTTGTTCATGAAGGAACTAAACCATACTGGGTTTGGCTTTCTAAAGACTAACTCCCCGGACTCAAAAGCAAAAGAGTACCATAAACGTTTATTTCTTTTCAGGTACTCCAAAGAAATGAAAGGAAGAAAACGAGATCCAACGCTTTGTAAAGGATCAACATCAAAAGCCTTCTTGCACGACTCAATTTTTCTCTGTTAAATATATATGATTAAATTTACTTAAATAAATATTTTTCCCTTTATTTGATCTTATATATTTATGTTATACTCCTAAAACATTTCGTGTTCAGAAAACGCACTCGACCTGGATCAAAAACCCCTCGGGATGAGAAAACGACTCAACCCAGTAGGGAGTCGACTACCTACATGAGGGAGTCGACTACCAGCGTGTATGTGAATTTCTGGGTTTGTTTTTTGACTAACTCCTATTGGGTTCTATAGAGTTAATGGGTTCATATCCTCAAAGGCAATTTATACCCAATAAGCTAAAACTCTATCCTAACCATCCAACACTTGATCCTAAGGCCCTCATTCTTCACCATCTTTCATACTATGTTAAACCCCCCCCCCCAAAAAAAAGAAACCCTAAGGTAGCCGACTACTCCCTTTCATCTCTCTCTCTTAAAATTTCATCTTGGTGCTTGGTTGCTTGGAGCTCTTTCAACTTCATCTCTTTTCAAAATTACTCAAGGTAAAAACTTTTTTACTTTATGACCTTTACTTCATTATTTTTTCTCTTGCTTATCTAGTATTGTAAAAATATTATTTTTACTCTATCTAGATGCCTCTCAAAGGAATATTTACCAAGAAGAGAAAAACCTCATCTGAAATTGACTCTGAGAAAGAAACCATTTTACCCTATCTGTTCAAGAACACGACATATGAACACTTCATTAAAATCTCCAAGAAACCCATCCTCCATGAACGTTTTGTTAAGCTTGATGATGTTGTAAACTATGGCATTGATAGCTTACTAGATTTTCAGAACTTGGCCAACCTATTTTCCTCGGAAAACACGTATCTTTGCTATCCCAGGCTTGTGCACTTGTTCTATGCTAATATGGACTACGATCTTCGTAAAAGCCGCTTTATAACCAAAGTTCTTGATTCAAAACTTGCCATTACTGTTAAATCCCTAGGAGAAGCCCTAGGAATTCCATATTCTGGCATGCTGCTTGATAAAATAGAAATGACTGAAGGAAGTATTCTATAGAGAATGTATTTGCCAGGAAGACGCTTTCAGACTAAACTTCCATGTACCGATCTTCGCTATCCTGCAAGAATTCTGGCAAATATATTATCCTATAATATTACTCAGAAGTCTGGAAGTCATTCTATCATATCTGAGAAGCAGGCCAAATGTATCTATTGTAGGATCCTGTCCAAAACAGAGTTAGGATCGATAACTAAAGTGGAGACTTACGCTAGCGTATGCGGAGCGGTAGTCTCGGAACTTTGCCTTCGGATTCGCCACGACGGATCGAGTCTTCTCACGAACGGAGTAAGGCTAATAATCCACAATCTAAATCTCTATTTTAGATTAAGAACTTGGATGGAGGGAGAGGAAATATTTCTGCAGAGCTTCGTTATGAAGAAGATGCATGCATGAATTTCATGCAAAATGGTGTAAGGAAAATGGCTACCCTTGGGTCTTATTTATAGCCCCCAAGGTAGTTATTTTAGGGTAAGTTGTTCCTTTGGAACAACTTAATTAAGGTGTACCATGATGCATGGCACATTATAAGCTTAAGTTGTACCATATGCATGGTACAACATAAGCTTAAGATATTCCCCCTTTATTAGCCATATGTCGCATGCATTTATGCATATATAATGCGACTTTCCCACTCATACAGAGATCCTCTCCGCAAGGGAACAGATTCCCTTTGCACACGACTTCGTGTGCGCGACGTTCGAGGTCCGTATTCCCTCGTACATCCCCCACAAGGGTGTACAAACGTCTTCCATATCCAACATCTCCCACTCACACTTGAGGGGATTGTAAGAGAACGTCTTTCCCTTAGTTCTTTCATCTATCATACCGAGAAATAGACCGTGCGACCGTCATGCGCGTAGAGTCTGTTGTTGTGCACTTGTTAGAGATACACAACGACCTCGAAGGTGCAAAGTTGAGTAGTTCAACGCATGCTTTACCCTAGATTATTTCTTCACATTTTCTTGTACTTTAAATTCAACAATTGAATCCCATCTGGATTACAATTGGCTGGCCAGCTTTGAATCATTAAAGTCCAAATGCGAATATGAAATCAATCTTCCTCTTCTTGCGAACCTTCTGATCTTGACTTGATTCGCTTTTCTAACGTGCCCCGCCGAGCCGAATTACCATAGCCCATTAGCAACACGCTAAGATAGCGATCATCTCGTCAAATTTAAAGGAACCAATTGGAGTCCTTGAGGGTAAGAGTTAAGACCCGTATGGCCTTTGAGTCTCACATAATAGCAAACACTATTGCTACTAACTCAGTGGTCGAAATGCATACGTGGTATGAACACGTACTACAACATCACTCCTTTCCCAGGGAGAGTATGTCTTAATGATGTTGTACGGATGAAAGATCAGACACCACAGTGCCTATCTTTTTGAGTCCCCTTACTACTCGTGAAATATTCACGGACTCTCATCCTGCATAAGACAGATAGGATTTAAAAAATCCAATGAGATCTTTATATCCTTGTGATACAGATCTCAGATCTTTTGTAAGCATCCGTATGATGCAGATCTTTTATTCGACTATCTTGTTTAAGTCATGACTCTAAATCATTTGTCTAATGATTTTGACTTTAAACTAGTCTCATCTCTATCTTATCCATCTGATAAGATAAGGCGGTTGCTCATGTGAGAGAGCCAACCTTAATCTGTCTGACATACACACAATAAAATAGCTGAGACTCAAACACAAATGTACATAAAATCATTTGTAAGAAACTTGTATGCAAATTAAATTTTGATCTTCTATAGACATGGGAAATATTACATGATACAACTCAGCACCTACGCATTCCCATAGATGATAAGTGTTTGAAAAACACATCTCTAGGGATCGCCTTAGTAAGGGGATCCGCTATCATCTCATGCGTGGATATGTATCCTATGTCTACTTCCTTCCGTTTGTCATAATCCTTCGCAAACTTGAATCGAATGTCAATGTGTTTGGTCTTACAATGAAATTTAGGATCTTTGACATAGGCAATTGAAGCTTGACTATCACTGTATATAGGAACAGTGCTCGAGTCAGAGGCATTCGTCAGCTTGTCTAAGAATTTCCTAAGCCAAACAGCTTCTTGGACCGCCATGCTGAATGCTACGAATTCGACTTCCATGGTTGATAAGGCGATGCAGGTTTGCTTCTTGCTGCTCCAGGATATTGCACCATTCCCGAGCAAGTAAACAAAGCCTGAGGTAGATCTTCGCTCGTCGAGATCACCCGCCCAATCAGCATCGGTATAGCCTTCGAGTCTCAAGGTATTGCCTTGATAGCATAACGCATAGTCCGCAGTCCCTTTGAGGTATCTTAATATCCTCTTCACCGCTTTCCAGTGTGCCTGCCCTGGGTTGGATTGGTAACGGCTTACCATACCAACAGCATAGCAAATGTCGGGTCTGGTACACATCATGGCGTACATCAGACTCCCGACAGCACTGGAGTATGGAACTTTTTCCATAGCTTTCTTTTCTTTTGGATCTTTGGGACACATCTCCAAACATAGACCCTCGCCTTTGCTTATTGGAGTATCAATTGGCTTGCAGTCCTGCATATTAAACCGTTCTAAAACTTTCTTTATATATGTCTCTTGAGAGAGAGAGAAAGAAGTTTCTTGGAACGATTCCTTGAGATCTTAACCCCAAGGATATATGCAGCTTCACCCATGTCTTTCATCTCAAAGACAGATGAAAGCCAAGTTTTGATATCCAAGATAAGACGCTTATCATTTCCGGCTATAAGTATGTCATCTACATAAAGAGACATAATTACATACTTGTTTTTAATCCTCTTAATATATACGCAGTTGTCTTCGTCGAGCATGGAGAAACCATACGACAAAACGACTTCTTGAAAGCGCATATACCACTGCCTTGAGGATTGTTTAAGACCATATATGGATTTACGAAGTTTACAAACCTTATGTTTGTTTTCTTCTTATACAACCCCGTTTGGTTGTTCCATGTAGATCTCCTCATCTAGTTCTCCGTTAAGAAAAGCAGTCTTTACATCCATCTGATGTAACTCGAGGTCCAAACAAGCCACCATTGCCAGAATTAAGCGAATGGAGGTAAAACGCACGACAGGAGAGAAAGTCTGTTCGTAGTCTATTCCTTCCTGTTGCGTGAAACCTTTCGCAACAAGGCGAGCTTTATATTTCTCGATGGAGCCATCAGCCTTATGCTTGATTTTGAGAACCCACTTGTTCCCAATGGCTCTACGTCCCTTAGGTAAATTAACCAAGTCCCAGACTTGGTTTGTTTTCATGGATTGAAGTTCTTCTTCCATTGCCGCTATCCATTTATCTTTAGCAGGGCATGTGACGGCCTGTTTGAAATTTACAGGTTCGTCATCATCTTGTAGTAATGTCATGAATGTTTGAGGAAATTCATCCTCAAATCTCAGAGGTGTTAGCCTCGTTCGATTACTACGTCTTGTTTGAGTTTGATCACTCCCACTTGGAATGACATCACTCCCACTTGGAATAACATCACTCCCACTCGGAATAGGATTGGTATCGTTCGTATAATCCATTGGTGAAGTTTGAAACGTATTTTCTTCTTCACCAAGAATTCTCCCACTCGAACGTTCCGATCCTTCTTGATCCCAAGTCTCAAACAAGGATAAGTCTTGACTTATCTCACCCTGTCTTGGAAACTCTTTTTCCAAGAAGACAACATCCCTCGATTCGAATTCTATTAGACCCACATTGTCCTCTTGACCGACGAAAACATATCCTTTGGAGTTTTCAGCGTATCGGATGAAGATACACTTCCTCCCACGTGGCCCAAGTTTGCCATATTTGTGAGAGGATAAATGTGCGTAAGAGGCACAACCCCAAGGTTTTAGAATGTTTAAGTCTGGAGTTCTATTGTTCCACAACTCATAAGGAGTAGAACTTACCGACTTCGAGGGTACACGGTTTAAGATGAATGCTGCCGTCAATAATGCGTCACCCCAAAAGGTGATAGGCAAATTTGCCTGAGACATCATTGATCGGACCATTTCCATCAATGTCCTATTTCTTCTTTCCGCAACACCGTTTTGTTGTGGAGTGTAAGGCATAGTTACCTGATGTACTATGCCTTTTTCATCACAAAGTTCCTTAAAACTTATTGATTGATATTCACCACCCCTATCGGTTCGCAAAACCTTAATCTTGCGATCTAATTGATTCTCCACTAAACTCATATAGTTTTTAAAGCAAGCCAAAGCTTCACTTTTGTGGGATATCAAATAGATATGTCCGAAACGGGTGAAGTCATCAATGAATGTGATGAAATAGGACTTCCCGCGTCTTGTCTTAACATTCATTGGACCGCAAATGTCCGAATGGATAAGCTGTAATGGAACTTCGGCCCTTGTGCCAGTTCCAAACGGCTTGCGACAAGTTTTCCCTACAAGACAATGTTCGCAAGTTGACATTTCAACTTTTGAAACATTAGATAGCAAGCCACTTTTGGCAAGTCTATCCATTCTAGTTGGTCCAATATGACCAAGTCTTGCATGCCAACAAATGATCTCAGACTCAGAGTTAGAAGTATTTGTCAAATGGAAACTTTCATTAATGGAAGAAGAATCATCATACATTGTATTTAAAACAATTAATCCATTACAAACATTACCAGAACCAATCAAAGAATTATTGCAAACAAGGTCAACATATTGTTTATAGAACCTCCACTCATAATCTAAAGACATTAACATGACCACGGAAACGATATTCCTTCTAATATCTGGAGCAAAGAGGACGTCGTGCAATAATAAAGTCCGGCCGTTGTCGAGAACTAGCTTGCATGTTCCGACGCCTTTGACTTCAACACGTGTGTTTTTGCCGATGTATATCCACTTTGTTCCTTGAGTTATCTTTCGATACTCTACGAAGAACCTTCTGTCCTTCGCTACGTGGTCTGTGGCCCCTGAATCAATCAACCAAAAATAGTTAGATTCAGCAAGAAACATGGAACTAGAAACACATATGTAACTAGCCCTACAAGTTACCTTATCACTTCCATCCGTACATGTACGGGCGAAGTGACCGTACTTGTTGCACTTAAAGCACTTGATCTTCTTCAAGTTTTTCTTCTTTGAGTGCATATTCTTTTGCCACTTTTTGTTCTTTGTCTTCTTTGAGGTCTCCGGTTCTTGCTTACGTTCGTTCACAAACCTTAAGCGTTTATTCTTCCGCTTATTTCCTCCATGTGAGGAACTAGCGGCCACGTGCACTTCTGCACTTGGTTTTGCGGCTTGAATCCGCTCTTCCTCGAGTTCGAGGTGTTTCGATACATCGCTTAAAGTTTTAATGCACTCATTATGAGTGAGATGCATTTTCATGTTATCCCAGCTATCTGAGAGTGAACGAATGACTGCTTGGATCTGTTGTTCGTCAGACAGCGTGACACCCGCATCCTTTAATTCAGATATAAGATTCGCCATGTGGCGGAGATGCTTTTTCATAGAATGATCTCACCGCATCTTGTACGAATCAAATTGAATATTCAAGGAGCGGAGTTTGGTAACCGAAGTTCCACCAAACTTTACTTCTAGCTCGGACCATATGTCTTTGGCTAGATCGAATTCCCGAAATAGACGCATTATGTCATTGTCCATCGCGGACAGTAACGTAATGCGTGCTATTTTGTTCTTTCGAGTCCAAGTGTCATAAGCTTCCCGGTCCCTCTTGTGTTGGGCCGTATTGCCCAACTCAGGTTCTACCATTATGTTTTGTAGTGTTTCGAGCACATCTTGCTCCTCCAAAACATATTGGATCTTTATTGACCAAAGTTTATAATTGTCGCCGTTGAGCTTTTCACCTTTGTTAAGCTCTGCGACAATATTCTTAGAAGCGGTAGACATTTTCGATTCAAAAAACCGCAAAGAGAATGAAAAACACGATCAAAATTCTATGCATAAAGTTTCGATTCTTTAAACACTTGATAAGTTCCTTGGATGCGTTGAAATGTTACTCTAGAATCGAGAAGTTCACTACGTTCCCAACTACCATCTAGAAGTAACTTTCAAAGTATCCCTCTTACTTATCTCAAGTAAAAAGAAATCAGAAATAATACCCGTATGGTATTAGCAGCGGAAAATTACTTTGAAAAACATATCTTTCAAAATAGAATAGGTGAGAATTAGCGCAAAGAATTTTAACGCAACAATTGCCAAGCCACGAGACCTGTTCTACACACCCATGGGTTAGATAACCATGGCCGGATCGTGGTAGGACTTGGAATTCTAAATTGCGCTATCCCGATTTAAGGACGGGACATAACCTATTTGAAAAAACATCTTTGTCAAAATTTGAAAGCACGTTGGCTAATCTCCGTAGAGTAGAGCACAACGTCATAAGTACATTGGCTAATCTCCGTAGAGTAGAGCACAATGACATGGCTAATCTCACATGAAGTAGAGCACTATGGCTAATCTTCAAGGAGTAGAGCCCAATGAAAAACTTCATTAAAACGTTAGTCCCGTATGAACTAGTCGGCACTGTGGTTAGCCCCGTATGGGCTAATCGACACATTCGAGTTTGACCAATGCCCTTTGTCACCCCGTATGGGTCAGTTGACAAATTTGCAGTCGACCCTCGCCTTTTGCCAGATTGGTCGACCAAAAACACAAAATTGGTCGACCAATTTTCGAAATGCAAATTCTCCCGGCCAGGGTCTCTGCCCTGGCCGGGGCTTGGCCAAGGGCCGGCCAGGGCCTCTGCCCTGGCCGGCCAGGGGCCCTGGCCCCCTCGGCCAGGGCCGGCCAGGCCCTGGCCTCTGCCAGGGCCGGCCGGCCAGGCCACTGGCCGGGGCCAGGGCTCCTGCCCTGGCCTCGGCCAGGCCCTGGCCTCTGCCAGGGCGGCCTGGCCGCTGGCCGGGGCCAGGGCTCCTGCCCTGGCCTCGGCCAGGCCCTGGCCTGAGGCCAGGGCGCCGGCCCTGGCCTCTGCCAGGGCCGGCAGGCCGCTGGCCGGGGCCAGGGCTCCTGCCCTGGCCTCGGCCAGGCCCTGGCCTGAGGCCAGGGCGCCGGCCCTGGCCTCTGCCAGGGCCGGCAGGCCGCTGGCCGGGGCCAGGGCTCCTGCCCTGGCCTCGGCCAGGCCCTGGCCTGAGGCCAGGGCCGGCCTGGCCGGCAGGGCTTGGCCAAGGCCGGCCACTGCCGGCCTGGCCTTGGCCAGCAGGGCTTGGCCAAGGCCGGCCACTGCCGGCCTGGCCTTGGCCGGCCACTGCCGGCCTGGCCTTGGCTGGCCATGGCTTGGCCATGGCCGGTCATGGCCAAGGCCATTCGGCGTTGGCCGGCCATGGCCCCTTTGGCCATGGCCGGCCACCCCCTTTAAATGGGGTTGCCGCACTCATTCCTCCCCCTTGATGGGGTGGTCGCCGGTGGTTATTGGCCGTAGCCAACCCCCTCCGCATGGGGAGAGGGGGTGCATGGCCTTCATAGCCCATTTGGCCATGGTGCACATGCACCAAATTTTCCTCTTACCCGATGGAAATAACTTCCATCATCTTCCTCGATGAAGCACCCGTTCGTCGATGAAGCACCCGTTCGTCGAGAAATTAGTTATTTCCTAATGGCCGTGTGCCAAAAATGAATAACGTACTACGTGAACGGTCGGTTCTTCCCGTCACGGAGAGTTCCTACCATATCCGTAATGATAGGAGACCCTAACGTGAAAAGAACAACCGCTGCGTTCTCTCCGTCACGAAGCGTTCCTACTATATCCGTAATAGTAGGAGACCCATTCGTGAAAAAGACAACGACTCGTTCGTAGTTTCGACGGGGCGGTGGATTGACCGGGGCGAACCCATATGGCTCTGATACCAATGAATGATCCTGTCCAAAATAGAGTTAGGATCGATAACTAAAGTGGAGACTTACGCTAGCGTATGCGGAGCGGTAGTCTCGGAACTTTGCCTTCGGATTCGCCACGACAGATCGAGTCTTCTCACGAACAGAGTAAGGCTACTAATCCACAATCTAAATCTCTATTTTAGATTAAGAACTTGGATGGAGGGAGAGGAAATATTTCTGCAGAGCTTCGCTATGAAGAAGATGCATGCATGAATTTCATGCAAAATGGTGTAAGGAAAATGGCTACCCTTGGGTCTTATTTATAGCCCCCAAGGTAGTTATTTTAGGGTAAGTTGTTCCTTTGGAACAACTTAATTAAGGTGTACCATGATGCATGGCACATTATAAGCTTAAGTTGTACCATATGCATGGTACAACATAAGCTTAAGATATTCCCCCTTTATTAGCCATATGTCGCATGCATTTATGCATATATAATGCGACTTTCCCACTCATACAGAGATCCTCTCCGCAAGGGAACAGATTCCCTTTGCACACGACTTCGTGTGCGCGACGTTCGAGGTCCGTATTCCCTCGTACATCCCCCACAAGGGTGTACAAACGTCTTCCATATCCAACATCTATGCTATACTAGGTAACATCCAAATCAATTGGGCCAAAGTAATCATGGATTCTATTCTTGCTTCAGCTTCTTCTGATAGACCCTCATCCACCTTAGCTCATGGGCACTATCTCACAATCTTGTTTATTAGCTATAATGTGCCTTTGGACCATGAAACCTCAATTCTAGAACCGGCTCGAGTTTTTGATGTTCATGCACTTGGAAGAATGAATCTACACCATGATCTTGATGAGAACATTCCCGAAGAAAAGCTTGCAGCTGAAGGAGGATCATCATCCTCCAGGAGAGGTAAGAAAATTGTTGTTTCAGATTCTGAGGAGGAAGAACAAGGAGAAGAAGAGAAAGAAAGCGAAGAGGAAGAAGAAGAAGCACCGGCGTATATTCTTGAGCTTTAAGAAATGCTTCTAAAGAAAATTGGGAAATTGAAGATATCACAAGAGAAAGGCTTTGAAGACCTTAACCAAAAGGTGGAAGACCTTAAGGAGCTCGTCGTGAAAAGCAACAAAATGACAGAGGACACGCTTATCATGATCCTTGATGAGATCAAGGAACTAAAGAAGAACGGTGGTCATCCTTAGCTTTTCTTAAAAACAATGGCTTTCAAACAATGGTTCTCAAAAACTATGTTTTTAAAACTTATGGTTTGTAATAACTCTTTAATTGTGTGATGTTGCTACTATGAACTTATCCAACGTGCAATATATTAGTTGCTCTTATAAACTAACATCTCTCTTGCAGGAATAGGAAATTGAATTCCCCTCCTAATCATATTATGATTCATATGGTGTCTTTGAAATATTTTTTTGTTGATGACACGGGGGAGAAAATTTATGAAATGCAAAAATGAAATCATATGTATTATATTGTTTTGCTCACGGCTTCGATGCAGGGGGAGAACATCATCAAAGCAGGGGGAGTAAGTACACTTTGTATTTTCATATTTCAACTTACTTCATTTTTTTTTCATTTGGGTGTCATCATCAAAAAGGGGGAGAGTGATGGGAATTGAATTCCACCCCAAGTGATTTTGATAATGAGCACACCAAATGAAGCTTAGTGTACTAACTACACTACAATTAAGTGTGCAGGATATGCGAAGCTTTACTCATACTCAAAGAAGCGCAATCTACGCTCAAAGACGAGGACGAACATGGCTAAGATCAAATGATTAAGCTCAAAGCTCAAATAGAACAAGAAGCTCAAGTGAAGCGCACATCTACTTCATCAAACTGATCAAGCTTTCGAAGACGTGTCCTAAGTCTATAGTGCGTGTGTTGTGTCTTTTTGGGGTATTGTTAAAGCCAAAACATATAGACAAACACACACACACACACACACACACACACACACACACAAAACGATTTGAAAATGTTTTTTGAATATCTTTTAAAATATCTTCAAAAATGTTTTTGAGAGCTTTCTCTAGTCATCTTATAATTTCCGTAGTGAAACTCCACACACCCTGGAGTTAGCTACTTGTCTGACTAGCTGTGTCGCAGGAAAAACCCCTCTGGGAGTCAACTACCAAAGGTATGGAGTCGACTACCAGCTGAGAATCAAGATTTCCTGAAACACACTGGGAGTCGACTACCACTCCTAGGGAGTCGACTACCAGCCGTAAAAGTTTGACGTTTTTGACTTGAATTTTGAAATATCATTGAGCGATTTTCTCCATGATTTTTGGGACAAAAGTCAAAGTATTTTTGAAATTCAAATTCTCAGTTTTGTCCTATAAATAGAGGACCATTTTCATTGAGAAAAATACAACAACTTTTGAAATCAAATTCTCTCGTGCAAACGCTCTAAAGTTCTAAGCTCTCATTCTTTCGCTAGCCAATTCTATTTTATTTGTGATCTTGCAAAATTCTGTTATTATTTTTAAAGATCATATTCTCGTTTTATTGGCTAACTGTTTTTCAAATCCGTATTATTTTTCTCTTGATTTTTGTTTAAAGGATTTTTGAAAAACATTAGACTAGATCACAAAAAATTCATTCGTATCTTTGTGTGATCTAGAATCTCATTCTATCAAGCCACTACACGCAATTTTGTCTATCATTGTTTGGCTATAGAATCTGGGTGTAAAACCAATCTCCACCAATTTATTGTGGTGAATTGGATATCTATTTTATTGTGTTGTTATTGGAACACTAGATAAGTCTAGGTGTTGCCAGTTGGAAATCCTGGTCAAGACTAGGTCGTTGGAAATCCTAACGAGTGGAGTTAGGTACTTGTATTTGCCAAGGCAGATAGTGGAAAATCTCGTACCGGATTGGTCGGGGACTGGACGTACCCAAAAGTTGTGGGGAACCAGGATAAAAAGCCTTGTGTATGCGATTGCTTATCTGTGTTTGTTTATCTTTGCTCTTACTTTATTATTTGCTAATTGTTGTTCATCTATTGCAAAGATCAACTTACTTTTATCCGCTATGAATATAATATTTGTATCACTTGCAATCTTATCTGTGCTTATAAATACTATGGGAGTCGACTACTGTTCATAGGGAGTCGACTACCTGCTGTGAAATTACTCTGTGTATTTTTAAGATTATTTTATTGATTAAGAACCAACCGTAGATCGCTCTACTTGGTTTCTTAGGCAACATTAGAAGGACGTTTATTAACAATCGAAAAAGTTTACTATTTGCACAACACTATTCAACGCCCCTTCTAGTGTTGTTTGCCATCCACAGGATCCAACAGGGTTGGGGTAGGGTTGAGCGTGCGCATGGGGAGAGGGTCTGATCCCCCTCGAACCGTAAGGCGTGAACCCTTCGAGTCACACGTGTCTTGTCGTGTCTTGTCTCGTCTTGTCTCGTCTTGTCTCGTCTTGTCTTGACCCGTTTAGGTTAGTCCCATAGTCGGTAGCACACGCTACGACTACATCGTGTCGTGTTTTACTTTTCATGCTCTATTTTACTTTCCCTAACTGCCAAGTTATAACTCCAGCTTGTTAATCAACCAGTAAACTGTTGCCTAAATTAAAATACACTTGCAGTAGAGTCTAACGTTTTTGTGTAGACTTTACCTGACGTATGGTTCCTTTTCTCTTAGGTGTTGTACGTCAGGTGTCGAGCCAGAGTTCGTGGACGAGGCAGACTTACCGGAGTACGTGGAGCCCGAGGACGTCGACCCGGAGGACGTACCTGACGAGGACCAGACTTAGACGTTCCCCACCATTGCAGACTTCAAAAGGTTACTACTTTTAGTCTGGGTGAGTAGCACCACTTTAGTCTCTGCCTAGGTTGGGTGCTTCGCACTATTAGTTTCCTTTTCCGTAGTTTGTTGCCATGCTTAGGCTCCCTTTATTAGACTTGTCATATGCTAGATATTATCTCTATCATAAAATGAATGCAATCCTTTTCTTTCTGTACTTTTGTTGTTCCGGGTTTTATTAATGCAAGAACCTGAAAATTTTAAAATGGTACCCCTACAGACGCTTATTGGGTCCGAGCTTCACAGCTCCGGCCTAAGCGGGCCTTAGTCACGTTTCGCTTCCGTCGTTTTGGGAAGCGGGGTGTGACAGATTTTAGTGGTGGCCCATGCAGGTCATGCAAAAGTTTGGAACAATAAGAGTACTGCATTCATTTATTATCCATGTACAAGTATAAATTAGGTTTTTCCCGTCTTAGATGGTAGGAAGACTTAGATAAACATCTAGGTTTGATAGTTTGATGCCTTGGTTAAGATTTAGTCATCCTCGTCTTAGGATACCTTAGTAGCCCTCACTTGACTCTGACCGTGTTAGATTTGTAGAGTCCTTCTGTTAGTCATTCGCTCGGGTCCATCGACTTCCGGCCCAGCAGAGCGTAATCTTAATTCTCTTAGGGCCCTTCCCTGAGATCTCTCTATTACAGTCTAGTTCATTAGGAAGACTTAGTGCTGAGTTCTCCTGATCTTTAGACGGCCCGATAATTAGGACCCCTGACTTCTAGCATCTTCCTAATCATTACACTTCTATATTATCAGCCATAGATTTCATCGTAGATTTTCATGAATCTTATCTTGGGCGTATTCATCGTGCGATCACATTCTTTGCCTCGATTCGCGTGATCACTTCATGACAATTATCGATAATTCTCCGAATCTCTCAATTGCACAATCCTGCTTCATTTAAAAGTATTTTTAAAATTCATTATTAAATTCTTTGAAACCCTTTATTAAATATTTAAATTTCTTACTTTCAGTAGAGTTAAAATTCTTTCACTGATTTTGAAACCTTCTTGGCCGTAATTTTTAAGTTACTATCTCGTACATATTTTCGAATCGGTACCTTTCATATTTCAGTTTTAAAACTTGTTACCATTTTGAAAATTCAATATATCACTTTTTCTAAACTACGAAATTTATTTTAACCACTTATCGTACGCACTTTCAGAATATTTTTCTAAGCTGAATAGAATTTCAATTTATTTTTTTATCGGTTATATGTTCATCGTGCTCATACTTTGAAAATCTTGGTATAAACCTATTTTCATTTGCAAAACAATCGCTTCTCACCATACCCTTCTTTCCTTCATCTCACTCTTTTTCCAGAATTGTAATTTTCTACATCTGCTCACTTTTCTACGTATTTTTTTATAAGTATAAAAGTATATGATACCATATTTTGCACGAAATCCTTCTTTCATATTTTAATCATTTAGAGCAATATCTTTGTCCCATCCAACTAGTTATCTCCTTATCCTCGCTTCATCCAAACTCGTCCTTTCCGATCTTGTTTCGTTTCGCTTTTGGTTCCGGCTTCCTTCCTATTATTTAGACATTAGTGTTTGTAGTCACCTGTGTCAACTCTAGTTTAGTAGTGGGCCCATTATTTGTGATGTCATCGGGGTGCATGTATATAGGTAGTGTGTGTGGACCTGTCAGAGTGTGCTAACTTTAGGATCTTGATTGATTGTCTCTTGTGTCTTGTATGTATACTCAGTGTGGCCCGTGATATACATATGGGATTGTCTGAATGATGGTATTCATATTTGTGCGGATATCGTCATAGCAGGCAATTCCTTAGACTTAGTCTTTCGTATTATAGTATAGCTTATCTTTGGCTGCATGCGTTTGTAATAAAACTTTTGTTTTTCTTTTTAAACCAAATCTTTAAAGCTTTTGAAACTAGCTCACAAGATCATGACTCCTTATTCTCCCTCAACCATTACTACCAACTCCACACATTTTTTCCAAATGTTTTAAAATATGTATTTGGCCTTAAACTTCCTTTCCGTCCCTCTTTGGGAGTGTTATGTTTGATTGTTATGATATTGTTAGTACTAGCTATTATTGTTATAGGGTTATTATGTTTGCGGGTAGGCTCAGAGTGAGATGGGATATGTCGTAGCGGTGATTGGTTGATTTTGAACACAAAGATATCAGATTAGATTTCTTTCGGATGAAAAGAATGAGGTGTCCAAGACTTATTAATGATACCAATGTGTAACGGACTCGATCGAGACTTTGGATGAATGAAATTATACACAGGGAGATGCGTACTTACTCGACTTGAAACTTGGACGAGTGATAGATAGGAGTAGCTATGGAGGTATGATATGATTTAGAGTGATCATGAAATGAGTAGGACATTTGAAGCATCAAGATTTGACTATATGTTGGGGTGAGAAGACATTGGAAGTAACACGACTTGTTGAGAAGAATGGATAGTTAGGAAAACGGATTTTATATGATTAGGAGATTAGATGATAGGGGTAAGGATAGATGCAGTTTGATGGTTCATTGATTACGGAGGATAAATTTATGAATTAATATGATAAAGAATGTATTGGGGGTGAGATGATTGATGACTGGTAGACAATAATGTGGATTTATAGTTATGTGCTAGGGTGTGGTTCTAGTTGTAGCGTTATCCAGTGGAGGACGAGTTATGACGAATTATTTGAGGAAGATGTTTGAATTTAGGGGATTAGCGATCATTATGTGAAATATGGGAGTTATAGGCATGAGTGTATATAGATATTAATATTAATAGTATAAGTGATTCCGAGGACGGAATCATTTCTAAGGTGGGTAGAATGTAACGGCCGCTTTCCGACAGTTCGCATTTTCTACGTGTACGACTCTTTTCGTGTGCGTATTTTATTTGGCATCTTCTTGGTTCCAGAATATACGATGTGATATGTCGTTGTGACTGTATGGAAGAGTGGTTATTTGTGGGATTTTTAGTGAACATCATTTCATGGGTCGTTCTCCCATAAATCGAGTTTGATTGCAGGATCGACGTAGCTTTAGACGTAGTCACCGGATCTTTTGTTTTTTTGTTCATTTTTTGTGGACCAAACACATGATTAACCACCATATCTCCGATCCTCTCTTCGTTATGGTCGTCCCCATATTTTTTTTGTATTTTTCTGACACTCCTAGCCCACCCAAATCGCTAATCAAAATTCATAGCCCAATTAGCCCAAATCTAATTCAAAAATTCAAATCTTAATGAAATCATTAGGGACTCTCATACGTATCATGAGATTATTTTCTCCACTATTTGGTACCCATAACTACACCCTCTCCTCTCACATACCCTCTCTCCTAGTCACCTAAACACACCCCTTTCCTATGTTGAATAGCAACTCTTCTCTCTTATAAAAACAAACTCAAACAACCCTAGAGGAAACCGCATGAACCCATTCTAGCCGCCACTTATCTTCAGTTTTGTGCGGATTCTCCTTGCCACCAGTGACACACCGGCCATCCTAGCCTCCGGCAACTCATTCTCCTCCTTTCCTTCTCCTCTCTCCTCTCATTTCTCTCTCTAAAACCACAATAAAAAGCCAAGGCCGGATTTTCTGGCTGCAGTGCGCGCCTCGCCGGAAAACGGCCACCACCGACGATCCGGCCACTCCCTCCATCCGCTGCCACCTCCGCTGGAATCCTCTCTGACCCCCGAATCATCTCCAACTCCCCTTACCCTATTCCCATGTCTCGGTCTCCTCGAAAACCCCGTGGAACTCAGATCTAGCCGCTGTTTTTGACAGTTTGCGCGCCGCCAATTCAACCTTGCGCCCACCGGTCATCCGACCACCTACGACGACCATTCTACCGCCGTTGGACTCCTATCGAACCCCTCTACCAACTGAAATTTTCCTTACACTCATCTCTCATCTATAGCTCCTGGAAAATCCGTCGAAACCAAGCCCAGTTGCTGTTTTTAACAGATCTGGCCACTGGAGTTACTGTTCACGGCCAGCCACCGGCCGCCGCCGTCACCGGTAACCAATACCCCCACTTTGTCCTCCTTTGATCCATCTCTGCTCTGCAACTTCCCTCACGCTCATAGCCCACCTGTAGCTCCGGGAATCCTCGTCGGAACACGCTGTATCGGCTGTTTTTCATAGATCTGGAAGCTGAACTTCAACGCCGGCTCACGTCCACCTCCGACCACCCCCGGTGACAACTCCACTGCTATTGTCTTCGTCTTGAAGTCCTTTACCTTTTGCAACTTTCTGGCTGTTCATCGCTGAAATTCCACTGAGACGCGTGACAACGGACGTTGCGCGAATCTGTCCTCTCCGGCTTCTCACGACCACCCACCGTCGTACGCTCATGCCGTCAGCCACCCACCAAGTAGAGCATCTTCTTCTGGTCCTACTTCATCTACCGACAGCCCCCTTGGACACTCAGAGTTCACGTGCATTTCCGCACGCACGTACTTTTAGCCGACGTCGCCGTTATCGTGAAGATCCGTTGCGCTACTCGTAACGGGAGAAGGATCGCTGTTAGCTCGCTGATTTCACGCCACCACCCCGTTTTCTAAAGGTATCTTGCTACGATACCTGCAAACGAGGAGTTCCAGACGATGCCGATGTTTCGCCGTTCAGACCCGACTTCCGCTTGTTGGACGACGTCAAGAGGTTGGTTCCCCTAACGAGTAGTAAAACCCACACCGTAGTTAACCAAAACCTAAACTAAAATTGGTCAACTTGAACTAAATTTATTTTCAGCATCTGTAAAATGTTGCCCACCGTAGGAAAGATCGACGAACGGACAATTTTTCTGTGCACATAGGGTAGACGTCGATCTAGATTGAACAAAACATCAAAACGAGAATTTTTGACTGTTAAGGTAGTCCCACCAGTTTTAGAAACAAACCCTAATTGGATTTGTTGAAAAACACGACCTGACACCATCGTCGTGACCCTGTTTCAGACGGACAACCGCAGACGCGACACTTGGATGGGACGCTCCAGACGGACGACACACTCGCCACCGCAGGCAAGTGTACTCACTTGTACTTTCAGCCGTGTTTAGGCCATAGACTCGTAGAATTGTTAAAATGTGAACAAAGAGAACCGGACGTGAAATGACAGCGTCCGGGACACCCCTTGACAGCTTAGACTTGACGACGAAGTATAAGCACAACAATAACTTTTGACACCTTAGGGTTTTCTTGTGTGTGCGTGCGTGTGGACCCCCTAGAAGAACCATCCATGTCTTGTCATGTCGTGTCTTGTTATGCACAGCCTGCTGGCAATAGGGCACTCACCAGTGAGTGAGTGATCCCTTGTACGGATACACAGCCTACGGGCAATAGAGCACTCACCAGTGGGTGAGTGATTCTTTGTACGGATACATAGCCTGTGAGCAATAAGGCACTCACCAAGCTAGAGTGAGTGATCCCTTGTACGGACTTGTCTTGTGCACTTGGGTTGGGGTAGGGTTGAGTGTGCGCACGGGGAGAGGGTCTGATCCCCCTCAAACCATAAGACGTGAACCCTTCGAGTCACACGTGTCTTGTCGTGTCTTGTCTTGTCTTGTCACGTCTTGTCTCCTCTTTTCTTGACCCGTTTAGGTTAGTCCCATAGTCGGTAGCACACGCTACAACTACATCGTGTCGTGTTTTACTTTTCCTGCTCCGTTTTACTTTTCCTAACTGCCAAGTTATAACTCCAGCATGTTAATCAACCAGTAAACTGTTGCCTAAATTAAAATACACTTGCAGTAGAGTCTAACATTTCTGTGTAGACTTTACCTGACGTACAGTTCCTTTTCTCCTGGGTGTTGTACGTCAGGTGTCGAGCCAGAATTTGTGGACGAGGCAGACTAGGTGAGTAGCACCACTTTACTATATGCCTAGGTTGGGTGCTTCGCACTATTAGTTTCCTTTTCCGCAGTTTGTTGCCATGCTTAGGCTCTCTTTATTAGACTGTCATATGCTAGATATTATCTCTATCATAAAATGAATGCAATCCTTTTCTTTCTATACTTTTGTTGTTCCAGATTTTATTAATGCAAGAACCTGAAAATTTTAAAATGGTACCCCTACAGACGTTTATTGGGTCCGAGCTTCACAGCTCCGGCCTAAGCGGGCCTTAGTCACGTTTCGCTTCTGTCGTTTTGGGAAGCGGGGCGTGACAGTTTCTACAAGTGGGTTTTTAAGGAAACCTCAAGTTAGGGTTCTAACTAGAGTATGTGGTAGTATCCGGGTGGAAGGGACGTATAATTACTGGGAACAAGTCGGGAAGTGACTTGGATAATCCAAACCCTTGAAACATCCTTGTGTTTGCATTGTTTCATTTTGGGGTTTACTTTTATTCCGCTTTAATTGTTGGTTAGGAATTTAATTTGGTGTAACTATCTTTTTAAATTGCATAAACACTATTCAACCCCCTTCTAGTGTTTTCCGCATAGCTAGGGACCTTACAATTTGTATCAGAGCGCTTGTTTAAAGCTATGGCATCCAAAAACAACAACGTTCCTCCACAGACTTCGTACAACAATCACGATCGTGATGGAGTATCCACAATATTCGAAGCAAAATCAACGGTGCATCCGCCGCGTTTCAATGGTACGAACATTGTGTAAGGGTTTTGTCGGACCCTCAGAGCTCGGATCTGTGTCCGTCCTAAGTCGGACGGACCACAGGAGCATAAAGCGCAGCGGAAAAACCAAAAACAAAACTTTTAGGCTGGCTAAACAATTTAGCTAGGCTCTGAGAGGGCCAGAAATCTAGCCCGATCTATGCCAACTTGGGGTGGATTTGACCTCCCCAAGAGGGATCTATTCTACAGCGACAAAATTAAATCTACACTAAAATTGCTTAACCACATACCCGGAATCTTGGCCCTGGAGCAGGCAAGATATACCGCACCATCTTCTGATGCTCCTCGTAGCCGAGCCGCCTTGACTCGATCCGCCTGAGCGGCCTTGCACCCTCGAACCGATCCGTTCGAGCCGACTTTCGCCTCCAAGACAATCACACGCGGTAGAAAGTTTCACTTGAATAGACCTGCGTCTTAGATGTCTGGATCCGAATCCAAACCCCCTTCGTAGTCTTGCTAGGACTACTCCGGAGAATAGGAAGAAAAGAGAGAGAGAATAGTTTAGTCGTAGATCGAGTTTGCTTTAAAATTTTGGAGCTACTCGATCGAGGACTTGGTGCATCTTTCAACGAAGAGACTGCACCCCTATTTATATAGGGAGTCGGCATTCCTATTTTTGTTGTGAGCAATGTGGGACTATTGCTAAATTGAAGAGAATTCAATTAAGCTAATTTAGCTTAACTTGAAGTTTAGTGAGCTTTTCGTAAAAGAAAACTTCAACGAATTAATTCTCTTCGCTCATTAAACTATAGACACCAAACAAGCTATCAATACGAAGGGCTTTGAATGGTGAATGCGTAGAAACCAACGGCGACGAATTTCGACTTCGTTTGACCCCTCAAACAATTGCCTAAAGTTGGGTAAAAAAATCAACTTTCGTAGCCGTCACTAGGGATTTCAAAAACCCTAAAAATCACTTAAGCCGCGCCCGTTTTTCTTTGCGGATGGGCTTATTAGCCCAGTGGGTCTAACCCACTTTGCATTGGACTGTTTTCGCGTTTCTGGGCTCGTTTGAGCTCCGATTTGGATGCGGTTTGAACCTGTGTTTAGACCGGGACGATCCCGTCATCCAGGTAACCCCTTCCAATATATTTGTTCCTACTAAATTTGTCGTAACCAATTTACGACACGTTTAATCTTTGTTTTGCATCAAATGCAACATTGTCCATATTGCTTCTACGACTTATTTTCACAACTAGCTTTGTGAATATTAACTATTCAATATCATCAAATGAGTCTCTCTCAATTAATCTTCCTATTACTAAGACACGAACTCTACTTGGTGTGAGACCCTACAGCCTGACCTTACTACAGGTTGGAGCTCGAAACCCCTAGACGACGGTCACCACGAGCAGTAGCTGTCATCCCTGTTTCAAAATCATCATAACATGATCGACCCATTGACAAAAGACTCGTTGGGTTTACTTTGGATGTGTCAGTGATGAATGCCGTTAGCTATAGTCACTTCGTTAATACTGTGTTCCTGTTGGCCTAGGGTATGGTTTACTATCAACCCTATTAGACAATATTGGTCAGTATACGACGGTCTTTGTTGTATTCACATTGTACTTATTACAACGTACCCCGGCCGAGGATTAACACAAAGACCGTACTGAGCCTGCGACACTAACTTCCCTTTAACGGAAGTGACGAATCCCATCTTAGTCATCTACTTGCCTTGAGAGCTTCGGGTGTAACTCAACCTAAGATCTTTCAGCAGGCCTAGCCTCGAAGCTAGATCATAGGTCTAAGCTACACTGTTCACTCACAGGTTCGTACAAATGACTTCAGGTCATAAGGACCAGCTTACCTATCATCACCCTACAGTTATTATAGACAGTTTAGTTAAAGTTAACCATTTAATAACTCGTTCAGTGAACTCATTCTCCAGTGAGCACATGTGTCCTGTCTCCGACTTAGCCAAGTCGAATGACTATGAGATCAGCATTACCCTAAGGGAAGACAAAGACACAGCGGTCTATCCGATGTGTTGATATCCAGTTCTCAACACATCTATGACCACGAACCGTTTAAGACTTACGTTTCTATTCGCTCGCTTAAAACTCATAATCGATATCTTATCTAGATACGTAAGGACCAAATTATAAGTCTATAGACATTATCTAAGTATATTAATTCAAAAGATTTCGTACTTAGGATAATGGATACCATATACAGTATGAACAAGACGTATACTTTGGATAAATCGCCTTATGGGCATATATCCACCTACACTTTGGCTATTGGAAATGTCGGATGGAGACGTTCCAAAGGAGTGCTTTCCTTTGGAGAACCCACCACAAGGAATACGTCAAGCCTACCGAAGAGGATTTCGACAAATGGACGCCTTCCGAGAAATCAGCCGAAGTCAACAATGCAAAGTCAATGAACGCTCTTCATTATGCATTGGACCTGGATGAGTTCAACAAGATATGCACATAAAAGAGTGCATATCAAATTTCGAACCATCTCGCCGTTACCCATAAGGGAACGAACAAGGTAAAACGTTCTAAACTATATGTTGTCGTGCAAAATTTCCATATGTTTCACATGCAGGAAAATGAAAGCATAGCATCGATGTACGGACGTTTTACCGACATCACCAATGAACTGGAAGCTCTTGGACAAGTCTACTCCCAACAAGATTAGGGAAGGAATATCATAACGGGAATGACCTCCAAATGGAAAAGAAGATCTATCGCCATCGAGGAGGTCAACGACTTGAAGACTTACACAGTCATGAATCTCATCGGCACTCTCATGTCATACGAAGTAAGACGGGAGAATCGATTGAAGATTCGAGCTAAGATGAACCCGTCGGAGGCCAAGAAGAAAGCTTTAGCATTCAAAGCTAATTCTTCATCCTCCGATAGTGAAGAATCAGAAAATGAGATGGACTTGGAGGAGATGGCTCAAATGGCGAAGAAATTTCAACGCTTCTTTCGCAAAGATAAATTTCCCTCCAAGAATAAGTTTGAGTCTACTAATAACAGTTCCTCTCTTTGTTTTAAGTGTAATAAGCCAGGGCACATCAAGAAGGAATGCACAATGCTTCGAAACAAAGAGAAGTGGAAGGCTCCGAAGTACCACAAGTCCGACAAGTATAAGAAAGATAAGAAGAAAGGACTAGTCTATCCATTTGATGACTCAAGTAGAGACTCATCAAGCGAATCCGATTATGAGAAGGGTGAAAGCATCCACATGTGTTTCATGACTCGGGAAGATCCGCTCTCTGAGGAGAGTGATTCCGACATGGATGAACCCGAGATAACAATGGATGAATTACGTATTGCTAATGAAGAACTATTTGCTAAGTATCAATCTATAATGCTTAGATATATTAGTTTAAATAAATTGAATGTTAGCAAGTCATCCATTCCATGCATTATCAACAATGAAACCATTATTGATACACTAACTCTTGAGAAAGCAAACTTGGCTTCTCAAAATGTCACTTTGAGAAATGAGGTGAATACCCGCAAATCTCAACTAGATCAAACGTATCCTAAGGATAATAGTGATCTAGCTTCACAAACACACAATTGGGTTTAGAGAATGATTCTCTTAAACCCCAAGTACACAGCTCAAAGCACAGGTGTCCACCTTGGATACCAATATTTCTTCTCTTAAGGAGAAATATGAGCTCATGTCCTCCTGTATTATGAGATTTAATAAGGGAAAATGACAATTGGACGATTTGCTAGCAAACCAATTTCCGGCCACACATCGTGTTGGTCTTGGTTTTGTGGAAGCAAATGCATCCAATGCTCGCACCTCCTATAATGGTGTTACTATAGACTTTGTGAGGCCATCCTCCGGTGCATCTACAAGTGGTGTCAAAGACAATATTGGTAGCAAACCTACCAAGAAAGTCACCACTTTACCTTCACTCCCTTTTGGCAAGAAACCCACTAAGGATGGAAACCAAAATAGAGGCCATGCTTACATGTACACCAACCTTCATCCACGTAGGAAATCTCCTACTTCATAAGTGGACACACATAACACATTTTATGCTCCACACCCACGGACACGTGTAAAATCACACATGAGAAATACGCATGCATGTGACCCTATACACTCATATGCTCATGCACATCATTCTTACATGTATGCACATCCACCACATATTGTGCATGCTCCATATGGTTCATACAACATGCATGTTCCTAAGCATGCATACAACCCACATATGTCTAATGCATATCCTCCTCCTCATTTTATGCTAGAACTCATGTTCCTAGGATCCACACACCTCATAGAAATCAATTTATTGTGCATGCAACTAGAAAAAGGACTCCCAAAACATACACAATTTGGGGTCCTAAGAACACAAGCTTAAATGATAGGAATGCCTATGTTGATTCCTATTTTTATGATATTATTAATAGTGGGAATTATGTTGAGAAGCGGAAGTCCACTTGGACTTGGCTTCAAAAGGGCTAATCCCCTTGGACCCAACGAAAATTGGGTACCATAAGCTTATGGTATATCATGTAGGTACCCAAGAGAAAGAAAGAGAGCAATAAACTTCATATTAGCTCTAAAAGGAATGGATGAATACTCGACAGTGGTTGCTCCAAACACATGACGGGAGATTCCTCGCTACTCTCCGAAGTGATTAGCATCAAGGATGGTGCAACGGTTACTTTCAGAGATAATCAAAAGGGAACCATCATTGGAGTAGGTATAGTCGGTAATTCCTCCAAACCTTTAATTACTAATGTATATTTAGTTAGTGGTTTATGTCATAACATTATCTCCATTAGTTAACTTTGTGACAAATGTTACAATGTTAGCTTTGGAGAGAGTATGTGTGAAATTATTAATTTTGATTCACATGTTTTATTTACCGGTATTAGGCGTAAGAATATATATTATTTGAGCCTGCCTATAACCGTAGAACATTGCTTAGTTGCTAATACAAATGAACAACTATTATAGCATCGCCGTTTGGTCATGTTCATTTTAAGCACTTATATAAGTTAGCTAAGCATGAACTTGTCAAAGGTTTTCCAAAAATTACTTTTAGTAAGAAAAACTTTTGTGATTCATGTCAAAGAGGTAAACTTAGTAAATCATCTTTCAAACTTACAGAAGGCATAACTTCTAAGAGGCCCCTAGAATTACTTCATCTAGATTTATTTGGGCCAACTAGAACCGCTTCTTTAGGCAATGCTCATTATGGATTAGTTGTCGTTGACGACTTCTCTAGAGTTACTTGTGTCTCATTTTTATCTAATAAGAATGAAGCCTTTAAAGAGTTTACCATATTTGTAAAGAAGATTCAAAATTTCTTAGGATCCACCATTATCACTACTCGTAGTGATCATGTAGGAGAATTTGAGAATGAGTCGTTTACAAAGTTTTGTGATGACACCGGAATAACTCACAATTTTTCTTTTCCTCGTACACCACCGCACAATGGTGTTATAGAGAGAAAGAATGGGACTCTTATTGAGTGTGCCCGTACCATGATCCATTATAGTCATCTTGGACTACAATTCTAGGCAGAGGCAGTGCACACGGCATGTTATGTGCTCAATAGGATCCTAGTGAGACCCCGAACGAATAAAACTTGTTTTGAGCTATTTTATGACAAAAAGCCACAAGTTAAATATTTTCGAGTTTTTGGTTCAAAATGGTTTATCAAGAACACCTTTGGTAATTTAGATAAATTTGAGCCAAGATCCAATGAAGGAACTTTAGTTGGATATTCCACACGTAGCAAAGCCTATCGGATATACAACAAAATCTCTTCAACGATCGAGGAATTACTACACGTATCATTTTATGAAGATTTTGATTTTCCTCATGCTATTGATGATAGTGTTGATGTTATATGTGATTCTCTTAGTAATGTCAAGATTAATGATTCTATTATTGAGACTAACACTACTAATGAGATTGTTGAAGATGTTCCAAGTGATGCAGGGATTCCCAAAGCTTACCCAACCATTTGCAATCACCCTCAGGACCAAATTATTAGAGATACTGTTGTGGGTGTTTGAACGAGGTATAGAATTGAAGAATTCTCTCATTGCGCATTCGTCTTTACCATTGAGCCAAAGAACATCCAAGAAGCATGTGAGGATAGCTCTTGGATGTGGTAATGGAAGAAGAACTCATGCAATTCGAGAGAAATGAAGTTTGGAAACTCGTTCCTCTTCCAAGTGGTCACCAAGTGATTGGGACCAAGTGGATCTTCAAGAACAAGACCGATGAGAACGAGGTCATCACAAGGAACAAAGCAAGGTTAGTAGCTCAAGGCTACCGGCAAGAAGAAGGTATTGATTTCGAAAAATCTTTTGCCCCTGTAGCTAGATTAGAAGCTATTAGATTGCTTTTATCTTTTGCATCTCATAAGAATTTCAAACTATTTCAAATGGATGTCAAATTTGCCTTTTTAAATGGTATTGTTAATGAAGAAGTTTAAGTTTCTCAACCACCCGGTTTTATTCATGAAAAATTTCCAAACCATATTTTCAAACTTAAGAAAATGTTATATGGGTTGAGACAAGCTCCAAGAGCTTGGTATGATCAACTCAAAACCTTTCTTTTGGATTTAGGTTTTAAAATGGGTGAAGCTGATTCAACAATTTTTATTTAGGATTATGAAAATGACATCCTTTTAATTCAAGTTTATGTAGACGATATTATATTTGGATCTACTAACTTTAATCTTTGTTAAGAATTTTCTAAGTATATGAAGAATGAATTCGAGATGAGCCATATGGGTGAGCTCAACTATTTCCTTGGACTGCAAATTTGGGAAATAAAGGATGGGACTTTCATATATCAAACCAAGTACACAGAGGAACTTATCAAGCAATTCGGGATGGAATCGTCTTCAAGCAAACGGACTCCCATTAGTACACTACCCATCTACACAAGGATGAGAACGGAAAAGATGTAGACGTTCGTCGATATCGAGGTCGGTAGCTTACTCTATTTAACTGCTAGTAGGCCCGATATCATCTTTTCTGTATGCATATGTGCTAGATATCAAGCTAGACCTAAGGAGTCACACTTGATTGCGGTCAAAAAAAAATTTCGTTATCTCAATCATTCACTCGATGATGGGTTACTTTACCCTAAATCTAGTATATATGAGTTAATCTCATATAGTGATGCCGAATTTGCCGGATGCAAAACCGATAGGAAGAGTACTAGTGGCACTTGCCATTTTCTAGGAAATTCCATAGTTTCTTGGTTCTCCAAGAAACAGAACTCGATATCTTTATCCCCGACTGAAGTGGAATATTTTGCCGCGGGTCTTGCATGTGCACAAGTTCTTTGGATGAGACACACTCTTAAGGACTATGGTGTCAATTGTGATACTTGCCCTATCATGGTTGATAACCAAAGGGCTATATGTCTTTCCAAGAATCCGGTACATCACTCCCGTACCAAACACATAGATGTGAGACACCATCTTATCAACGATCATGTAGCTAAGAAGGACATCATCTTAGAGTACATTGAAACCCAAAAACAAATCACCGACATCTTCACTAAACCTCTTAAAGAAGATTCATTTGTGAGGTTGTGTGGAGAATTAGGGATTATGGGTGAATCTGAAATTTAGAAGTTCAACCTTCATGATAATATCATATTTCAACTCATATCATCATTGTTACTTCTCTTCGTTTAATAAATTATATGTTTCTCATATATTTGTTTTAAGAGATGTAAATTGAGATTTTGATGATTTCGTTAGTTTTTGGATTGTTTTAAGAGATTTGTGTGTTAATCGATAATATTTTGATATTGATTTTTTTGAGTAGATTAATGTTAGAGAATATGTCCTAGGGTGAGTTGTAGATATCCTCTGGATTTTAACCTCACTGTGCATTTCTGGACCAGGACAGACGACTGTCATTCCTTCGACATTCGACTGCCCTACTCTATTTTCTTATACAGCAGACTGTATCTTTCGCACAAGCGACTGATGAAGATTTTACAGTCGCCTGTCTGATCGACATGCAACTATAGTTTCGTCATCAGGCGCATGTCCAAATCTTCAGTGGTCTCTGTTTTATATCATCAAATTTTTTGATTCTCAGTCAGTCGACTGATGAGTAATATACAATTGACTGTCTCTCCGACAGGTGATTGTGATTTATCCAACAGTCGACTGTCTGCCAACCTAGGCCCATCTTTAACCTTTCAACCAGTCGACTGATGATTGTTCATCAGTCGACTATCAACTATTGTGGTGGTTCGTTAACTTGATCTGAGCCGTCGATTTTTCGATCCAACGGCCCAGATTCTCAGACCCCTCTTTATATCTTCGAGAGCCGTCGATTCAATCACTTGTTTTCTCTCTCATCCGACGAAAACTCCCTCTCCTTCCTCCTTCAAACTCCACCGTCGATCACTCCTTCGTCAATTTCGAGCCGATTCGAAGCATTTCTCATCCGTTCTTTCAAGTTCTTGATCGCTTGTCTCCCTCTCAATCATTCATTACCGTTTAGGTATCGCTCTATTTTGTTTATCGACTCGTGCATACCCTAGCTTCTTACTATAGACTTTCTTCTCGCTCAACTGTGTGACCATGTCACTTCGATTGAAAATCTTGCTTCCTCCATGGATCAGAAGCTCTCTCTTATCCTAGAGCTTCAGTACAAGTCGTTATTGCTTCACGGCTTCCCTATTCCGGCCGAACTCCAGGCCATGTTTCCTCCGTCTGAGGAAACTACCCATTCAACTGTCCCCACTCCTCCAGGCTTTGTGCCTTTGCCTTCTGAGGTTCTGACCCCCGTGCATGCTCATATGGAATCTTCAGCTGTGGGTGTGTCGTCATCCAAGAGGAAGGCTTGTGCATACCCTACCCATCGCTCCACCAGACTGATGTTCCGTCAATCTGGTCACCCCTCAAACACATCAGTCATCCACATTGACTGATGATGTCTGTTGGTGATGATGATGGATAGACCCTCACCATATGATTTTTTTTGTTATTTTGTTTGGAGTGTCGTTTTGTATTTCTCTTTGGTTGTGGGATGTTGTCTGCATGATAATGTGTGGATGATATATGTATTTTGATCAATTTTTTTTGTGGATATACATGGTGTTATGGATGTATTTTGTGCCCATGTAAGTTTGCTCTTATATATATGATATTGATGTTACTTCATTTTGTTTCACACATTGTCCCATTTTTATCTTATATGTGTGAATTTTGTGAAATTGTCTCATTGTATGCGATATCATTTATATGATGTGATTTGAGACGATTTTTATCATGTGGCTTGTGATGTTGATATTGGACTCTCATTCCTCTAGTCAGCTAAGTTTTAATGTGTTTTATGAGTTTTTGATTTGTATATCTTTATACTCTTATGATTGTTTTTAGTACTTATTTAGCACTATTGTTGTTATTCCACTCCGACCTTTTGGATAATGCCATAGGGAGAGAGAAATAAACATATCATAATTATGTGCTAAGTATATTCTAATTCAAAACTAACTTGAATCTAAGATTGAGGTCGCCTTAGGTTCAGGGGGAGTAAGATACAATGAATATGGATCATAAAATCCTAGATTTCATGAATTTAAGCATATCATTCCTTTCATCCATATCTTACTCATTTGCTTCATTTGATCTATAGATGCCCTAATATTTATTGACTAACTTGATTGGCATCTATGTAGGGGGAGTAAGTTTTCTTTAAGAACAATTATTTATCTTTTTGTTTTTGTTTGTTTGTCATCATCAAAAGGGGGGAGAATGTTGAGTATTGGACTTCTCCCTACTTTGTGTTAATGATGAGTAAACATAAATACTTGTGACTAATCCCCTATTTGCAGTTAATCCATTGCCTAATCATATCATGAAGATCAATTAGCAATGGATGACACTCAAAGATCAATGAAAGCAAAGGAAGTGGATTAGATGATCAAAGATGGTGATTGAAGCTCCTAGAAGACTTCAAGCTCATACGTTGGATAGAAGAGAGAGTTCTACAAATGTAATCTTCTTTTTCTCTTCTAGTATGTAGCTTAGAAGTAGAACTATGTTGGAGCACACACATCTTCATTTCAGTCTTAAGAAATCATTAGATCAACTTTCCTTTGACTCCAATTCATTTCTATCAAGAATGTGCATGGCATGATCTCAACTGTCGACTGCTGAACGATTTACAGTCGCCTGTCTTAAAACAGTCGAGTGCGTTTTGTTCTACAGTCACCTGTTTGTACATACTTAATAAGTTAATTTTTGGGCTTCTAAGCTTTAACTCTATCGGACGACCGATGTACATTTCACAGGCGCCTGTCTAAGTGACAGTCGACTATGATTTGTTAGTCAGTCGCATGTCTATCTTCAGCCCAAACTTATTCTAAGTTTGAGCAGGCCAGTCGACTGATGTTGAGTCTACAGATGACTGTCCAATGGCGCAGTCGACTGTCAATGCTTCAACAGTCATCTTTCTTTGAGCCTCTCTGCAGACTAAACTCTCTGGAAAATGTCAGGGTTTGTGACAATCGTCTGTAGAAGGAATTACAGTCGCTTGTTGGATTTACAGTCGACTGTCTTCTCTTTGTCAGTCACATGTCCTGTTTTCCCAGACTTTTCTGAGTCTTTCTCAACTTACCCAGATTACGGCCCGCCTGTTGGTTTAACAGTCGCATGTCTACTCCTTATCAGTCGACTGTCCACGTGGTAAGTTACCATTTGAATTCTCACCTACCCTCTGTCACAGTGCAGCAGTCGACTGTTTTTTGTTCAGCAGTCGACTGTTTTTACTGTCGCATGCGCAGATTCTATCCATTGAGCTTTTCTTCACGGATTTCAAAGGGGCTTTTTGGGATTCTGTTTGAAGGGTTTGAGAAAACTATAAAGGCAGCCTCTACTGTTCCATTGAGAGATTACTCATTTTTGTTAGCAACTCACTCAAACATTCAAGCTTTCATTCTTTCAAAATCAAAGCTTTCAATATCCAAAAACCCTAGAATTCCTATATTTCATCTCTTGCTCTCCAACCTAGAACCAAAGAGAATTCCTCTAAGCATTTGGTGCAGTCAAGACAAAGGGCTTTCCTCTCTTCCAAGAGAGTCTTTCAACACACAACCCACTCTCCTTCAAGTTCTACTTCAAGGAATAAATGATTGTAAGTGTTGTTTAATTTCATATTTTATAAAATTCGTTATTTGATTTACTCTCGGGTTGTGAGAGTGATTAGCTTGCTCCCAAGTTGTGGGAGTCAAGGACATCAAGTGTATTTCGATTTCACTTGTAGGGTTTCTACGTGTGGGTTTTTAAGTAAAACTCAAGTTAGGGTTCTAACTTGAGTATCCGGTGGTATCCGGGTGAAAGGGACGTAGGATTACTGGGAACAAGTCGAGAAGTGACTTGGGTAATCCGAACGCTTGGAACATCCTTGTATTTGCATTGTTTCATTTTGGGATTTACTTTTATTTCGCTTTAATTGTTGGTTAGAAATTTAATTTGGTGTAACTATCTTTTTAAATTGCATAAACAGTATTCAACCCCCCTTCTAGTGTTTTCCTCATTGCCAGGGACCTTACATCTTTGTCAACTTTTAGTAGAGATGGCCTTGTAATTTTTTTCCCTTATAGCATGGGATGCGAGGGAATTCTCCCTTCTGAAGAATCTTCTAGTTCTTCAAGTTATGTCCATGGAATCGAGATAAGATGTGGTGCATCATCACAGATCCAGGGTGGCCAAATCTATCATGCCAAAGTATTTTACTTGGCTGATATCAGGCACTTCATGTGCTCCGATAAATCCGCTTCCTCTCTCCGAATCTTTGTATGGTTGAGGCCTGTTGAAAAGCTCTCAAAACATTCAAGTATGGATTTTACTCCTTTTTCTTGAGACGTTACATACAGTAATTTTTTTTTCATTTACATTTGATGTTTCCAAATGGAATCCGTTAAGACGAATGTCCTTGAAAATTAGTAAGTTTCGGTTGGAATTCGGAGAGATTAGTGTATTCTTTATTTTTGTGTCATTTTGGAAGCAACAATGGTGCGTTTCCAGAACCTTTAATATGGCCCTGATATTGGGCTTTTATTGAACGATCGTATGTTTTTATGTATTCTCTACTAATCAATTATGAGAGCAGTTCATCTATTAAAAGGTGAATCATATTGGCACATATTTAGAGAAACATTTTTATTCAAAATCACATTACATAATTCAGAAAGCTCTCATAACATGAAATGTTCTTAAAACAAGTAGCTAAGATAAAAATAGAAGGCTAATCAAACAGGTCTTTATTTTCGAAGTCGCCAGCTGTAAACTTGACTGGAGCATCAGAGGTCACCAGGTTTGTTTCAGCTTTATTTTTCTTCTTTTCTTTATACAAATCCTGGAGATGTTGCGGAGTTCGACACACTCTGGACCAGTGGCCTTTCATGCTACAGCTATGGCCGTGGTCTTTCCATTTCCTCTTGGGTGGGGGTGCATCATTTCTATTGTTGTCATTTCTGCACCAGGTGAACTTCTGCTTACTTTCATTTCTTCGCTGCTGGACTTAGCCCCTAGCCCTTTTGTTCTGTCCCCCTTTCGGTGGTCTTTCTTTTCTTTTGTTCTCTCTCTTCTTTCTAGATGAAGAGGTATTGTGAGCTTCCGGGAGGGGGCAGTGACAGGGGGCGCATGTTATGAGTGGCGAGAAGAAGCTCTCTGTTTTGTTTAGCTATGAGTAAACATGACAGCATCTCAAAATACTTTGTGAACTTGCGTTCACGGTATTGCTGCATTAGTATCACATCTTTCTCATGGAAAGACGTGTACGTCTTTTCGAGCATGCGATCTTCTGATACTTTCACCACACAACTTCAAGCGTGAGGTGATGCTAAAGAGAGCTGAGTTGTACTCCGCTATGGACTTAAAGTCATGTAGTCTCAGTTTCTCCCACTCATATCGTATCCTTGGTAGTATAACATCTTTCTGATGTTTATACCTATCCTAAAGGGCATTCCACAGCTCAAATGGATCTTCGACCGTAAGGTATTCAGCCTTTAGGGTCTTGTCCACATGGCGGCAAATATAAATAATGGCTTGCACCTTTTCTATATCGCTTACATTTTCATTATTAGTCACAACAGAAACGAGGGACTTAGCCCGCAAATGAAACTTCACATCGAGCTGTCAGCTCATATAGTTTCTTCTTGATGCATTCAGCACTTCGAAATTGACACTTGCGATTTTAGCCAATTTATCTAGTAGAGCACAAATTTGTATGAATTAATAATTTAAACAATAAACATTTTCATGCGAAGGCAATTTTTATATGAAGAGCTAATTGCGTGGATCGACCAGTCCCACATAAATAAAAAGTCCAAAGTCCATTACAGTCCATATTACACAAATAAAAGCTTTAAAAAAGAAATTACAACTTTGGAAACCACGTAGGTCCCATATAAGATCTTCAGATTCAATTGTGGCCTCCGTCTCCATAGAAAGTGGTCTTCGGTCTTGAACATTTACATAAATTCATCACTACAATTTCTCTCAAAAGTAAAAGAAAAGTGCAGAAATAAAATGTGGGACTTAAACAGCTGATCCAAAACCGCAATTAGCCATACATGCAAAAATTTGTGCTCATCAAACATTTTCATCAGACATTTTCATCACAGGCATCACATGCATTTATATTCACAGAAAGGATAAACGATTTAATTACATAATAATTATTGGACCACTAGGTAACGTCATTCACCGTTAAGTTAGCTGACTAACGACAGAGCGGTCGTAAAATCTTCCTAATTATTAAGTTTTAATATTTGCACAACCAAACATAGTTTACCATAAAATAAGCCAAAATAATGCGAAGCATATATTTATGATCCTACAAAGGTATCATATATGCAAGGGTTGTGATAGTTGGGTTTATTCAAAAATATTGAAAAAAAGCCCAAAATATAACATGTTCTTCATAAAAAGAAAGAAATTTTCCTTTTTAAAGTATCCCCAATTTATCTCCAAATGTCCCCAAATGTCCCCTTAATGTCCTTTTAAAGCCACATATTATATCATGATTTTTCATGAATTTTTAGCCCCACAAACATCCTTTTTAATCAATTTTTAGCCCAAAAATACCTTTTAAAGCTTATATCTAAGCCCCCCCCCCCCCCCCCCCCCCCCGCCGTTTTGTTTTGTTTTTTGTTTTTTGTTTTGAATCAAAAGTGGCCTGCGGGCCTGAAGCCCGCAGTATGGCTGCGGGAATACTTCTTTTTATTGTGCAGGCTTCAGGCCTGCAAGGCTATAATTTCTCTTTTTTGTTTGGGCTTCTGGCCCAGTAGGGTTAGGGTTGAGTGGCGGCGGCTAGGGTTAGCCGCCGCTGCCCCCTCAGTGTGCTGTCACCGTGCAACGGAAAGGGGCAGCCGCCCACTCGTCGGAGCGGAGGGTGGGGGGTAATGGGCGGCACCCCCTTCGGGGGGGCTTACGGTGGCGGCAGAGCACCACCCCCACTGGGGGAGGCTTCGGTCAGTAGCAGTAGGGGGCTTCGGGCTGCGACAACGCCGCCCCCCTTCTGGGGGGCTCCGATCCCCCCCCCCCCCCGCTTTAGGCAGGGGATCCGATGGGGACGGGGCCAGGGGAAGGGGTGGGGGAGCAGCCGTCGGCAAAGCCGCCGGCGGGGCTTGTGTAGGGGAAAACCCCATATTTTCGAATTATTTTCAAATTAAAAACATGTTAAAACATGATTTTTGGGCGATTAGCCCTAATTCCACTTCGATCTTGCGAGATCTTCGGAGAATACCATCATACGTATGATAAAAATGACATTTTTAGCGAGATTTACCTCTATATCTGTCCTCGGGATATAGCGACGGTTGAACGAAGCCTACGCGGATGACGACGCTCGTTTGATGAAGATTGACGCTGATAGCATGGATCTCTTGCCTTTATTCGCTTTTGCAACGATCGATTTTGTGGAAATATTTGTGTAGAGTCTCGTGCTGATAACGTGTTATGAATCAACATCTGGGGAGGAACCCTCAGCTCTTTATTTATAGCATATAGAGGAGCGTTTACAGATAAGATACAATAGATACGGTTTTATCTATAAGATAAGACGTGATCACAACCGACTAAGAAACTCGGTATTATCCCTTCACAACATTCTCTACTTTTTTGAATAATTCACGAATGAATATATATTGAATGTATTTTTTTTTGAAAAATTAGTCAATTATTCGCGACTTATTTGAAAATTCGTGAATAATTTGCGGAATTTTCGAATAGTTTGCGAATAGAAAGTTACTAATGTTCTTAAATTTTTGAAAAATTCACGAATTATTTACGATTTTTTGATACAAACTTATAAATAATTCTTGAATTCATTAAAAATAACAACTAATTATGTTTGCTAAAAATATAAATACATGGAAGTGTGAGAAATTAATTTAGCTCTATGTTTCCCTCATTTTCCTTGGGCCAAGAAGAGGAAAAACTGAAGGAAAAGTTTTAACATGAATTTTCCTTTGTTTTCTTTCATTTTCATTTTCATTCAATCAAGCAATGAAAAATAGTGTTTCTTCTCACTTTCTTTCCTTCTCTTTTCTTTTTCCTTCAAACCAAACACACTAAGTCTCAACGCACTCAATGCGGCTGCTGGCTCGAGTCGAGACATCGCAGTGAATTCTTGAGCGAAAAATTTAATTGAAAGAAATGAGTTGGAAGAAGAGAGTAAATCTGGAATTTTATTAGTGCATGAAATTGGATTATTGCACAGAATTACAACTTGAGCTCAATCTCAGACAGCTTCTTCATACGAACGAACTCTCTTATACAAGTAGTTCTGCTTGGGCGGTTATAACAATTTGAGCCCAAACATCCAATAGCTTTAGAATTGTAGAGAGAGAACGCTAAGGAGAAATTACAAGATAGCAAAATTCACGCAGACTGAAATCTATTGAATTTGCCCAAATTTTTAACTTTGGACTAGAAACAGGACAGAAGTCCAATTGCAAACTAGATTGGAAGGTTCCAGTATAATCAAATCGGTGACAACATAATCTTCACCGATACGCTAAAACGAAAGCTCAAGCTATTATACAGATGTACGGCTTTAATTTTGTATTCTTTACTATCTTTTATTATTTCCGACGCGACTATTTTCTTAGCATTAATTCATTGAAGATAAAATAAGAAGAAAAAATCAACGTGCATAGGTTGCCAGCAAAATTCTAGTTTTGCTAAAGAATAAAGAAACTTACATTTAACTCAACCTATGATTTACATCTACAGTTTTGCCCATGACACTTCAAGACAGTCTCTCTCTCTCTCTCTCTCTCTCTCTCTCTCTCTCTCTTCAAGACAGTCAATCGCGCGCTCTCCCTCTCCCTCTCACTCTCAAAAGCAATAATGTGGACATCAAACGCATAAGCATTTTCATTTTCAGATCTCTCTCTAGAAAGGCATAGGGTACATCAAAAACCAAAAGCAACGAAAATCATTGCACAGATTCCACACGTCAAACAATCAGGAAGCGAAACAGAAGAAAAAAATTTCAGCGCATCTTAATTTTGCATAGACAGATGAGGAACCATCAGAAAATCAAATACCATGATTTCATTCAAGAGTTCGAACTTTAACTAGGTTCTAATACAGAACTTCACTATAAATACGAGGTTCTAATCCAGAACATTGCTACAAACAAGCAGTAACATGATAAATAAACAGCGGAACCTTGATAGTGTCTCACCATTCCTAAGCTCTATAAATATGACAAGAAAAGCTGAAACGACTAAAGGCCTATATGGAAATACTGCCGCATAAATTACTACAGACCTAATACCAAAAACATTTACTTGTGGCTATGTGCATGTGTACGGTGGTGGCTCTGTAAGCTGCCCCTTTGGCCTCCCCAAAGATTCAGTTCATAGGTGGGCGAGGTGCACGCGGGCGCACTGGAGTCTTTGAGGGGCTCACCCTGATAGATTCATAAAGCATGTGGTAACTTTCAGATACAATTTTGGACAAGGATGAAATACTGTGGGAGATAGAGAGGAATATGTCCCAAATACCTTATCGGCAAGGATCCCAACACCACACCACTGCAGTTGAGGGCAGCTGTCGCACTCTCGGCCTGTAAGAGAGTCCAAACAATTAGAAAATAGTTTGAGAACATATTCTTTGGGTACATCACACAACAGCATATCCAGAAAGTTTTGTTCATCCTCTAAGTGGTGAATACTTATGATTTGTAAATCAGTTGTTATATTGAGTAATTGAGATACATAATGTAGCAATAAGAAGCTCAGAACGTTTCCAATTTCTGACAGCCGACTCTCTAGCCTTTGCGTGCTCTTCCCGACTATCAAAATGCACCAAAAGCATGTTGTAAACAAAATATCAATGGGTCGTGAGAAGGTTATAATGTATTCGATTACCAGCATCACATTTTCCAGAAAGCCTACTGACAGCTGATTACCGTTGTTAAATTTCAATCTCCGTGACAAAATGAGGAGGATAAGAACAAATCTAAACTCATGTGATAACTCAGTAATCACACTGAGAGGCAAAATTCAATAGATTGATATAACTTGGTGAGAAAAAGAACCACTGACAGCTGATTACCGTTGTTAAATTTCAATCTCTGTGACAAAATGAGGAGGATAAGAACAAATCTCAACTCCTGTGACAACTCAGTAATCACACTGAGAGGCAAAATTCAATAGATTGATATAACTTGGTGAGAAAAAGAACCATGTAGCTTCAATCACTGTTGTTCTGTATAATACTCAAGGTTTATTAAGTACTGTTTTGCCTTGGATGTGCTAAAATACACCAAATATGAATTTTGGTAGAACATAATCTTTAAGAAAATGCCAGGTTTCTCATCTGCATGGTGAAATGATATGTTGCATGTTCTCACCTGACTGAGCAATTAGTACTAGACAAGACCTCCCTAGATAATAACTATCAAGGAATTAGACAAAGTTGGGACTGCCAATAAGGATTGTGCCAAACAGTATTTTTAGTATATGTTGTAAAAGGATGGCAGACGAACGACGCTTAAAAGGTAAACAGTATTAGCATATTCACCCCCCACTGCTTAGATCCGGATCCAACAAGTGGTATCCGAGCAGGTTAGAGAATCTAGGCTAGATTGACTATGAATAACTCTATTGATTGTGCTTTTTCTGAAGGTCAGTCCATATCACGACCCCCAAAATTTAATGGAGTAGATTATGCTTATTGGAAATCTAGGATGAAAATCTACTTGATATCTGTAGATTATAAAGTTTGGCACATTGTCGAAAAAGGTTATAAGCCACCTGTTATTAAAATTGAAAATATCGATATGCTTAAACCTGAAGACAAGTGGGATGATAATGATTGGAGATTATATTCTTTAAATAGAAAAGCTATGAATGCTCTTATATGCTCTCTTGATAAATCTGAATTTAATCGTATCTCACATTGTCAAACTGCGCAGAAAATTGTTGAGTATTGGACTCTCCACCTTGATTTTGATGATGATCAAACACAAATCATTGTGACTAACTCTTGTGTTTGCAGTTAGCTAAAAAGTCACCAATTAGATTCAAGAAGAAGATCAAAAGTGACTACACGTGTTGATTCAAGTGGAGGACTTGGTAGATCAACAAAGGTGAAGCATTGGCTTGAAGAACTCAAAGGCTACCTCAAACCTCAAGCCAATGGCATCAACAAATGAATGGAGATTCAATCCAAAGAGAAGAAAGGAATGGATGAGTCAAAAGCTTCGAAGTCTATGACGTTGGAGATATTCAATTCATTCAACTAAAAGACTCAAGACCTTGAAGAATTATGGAGATCGTCGCCAAAGTACTTTGTTCATCTCAAGCGACGTCCTAAGACTTCCTCAGAACGCGTGAGCGTTGTGCCTGGAGCTTCGTTGAAGCTCAAGCAGTTATTCGTGAAGTCAAGGGATTCGAATTCTCCATGTTGAAGCTTTGAAGACGGTTTGTCGTGTTTACTTTTATGTCTTCTAGCTTCGGTTTAGTAGAATGTTAAGCCTTGAGTAGTACTTACCTAGAAATCTTCATAACTATCATATCTTATCTCTAGGATTGCCTTAGAAGCCCTTAGAAACTTTCCCGAAGCTTATCGCCTCATTTCTCGGCTTCTTATGCATCTTAGTTGGTTCAAGTAGAAGAACCAACCGACTAGATGACGATCTAGTCGGTTGGAAATCCTTCTTAGACCGACTAGCCATACTTTTTAATTCAGCCTTTGTACTGTTGACCAGTTAGTTGGTTCAAGAAGGATGGTTAATCGATTAAAAGTCAAACTAGTCGGTCCAAGAAGGTTCACCAACCGACTAGTTGTCAATCTAGTCGGTTGATGATCCTTCTTAGACCGACTAGTTTCAAAACTAATCGGTCAATGATCCTTCTTAGACCGACTAGTGCTTACCCATGATTTCACCATCTTCTCTGTCAACCATCTAGTCGGTCCAAGAAGGTTCACCGACCGACTAGTTGCAAAACTAATCGGTCAGTGATCCTTCTTAGACCGATTAAGCAGCTTCAGAAATAGATCTGTTGGGCATTTAATGCCACGATTTTTGTGACCGTTTTGTCTCTTCCTATATAAGTTTGAGTTGCTTCAAACCAGGTAATTAAGGCTGATTTTAGAGACATTTTCACATCCAAGAGAAGAGCCATTCAACTCCATTTATAAACTCTCTCATCTCACAAGAATCTCTCTCTTACTCTTTGAGCCTTAATTCCTCAAGAGAGATTCACATTCTTTGTGAGCTACACAAGCTAAGAGCTTGAATCAAAGTCACCAACTTCATCCTAGCCATCTATTGATGTCCATCTTGGTGGAGCTAGTGTTTGGTGCTAACTACTTGCTCAAAATCCATTCTTGCCCTAAATCAGTAAGTATTTCTCAAGGCATAGGATTTTGTGGTAAGTGTTGTATATTTCATATTTGATTTGATATTTCAGTTTTGCTCTCGGTTTGTGAGAGTGTGCTTAGTCCCAAGTTGTGGGATTAAGGTCTTTGCGTGTTCCCGGGTTGTGGAATATACGGACATCGATTGTAGGTCGATTGCACTTGTATGGTTTCCGCAAGTGGGCTAAAGGAAAGCTCTAGTTGTTTTACTAGAGTATCCAGAGGGGATCCGGGTGTTGCTGGATTAGGGCACCGGGAACAAGTCGGGGAGACTTGGGTGGCACCGAACCAGGGTACATTGCATGTTAGCATTGCATTCTTGCTTGGGTTGTTGATCACTTCTTTCATTCCGCATTTGTTGGTTAATTAGGGTTTTATTTGGCGTAAATTCCTTATAATTCTATAAAACACTATTCACCCCCCCTCTAGTGTTTATTCATCATAGCACAGGGTCACTACAAAAATATGGCATACGCTAGAGGTGACGCACGAGGAAACGTCACAGGTGAAGGAGTCCAGACTTGCACTTCTGAGCACAGAGTACGAGAGCTTTCGCATGCTACCATCAGAATCCATATCAGAGATGTTTGCGAGGTTCACCTACATCGTTTACAAGTCTAGCTCCCTCGGTAAGTCATATCCTAGCCTTGAACAGGTAAGGAAAATCTTAAGGGCGATGTCAAGCTCTTTCAAGCTTAAGGTCACTGCCATCCAAGAAGCGAAATGTCTATCGCAGATGAGAGTGGAGGACTTGATATGCAACTTAATGTCTCACGAGCTTGAGCTGCAGAATATCGAGGCTAGAGAGAGAAACCAGAGGAGAAGGAAAAAGCTCCAAAACCACTAGCTCTTCAAGCTAATGAAGATGACGATGATGAGGAGATAGCATTGATGGTCAGAGTCTTCAGAAAATACATCAAGACTCCTCAAGGAAGAGCTGACATGCAACAAAGGTTTAATCGTTCTAACCATGACAATCCTTCTAGAAATTTATCTGAACAGATTGTTATTAATAAAGTTAAATGTTTTAAATGTAAAAAGCAGGGACACGTTATCAAGGATTGCCCACAAGACAGCTAATATTGCGGAGAAGAAAGGAAAAGCTGTGGTGCGATCGTGGGACATGAATAGCGAGGATGAAAATGAGGATTGCGCACACTCCTCCATCTCCCTCATGGCAAAAGATGATCGAATAAAATCTGGTAGTAAAGCTGAACTTCTAATTATTTAGTAAAGGCATGCAAGAGGAAAATGAAGAGCTATAATCCACATTAGAAAATTATAGAAATTTCAAGGATGAATTGCAACAAGACACTTACAATATGATATTAGAAATTAAGGAACTAAACGGAAAAATTGTTGCAAGTGATTCTACTATTGCTTTGTTGAAAAAAGAGAACTCTAGGTTGCATGAAAAAGCTAATTGTCTTTCTTGTCCTTCCTTATTGAATAATATTAGCATACTTAAGCAAGATTTAATTAAGCTTGATACTGAAAAAGATTATGTGATTAGAGAGCTTAATGAAAAATTGTGCGAGCTAAATAACGAGCTTAAAAGAAAAACGGTTGAATTTGAAAAGAAGTGAGAGGAGAAGAAGAAAGCTTTTATAAGTAAGTGCACTTTAATTGTGAATGAGAATGCTTCATTAAAATCCAAAACCACAAGTCTAGAATTGTCATTAAAGAAATTCTCTATGGGAAAACAATCGTTGGATACTATTCTAGAAAATCAACTTTATGGCAATAATAGACGTGGTCTTGGATTTGGTTTGAGAAATGTTGAAAAGCCTAAATTTAAGAAAATTCACAATGTGCCTACTAGTGTCAAAAATATGCATGCAACGTGCTTTACTTGTGATAATATTGGTCATACATCTTATTATTGTAAGTATAGGAACACGAACATAAAGTTTAAACAAGTGTGGGTTCCTAAAACTTTAATGGCTAACATGAGTGGACCTTGTTCGATTCCAAGGTCACACATAGCATGTAGATACGATGGAGATTTGACGAGGAATTTTGGATTGAACGTTTTCAATATATAACTCCTTAGCCAAACGGCGACGCGAAGGTATATCTTTTTCTTTGAAATTAATGCATACCTTCGTAGATTTTGCATGCTTGAACTATTTTTATTTGTGTGCTAGTTTGCTCTATTCTAGTTTGCTCGATTCATTATATATATATATATATATACTAGTTATAACCCGTGCCCGCGGGCACGGTGCATTTAAGATTTTTTTCTGCGAAATCTTTGTCTCCCAAAAAACATAGTTTGGTTAAACATAGCTCTATTGTAATATATATATATATATATAATTTTATTTAAAAATATTGAAAAGGACAAAAAAGGGGTGCTTAATGAATATCTTTTCTCTTTGTATCATTCAAGTAGTATTATTGAATGTCATTCATACCTTGTAGAAATCATTGTATTATTGTTATAGCTACATGCGCATGTTAGAATTCCTAAGAAGCCATGACATGTTTAATGAATTGAATAACTTGATTTCTACACCTGCACATTCACTTCCACTTCCACTAGTATTGAATATTGTTGCACAATTGGAGACACTTTTATGAAATGTTGGAAAGTGAGTGTAGGTTGAAAATAACTAATAAATCTAAGGAATATGATGTGTATTTGCCATGTATAAAAATTGAGCTAAAAAGAATTGATTTTCATGTTATGAAAACATAAAAAATGTATATTGCTCCGTATGTAAAATGGATACAATTCATGACAAGTATACTACCCACGAGCATCCAACATATGCTATATGGGTAATCTTTAGCGTTGGTGTATTTTACTCGTCAAGCAATGCGACCCTCACATATAAGAGTACTTGTATGCTATGTTTTTGGGGTGTGGTATCTTGAACTCATTTTTAATGAGGTGTGGAAAATCAATCCTAGTGATATCATGTTTATTGGAAAATGTGGATTGGTTTTGGTTCATTTCTGTGAGAATTTCTCCCATTGTGCTTCAATTATTTAATCATCACACTTACACGATGGTGTAGAAGTCTACTTTTCTTTTTTCATTAAATTTGAAGTGATTATTCTAAGAAAAATGACGTGCAAGTATTAGTTGTAATTTATAATGCTTTATTTTTGCATGTGACATGAACTAGACTTGGTGTATACGCTTTTGATGATAACAAAAGGGGAGAATAATGAAGATTTGGTGCATTAATGCTTATATGTGCATATCAAAATATTGGTTTAAGGGGGAGCATTAATGAATTATTGAATATGTAAATATGTGTTCAAGGGGGAGCATGAAAATAATGGGAGCATGCCATGCTTGTATCTCATTATTGTTCCATCTTTGCATGCTTGTATGCTTGTACATCAAGTGTTATATCGTTGCATACATCCTCCCATTATCACACTTCACACACACACACATGTCACGATGTATTATTTGAAACGTTGGTGCAAATCTCATAATGGTTTGTCATAATCAAAAGGGGGAGATTGTTGGATACAACGTGTGTTGGATTCAACGATCGATCACTTCGTGTTTGATGATAACAAATGTGTGTGAACGTTCTAATGTGTGTGATAAGTGTTTCCAGGAGTGGCACGCTTGTAAATATTCGAAGTGATGACTAAGTCAATTGATGGAGGAATTGCTATTCACATAGCAAATTGGAAGATGGAGAAATTGTTATTCATATAGCAACTTGGACTTGGTCAAATAGATGGAGATTATAGCTACAAGTATTGGACTAAGTCAAATTGGAGAGGATCCTACACAAATCAATGTAAGATTGATTCATATCCACATTGCCATTCAAATCCTATTCCAACATGGAAAGAGATGGAGACTTATTCAAAGAGCAATCTAATGGGGGTTGGAACAAATCAATTTGGATTGATTCAAATCAATTAAAGATTCTATTCTAATCCTAATCTCATTAACATTGCAATGAGATCAAATAGAATCCCTCCAAATCTCCTACTCCTATCTCCATTAGGATTTCTCCTTAGACACAACTTCTCCATACCCTTTACTATATAAACCAAGCATTAAAGCAAAGGAAATATTGCGGCATACCAAAGGAAAATTGCGGCCATAACAAAGAACAAGGAGGCTAGAAGTTGCGGCATCAACCCTTCATCTCCAAGCGCCCTAGCCGCAATCCAAGAGCCCTAGCCACAACCCTTGCTACAAGCTCCCTTGCCAAAAATCCCTCCAAAGCCGCAAGTTGCTACCAAGGCCATATCGTCTCCTTGCGCGAGCATCCAATGCAAAAACCCTAATATCCATACCTATTGCCGCAATCTACAAAGCAACCAAGGCCAAAGAGAAACCCATACCCATTGCCGCAACCATCTTCATAGGCCAAGCATTAATCTTCAAGCAAACATCAATCTTGCCTCAAGCTTCAGAGTTCTCATCATCTACAAGCAAGCAAGGAGATACGGGAGAGGACCATCATCAAGGAGGGCTAGCAACTTGCGCATCAAGGAAGATCATCCAACATTGCGCAACTTTCAAGCACAAACGGAGGGCCGCAACTTACAGAGAGACGTGCCGCAACTTGAGTTGCTGAGGAGACGAGACAAGACATCTATATCTTACCGAACGAGAGCTTGCCTGTGCTGATTGACGGAGACGACGACGGCTACACAAAACTGAGCTTTCTAAACTATTATTATTATTTTTGTGTAGTATTATTTGATCTCTGTATGGAAAACTTTACCGCTTTACTTGTGACTTTTGGGGGTCTTATCTAGCGATGGTCTAGACAAGAGGAACTTGACGGGTGTCGTCAAGTGAGAGTATATATTAGGATTGATTGTGTTGAACATGGTGTGTGGGGTACTGAGCCTGGTGAGTGTATAGACGTTGGTTCTCTAGCTATTATGGTTGTGCCTGTACACTATTAATATAATATTTGCTTTCGGGGGCTGGACGTAGGTCGTGGTGATCGATCGAACCAGGGTAAATCTGATATGCATCTGTATCTGATTATTATTTACATTGCTTGTGATTATAACTGCGTGTGATATCTCGTGGGTTGCACGAGAATTTTTTATTAGCCTATCCCCCAGGCTTAGATCCAGATCCAACACGTGGAAGGAGGGAGTGCCCTAGAATGCATATCAGTAGTCCCCATTTGACCAGCCGATAGGAAGAACAAGACAGTGGATGTTTAGACCTAAGGGCCCGGTCCGAAAGTTGAAGATGACAGTCTTCGAGGGAAAGGACCCTTATGGGTGGGTCTACCGTGTGAAGAGATATTTTGAGGTGAACCATATGACCGAGCGGGAGAAGCTGCATGCGACGGGTGTTTGCGTAGAAGGGGAGGTGTTGTCCTGGTTTCAGTGGAGACAACAGTGACAACTTGTGAGGTCATTGGAGGAGTTCACGGATTGCGTATTGGATCGATTTAGACATCCATGGAGGGGATTTGCACGAGCAGCTCCTTGCTCTTCGACAGGATGGCGTGGTTAAGGACCATATGGATATATTTGAGGCACTCTTTGGCCGTGTGAGGAGGATAGCAAAGACGATATTGATAGGGAGCTTCATAAATGGGCTCAAGCCAGACATTCGAGCTGAGCTACGTCTATAGAAACCGAGGGGGTTGTTGGAGATGATGGAGATATCTCAGATGGTGGAGGATAAACTCACGACGGATTGACAGGCCAAGGGAGCTTGGAGCGGATCCATCTTCCGTAGCCAGGCACTTCCACATGAGGACAGAAGACCCCTGCAGGGGGAGTCTAGATGGGGGAGCCTAGTCTGTCAAGGAGAGGAGCGGCAGTGCATAGCCAAGTGGGCAGTTTAGGCACATGACGAAGGCAGAGATGCAGAACAAGAAGGCAAATGGGTTGTGTTTCCGATGCGACGAGAAGTTTACCCCAGGATATCGTTGTCGAGACCGCACCCTCTAGATACTACTAGTGGATGAGAAAAAGGTTGTGGAAGTGGAAGGTGGAAGGTGAGCCAGAGCACTCACACTTAAACGTCACAGAGGTATCACTCAACTCCGTAATGGTGTTCACTTCGAACCACACCATGAAGTTGACCGGGAGGATTTCTGAGCAGACGGACATAATGTTGGTTGATAATATGGCTACCCACAGTTTCATATCCAAGCAGATGGTGAAGCAACAAGGGTTGCAATTGGTGGACAAGGGATTCGTAGTGATGATGGGGACATGACAGGTTGAGCGTAGCATAGGAGTATGTCATGGCCTAATTTTGACTATCCAAGGGATACAGATTGTGGAGAATTTTTTTGTCACTCGACTTTGACAGCCCAAATATCATTTTGGGGATGAGGTGATTGCCGTCTTTGGGTGATACAAGAATCAACTGGAAGCTACTGATGATGGAGTTCTAGGATGAAAGGAGAGTGGTGACGCGGCAGAGAGATTCCAGCTTGTGTTGAATCAGGGTTTCCTTGAAGACCATGGCTAGGGCGATCCAGACCGAGGGGCGGAGGATTCATGGTGGATTTGCAATGGATGACAGAGACGGATGCAGACCAGGGACAACATTCATCCAGAGGTGCAGTGTATCTTGGTTCAGTTCGAGGGGATGTTTTAGACACCTCGTGGACTCTCCACGGGACCACGAACACATTATAATACTGCGTGAGGGTGTCTCGCCTATAAGCGTAAGACCGTACGGCTACCCCAGTTGCCAGTTGCAGAAGGGGGAGACCAAAAGGATGGTAGTGGAGATGATCTAGGTAGGGATGATACAGCCTAGTGTGAACCATTTCTCGAGCCCGGTCCCGCTGGTAAAGAAGAAGGCTGTGAGTTGGAGGTTTCGCGTCGATTACAGGGCCTTAAACAAGGAGACTGTACCAGACAAGTTCCGTATCCCCGTGATTGACGAGCTCCTCAATAAGTTATATAGAGTAGCTGGCTTCTCGAAGATTGACTTGAAATACGAGTATCACCAAATACTGATGAGAGATGAGTATGTGGCAAAGACTGCCTTCAGGATGCACGAGGGCCACTTCTGAAGGCACGAGGGCCACTACAAGTTTCTGGTCATGCCCTATGCACTTGCTACTTTTCAGGCCTTACCACTACAAGTTTCTGGAAATTATAGCAAGGCAAGCTTTTAGTTACGTCACATGAATAGGTGAGAACCATTAACAAACTTCAACCGCGAACATATGGTTTGAGATTATAGATGTCTTAATATCAAACGTGTTTCTGATGCGATTGGGGTTACGTGAGGCGGAAGAGGCGTGTGGCAAGAGGCACGGGTCAAGGCGTGGGCTACCCAGCTTGACCCGATGGGTGACTTACTTCTTATGGCTCCTTTCTTTAGTAATGGGTTTAGCATTTAGAAGGGGGCATATTAGTCTTTCAATATGAAATTGATTAGGAGGCGGTTTAAGCCTACGAGCCGGCCCTAGTTTTGATTATCGATTAGTTTGCAATTGAAGAGAATTATATTTAGGGTGAGTGGGGGATTAAACTTGTTCCATCAACACAAGTTAAGGAGAGAGATCCACTCCAGAAAAGGATCAATTTATCTTCAATTCAAGCAATCTTTTCTATTCCACTAATAAATTTCTTCTCTTTCTTCCACAAATATATTCTTTTAAAGTAAGCGGATCACATCAATTTGGTATTAGAGCTTTCGATCCCATCGTAAACACGCAGGCGACGACGACAAAAACTCTAAAGGAACGACTCGATGCAGAGATCTTGGGACTGAGAAGGATATGACCGATCTAACGGCCGAGTTGAAAACAAATCTGAACGCATCCTTGGAGGCGAAGGTGAAGATGATTTCTGAACAAAGTTCCAATAAAGATGTAAGAGGGGTTCGCGGAGGTTGCGAAGATGCTCCGACAACAACCTTTCCAACAAGATCCAGATCCGAAAACGACGGAATCATCAGATCTGATCACCCAGATGAATCTGGGGCGACGGGAGAAGATCAGGGGAACCGGCGAAGGGGATTTGCCCCATCCGACAACGGGGGAGGCGTCCCGCCCAACTGGGGCGGCGGCGAAGGCTGGCGGCCCCCGCCAGTGCCCGCTAGAGGATTTCTGCCGCGCTGGGGGCGTCGACAACTGGCGGCCCTACCTAAGGGCCGCAGGAAGCTTTCTGCCCTATGTGGGGGGCGGCGAAGGCAAGCGGCCACAGCTGGGGACAGTCGGAGGAGTTCCGCCGCCTGTGGGGGCGGCGAGGGCAGGCGGCCCCACCTGGGGGGCCGCGGGTGTATTTCCGCCCCCTGGGGGGCATTGATGGCTGGCGGCCCTACCTAAGGGCCGCGAGGGGTGATCTGCCCCTTGGGGGCAACGAGGGGCCGACTCCACGGGAAGCCCCGACGGGAGCAGGGGATGCGTCAGAAGCAGGACGACGAGTGGAAAGACGTAGGATAACTCGCCAACGAAAGGGCCCGTGGAGGAGATCGAGGTTACGGAAGGCTGTGCACGGAGGCGCAGTGGAGGATCGAGGAGCCTCCTTATCACAGACACCAGGCAGTGAACCGGAAGGGGCCACCACGAGTTGACGTCAATCCAAAAAGTAAGATGAGGAAGTTAAAGACATCCCTCTTTGATGGGAAGGATCCCAATGGGTGGTTGTATCAGATTGAGAGGTATTTTGACGTCGCAGGCTTCACCAAGACAGAGAAACTGAGGGCTGTAGTACTGAGTTTCGAAGGCGAAGAACTATCTTGATACAGGTAGACCAAGAAGCAGAGGTGTAACGGCCTGTATTTTTAGTCGTGTTTGATTGCTGTGTGCATGTAGTTTTTACTTCGATCGTCCGGATATTTTCGTCCGAGTGACTTTTCGTCCACACGTCGACGTGAGTGCATCTCTGTTTTAGTTTTTACCGTAGCGTAACTATTTGCCTATTGACCCTAACTAATTACTGTTGGCTAAAATTTAATTACTACTTAACTAAATTACTTTAACCCTTACCCTACAGCATTTCATCCCCCGAAATACAGGTGAGATCTAACATACGTCTTCACTTCTTACCCACGTCCAGCTGACTCTCATCAAGCTGCCCCCTCTACTATGTTCTTAAATCAACAACAATGGCAACAACAGTGTGATATTCCAGCTCCCTACATTTCCACAAACCAAATCCAACTTCGATTTCAACCCAATTCAAATCCAAACCCAAATCTGAACCAAAATCAGAGAAGGGATCAAATTGAAATTCAGAAATCTGAAATCAAATTTCAGAACCAGCCAAACCCAATTTGTGATCAATCAACCCAACCCAAATCAAACCAATTGAAATATGAAAAATCGATCTTACAAACCCCAAATCCAGTTCTTCAAATCCCCCTCTCCCCTTCCTCACCTCCCCCTCCCGGATCTCGCCTGCGCGAGCGCCGCACCCCACCCCGCTGCCGCCGCTACAGCGCGCGCTGCCGCCGACCCGCCGCACCTGCGCTCCGCCATGCGTGCCGGCGCTCCGCCGCCCCTTACCGCCCCCTTTGCAGCCCGAGCCCCTCTGCACAAAAAGAAGAAGAGGAGAAGAAGAAACGGGCACAGAGAGAGAGGAGGGTAAGTTATTAATAGGAGTTTAAGTATTATATTGTATTTAAAGTAATAATGTTAATATTTTAAGTTAAGTGTATATTATAAATTAGTTTAAAGTTTGTATAAGTTAAGGTATAGTAAGTTAAGTGTATATTAGTTAAAGTTATATATTGCTAGTTAAGTTAACAGTTAAAGTTAATAACTAATGTTAGTTTTTATTTAATATTATTCTATAGTAAGTTAAAGTTTATAAAATGTACTAGATTAAAGTTATATATAGTAATAACAACTTGTTATCATGTATAGGTTAGTTTATAATGGTAATTAATTAGTTAAAATTTCTGTTTGATATCATATACGTGATGCAGATAAAACGCGCCTTACGCTACGACCACTTGGACACCAAACATCACCCCGAGGCAAGTATTTTTGGTAAATGAATTTCAAATTGAACTGTTCAAATTTAGTACTAAAATCCTATTTTAACGTACTTGTCGACTTTAGAAGCCGAATCGTGTGCTTTCATTTTGCTGGTTGTCTTCTAATTTGAATGGACATGTTAAATTAATGTTGATCGTTTAGAACAATTCATTACATGCATGCTATTAAATTGAACTACATTTATTACATGTATGCTATCAAGTTGAACCAACTTGGAAAGAGTGTATGTTATAACGCGAAACATGTATGTGGAACCATCGAATACAGATGGGATGAAACCATCGAATACAGATGGGATGGAACCTAGTCTGTAACTAGAAAGACATGTTGGGTGGGGTTGGTTCATGTAGTAGAGTCCGTAAATGTGGCTTGAACATCTTACAGCTACCTCCATACCACACAAATGGAGGCAAGCATCTTGGACATCTTCCAGGTTAGGAATGACAAGAAGCGTCACGGTAAACCCCCCGATGATAGTGTGTATCGAGAACATTCACCTACTCAGACATGGACTTATCACGAGCAGAAATAATCAAATACTCAATATACAACTGTTTTACTTTTTGAACTGCAAATTCATACATGCTCGTACTTTACTTTTCTGCACTACTATTCATAAATGTGTACTAACACTCTTTGGTCCTTTCTAAGTTATTCATTTCATTACTTTAAATATCTTGTCGAGCTTATCGCTGACATATATTTCAATGTATTTATAAAATATATGTTAGGTTCAGAGACAGAGTATCTCGAGGACCCTACTTTTGAAGTTCCTATCTTAGAGGTGGACCCCGCTGATCAGAGCTACGAGAATGTTGAGATCCTCCTTGCGAAAGGCTAGAGCGGGCCATTTCTATTTCAGTTTTATTATTTAACTTGTTTTCATGTGTGTTTATTTTCAGCAGATTGTACTTTGCTTTGGACGCTGGTGTTTAAAATGTAATGACTATGCTACTTCTGAGAAATTCACGTGCAGGGACCTGCTTTGCTAATTAACGCTTATTGTGCTTAAGTCAAAGAAGAAAGAAAAAAGTACCTCTTCTTTGCTTTAAGCACATGCGGACCCGCTCGCGTCCTCGCTTCCAAGTATAATGGGAAGCGGGGCGTGACAGGTTTAGTGGTGGCTCATACAGGTCCTCCTCTCTGCGAAATACTTCAGAAGCAGTGTGAATATCATCATTAACCAGATCGTTTGAATAACTTTGTACACAAATGTATACCTTGTTCCTTTTGCAACATGGAAGGAAAATCGCGCTCGCAACGGAAATGGAACTAGCGGAAATGGTGCTCCCGACATCCATGAACTCATGAGTATCATGAGAGGAATGTTGGAGACTCAACATCACCTGATCCAGCAGGGTCAACAGCCTGCCCCACCTGTACCACCCACTCCTCGAGCTGAGCCAGGAGCCAAGCAATTTCGGGAGCGGAACCCGAAAAGCTTTTCTGGAAGAGAAGGCCCTCTAGAAGGAGAAGAATGGGCCTGGAACACAGAAGATGACCTGCGTCTTGCCCGCATTGACCAGACAGGCTGGGTAGAAGTTGCCAAGAAACAATTGACTGGAAATGCTCGAAACTGGTGGGACAGAGAAGAAGCCCGTCTTGTCAAGCTCATCAACTGGACCATGTTTCGAGAGCGTTTCGACACTCAATATTTTCCTCGATCAGCTAGGAGGGAACTACATCAGCGTTTCGTCAACCTGGAACAAGGCAATCGGACTGTTGACGAATACGAGGCAGAATTTTCGATGCTTAGTCGATTCGCCCCACATCTGGTGGAACATCCTGAAGACTGTGCTTATCAGTTTCTCCAGGGACAGGACCTGGACATTCAGGCTTCAATGTCTTCGACGAATCCGACTACACATCAAGAAGTGTTGGATGCTACTAGGAAGCATGAGCTTATTGTGAAGCGTAAGAAGGCGCTTCAGATTGGAGGGAGTAGACGTCCACCGAAGCCACCCATGGGCAACCTCCGACCTACTCAGACTGCACAGTTCAAGAGGCCTGCTGCCCCGGCCAACAATCGACCCCAGCTGGTGTGCTTTCACTGCAAGCGGATTGGTCATGTCAAGAAGGACTGCCGAGAGGTGCCGAATCAATGCTTGATATGTGGAGCATCTGCACATGCTACCAGAGACTGCCCTCGCCGCACCAACAAGCCGATGACTGCTGGACCTTCTGGACCTATTCAGCGTGGAGCTCCTGAGTCTACTCAGCATGGACCACATCTGGCTCCACAACAGATGGTGTTTGCATTAGCGATGCAGAACCAGCCAAGGCGTCAGATTTTCACCATCACAGCTGCGGAGGCTGAGACAGATGGGCAAGTAATATCAGGTATTACTTAAACCCTTCTTTTATAATACTTATGATATATGCATGTGTTACTTGTCTATATTTTAGCTAAGACTTATTTCCTATGTACTAGGTGTTGTCTTGATAGCCTCTCATCCAGCCCTATCTCTTTTTGATTCTGGAGCCACTCACTGCTTCATATCCCGAAGATGTGTAGAGAGATATTCTATTCATGTTGACTCTATCAATTTGCTTGAACATCACTACTGCGAGTGGAGTAGTGAGGACTTCTAGTGACTGTCGACCTTGCCCTATAGTGATTTGTGGACATGAGTTGTTCGCAGATTTTATGATAGTCGACATGCCAAACTTCGATGCGATATTCGGCAAGGATTGGTTAGGAAATTTCTACGCACTTATCGATTGTCACAAAAAGAAAGTAGTGTTTGAAATCCCGGATCATCCCGTGTGAATTCATGAGCGGGGATCGTTCACTTGGGCCAATCAAATTTCGGGCCAAGCCGAACGAACTAATCATTGCATCGATGTAAGTTAAGCCCGAAAAGCCTAGAGTGGTTCGAGACTTTGTAGCCGTATTTCCTGATGATATTTCAGGATTACCGCTTGATCGAGCTCTGGAATTCACTATCGACCTTGTGCCGAACACTCAACCTATTTCGAAGGCTCCTTATTGCATGGCTCTTACTGAACTGGAAGAACTTCGGAAACAACTCGACGACCTGTTGCAGAAGGGATTGGTACATCCCAGCGTATCTCCATGGGGCGCGCCAGTTCTTTTGGTCAAGAAGGATGGGTCGAGAAGGATGTGTGTGAATTATCGAGAACTGAATAAGGTAACCATAAAGAACAAGTACCCGCTACCGCGCGTTGACGATATCTTCGATCAACTTGGCGGATCGCGTGTATTCTCTAAGCTGGATCTCCGAAGTGGTTATCATCAAGTGAAGGTCAGAAGTGAAGACATCCCGAAGACGGCATTCCGGACCAAGTATGGGCAATATGAATTTGTAGTCATGCCATTCGGTGTGACTAACGCTCCAGCAGTATTCATGAACCTTATGAACTTGATCTTTTATGAGTTCCTGGATAAGTTCGTGGTGATCTTCACCGACGACATCTTGGTCTACTCGAAGGATGAAGAAGAGCATGCCGAGCGTCTGCGGATTGTATTGGAAACCTTGCGACATCATCGGTTATACGCCAACTACAGCAAGTGTGATTTCTGGCTAGACCGAGTCGCCTTTCTTGGGCATGTGGTATCAGGAGACGGTATCTCTGTCGATCCGGAGAAGGTCATTTCAATCAAGAACTGGCTGACTCCTCGATCAGCTACCGACATCAGGAGTTTCCTAGGATTGGCAGGTTATTATCGTCGATTGATTAAGGACTTCTCGAAGATTGCCGAGCCTATGACTCGCCTGACGAGAAAGGATATCAAGTACATCTGGTCTAAGGCTTGTGAGCAAGCATTTGAAGAATTGAAGACGAAGTAGACGTCTGCACCAGTGTTAGCTATACCAGACAGAACTGGAGGATTTGAAGTTTTCTGTAACGCATCTGGCAAGGGCCTTGGATGTGTCCTGCATCAGCATAATCATGTGGTCGCATATGCTTATCGACAGTTGAAGATTCATAAGAAGAATTATCCGACTCATGACCTGGAATTGGCTGCTGTCATATTTGCTCTGAAGATTTGGAGACATTCCTTACTGAGTGAGAAAGTGAAAACCTTCCCTGATCACAAAAGTTTGAAATACATTTTCATCCAAAAGGAGTTGAATATGAGGCAGCGCATGTGGTTGTAGCTTATGGAGGATTACGACATCGATCTTCAGTATCATCTGAGGAAAGTGAATGTCATACCAGATGCACTGAGCAGATTACCAGCAATCACTCTCTCGGCTCAATGGAGACTTCAGCAGGCTATACGTGACATGGAGGTTGAAGTTATTTTACCCGGGACTTCTGCATCATTGATGAATATGCAAGTTCAGTCTACTATCGTGGATCGAATCAAAGATGCTCAGACTGTAGATGCGAAGTTACAGAAGATCAGGGAGCAAGTCGAAGATGGACTTCGGACGGATTTCCTGATTCATGAGGCTGGTTCTTTGAGGTATGGTAGTAGGGTTTGTATGCCTTCCGGTGATATCAAAGATGAACTATTAAATGAAGCGCACAACTCTCCTTACTCTATTCATCCTGGGGGCACCAAGATGTACAAGGATCTTCGTCTGAACTTTAGTGGCATGGTATGAAGAGAAGCGTGGCTCGAAGTGTTGCTAAGTGCCGTGTGTGTCAGCAAGTGAAGGCTGAACATCATCACATTGCTGGACTGCTTCAACCCCTGCCAATTTCAGAGTGAAAATGGCAGCACATCATTGTGGATTTCGTGACTAGACTACCTCAGAGTACCATGCAGAATGATGCGATTTGAGTGATCGTTGACCAAATCAGCACATTTCATACCCTTCCGAATGGGACAATCTACAGAAATACTTGCTAAGAAGTATATCGAGGTAATGATCTATCCTTTACATTTAACACTTCTTTTAGTACATGTTGTGATGTGATCGATAATCGTGCAGGAGATTGTTCGATTGCATGAAGTTTCGATGAGCATCGTCTCTGACCGGGACACTAGATTTACATCTCAGTTTTGGAAGAGTCTGCTATCCAATTTGGGTACCAGCCTTAGTTTCAGCACTGCGTACCACCCGCAGACAGATGGCCAATCAGAGCATACCATCCAGATATTGGAGGACATGTTGCGAGTGTGTATGCTGGATTTCTAAGGCTCGTGGGAAGATCATCTATACCTGGTAGAGTTTTCCTACAACAATAGCTACCAAGCCAGCATTGGCATGGCCACATTCGCAGCACTCTATGGAAGAAAGTGTCGATCCCCGCTGAGTTGGGATGACATTGATGATCGAGAATTATTGGGACCAGAGATGATTATTGAAACAGTGGATGTAGTGCGTAACATCAGAGACAAGTTACGCATTGCACAAGACCAGTACAAGCATTGGGCTGATGCCAAACGTCGTCACTTGGAGTTTCAACCAGGAGATCATGTTTTCCTGAAGATATCCCCAAACCAAGGAGTGATACGTTTTGGGAGGCGAGGCAAGCTCAGTCCAAGATTCGTTGGACCTTTTGATGTGTTAGAGCGAGTTAGAGAGGTAGATTATCGTCTAGCTCTACCGCCATCATTGAAGGGAGTACATAAGTTTTCCATGTCTCCCAGCAGTGTCGTATACCAGTGATCATACGCATGTAGTTGATCATTCAGAGATCACAGTGCGACCAGATCTTACCTATGAGCAGCAGCTAGTTCAGATTCTTGATCAACGTCAGAAGGCGCTCAGGAACAAGTTCGTCGAGCTCGTGAGAATGATGTGGCGTCATGACTCGCCAGGAGAATCCACCTGAGAGCGAGATGACGAAATGCGAAGACGTTACCCCTACCTTTTCCATGCACTGTAGAGAATTCCAGGGACGGAATTATTCTGAGGATAGGATGTAACGGCATGTATTTTTAGTCGTGTTTGATTGTTGTGTGCATGTAGTTTTTACTTCGATAATCCGGATATTTTCGTCCTGGTGACTTCTCGTCCACACGTCGACTCGAGCGCATCTCTGTTTTAGTTTTTACCGTAGCATAACTATTTGCCTATTGACCCTAACTAATTACTGTTGGCTAAAATTTAATTACTATTTAACTAAATTACTTTAACCTAACCCTACACCATTTCATCCCACCGAAATACAGGTGAGATCCAACCTACGTCTTCACTTCTCACCCACATCCAGCTCACTCTCATCAAGATGCCCCCTCCACTGTGTTCTTAAATCATCAACAATGGCAACAACAGTGTGCTATTCCAGCTCCCTGCATTTCCACAAACCAAATCCAACTTCGATTTCAACCCAATTCAAATCCAAACCCAAATCTGAACCAAAATCAGAGGGGTCAAATTGAAATTCAGAAATCTGAAATCAAATTTCAGAACCAACCAAACCCAAATTGTGATCAATCAACCCAAACCAAATCAAACCAATTGAAATATGAAAATCGAATTTCAGATCTTACAAACCCCAAATCCAGTTCTTCCAATCCCCCTCTCCCCTTCCTCACCTCCCCCTCCTGGATCTCGCCTGCGCGTGCCGCCGCCCACCCAGCCGTCGCCGCTACAGCGCGCGCTGCCGCCGACCTGCCACGCCTGCGCTCCGCCGCGCGCCGGCGCTCCGCCGCCCCTTGCCACCCCCTTTGCCGCCCGAGCCCCTCTGCACAAAAAAAAAGAAGAGAAGAAGAAGAAACGGGCACAGAGAGAGAGAGGAGGGTAAGTTATTAATAGGAGTTTAAAATGTATTATATTGTATTTAAAGTAATAAAGTTAATATTTTAAGTTAAGTGTATATTATAAATTAGTTTAAAGTTAGTATAAGTTAAGTTATAGTAAGTTAAAGTTTATATTAGTAAAAGTTATATATTGCTAGTTAAGTTAACAGTTAAAGTTAATAACTAATGTTAGTTTTTAATTAATATTATTCTATAGTAAGTTAAAGTTTATAATATATACTAGATTAAAGTTATATATAGTAATAACAATCTGTTATCATGTATAAGTTAGTTTATAATGGTAATTAATTAGTTAAAACTTCTGTTTGATATCATATACGTGATGCAGATAAAACGCGCCTTACGCTACGCCCACTTGGACACCCAACATCACCCTGAGGCAAGTATTTTTGGTAAATGAATTTCAAATTGAACTGTTCAAATTTAGTATTGAATTCCTATTTTAACGTACCTGTCGACTTTAGAAGCCGGATCGTGTGCTTTCATTTTGCTGGTTGTCTTCTAATTTGAATGGACATGTTATATTAATGTTGATCGTTTAGAACATTCACTACATGCCTGCTATTAAATTGAACTACATTTATTACATGTATGCTATCAAGTTGAACTAACTTGGAAAAAGTGTATGTTATAACTCGAAACATGTATGTAGAACCATCGAATACAAATGAGATGAAACCATCGAATACAGATGGGATGGAACCTAGTCGGTGATTAGAAAGACACTTTGGGTGGGGTTGATTCATGTAGTAGAGTCCGTAAATGTGGCTTGAACATCTTACCGCTACCTCCATACCACACAAATGGAGGCAAGCATCTGGCCATCTTCAAGATTAGGAATGGCAAACAATGTCACGGTAAACCCTCGATGATAGTGTGTATCGAGAACATTTACCTACTCAGACATGGACTTATCACGAGCACAAATAATCAAATACTCAATATACAAATGTTTTACTTTTTGAACTGTAAATTCATACATGCTCATACTTTACTTTTCTGCACTTATTATTCATAAATGTGTACTAATGCTCTTTTGTCATTTCTAAGTTGTTGTTCATTTCATTACTTTAAATATCTTGCCGAGCTTATCGCTGACATATATTTCAATGTAATTATGAAATATATGTTAGGTTCAGAGACAGAGTACCTCGAAGACCATGCTTTTGAGGATCCTATCTTAGAGGTGGACCCCATTGATCAGAGTTACGAAGACACTGAGATCCTCACTGCGGAAAGCTAGAGTGGGCTATTTCTATTTCAGTTTTATTATTTAACTTGTTGTTTTCAGGTGTGTTTATTTTCAGCAGATTGTATGGCAATGCTAGGCCTTAATTACTTGTGTACTTTGCTTTGGACGCTGGTGTTTAAAATGTAATGACTATTTATGCTACTTCTGAGAAATTCTTGTGCAGGGACCTGCTTTGCTAATTAACGCTTATTGTGCTTAAGTCAAAGAAGAAAGAAAAAATACATCTTCTTTGCTTTAAGCACATGCGGACCCGCTCACGTCCTCGCTCCCAAGTATAATGGGAAGTGACAAGAGGCCTATACGGACTTGGAGGGAGTTGACTGAGTGCCTCATGGAGAGATTTCAGGAGATCCACGGGGAGGACTATTTGAGCAGTTATATGCCTTGAGACAGGATGGGTCGGTGCAAGAGTATATAAAGAAGTTTGAGAGACTCTCGAGCCATGTGGAGGGCGTATCTAACGAATCAATAGAGGAAAACTTCTTAAAGGGGCTGAAGCCGATGATCAGGACTGAGCTGCGGGTCCAGGACACTCAGGGGTTAACTGCCATGATGAGGGTGGTGCGGAGAGTGGAGGACAGATTGACTGAGGAAAGTAGGCCTAGGGGAGCTTGGGGCGGAGCATCTTTCTGCAGTCCAGCACCCACTACGGCACCCAAGACCACTGCGGGGGGTCCCAACGGCAACCAAGGCGGAGGTGACGGAGACTAGGCCCAGGGGGACAGACTCGCCGCATGACAGAGGCAGAGATGAGAGAGCGAAGGCTAATGGCCTTTGCTTCAAATGCGACGAGAGGTTCACACCTGGGCACCGTGTGCCGGGAGGGCTATGCAGTTGGAGGTTGCAGCAGAGGAGGAAGAGGAGGATGCAGTGTTACTCGACGGATGCGAGGACGAGACAGAGCAACCTTAACATTTAGATACAGTAGAGATTTCTCTCAACTCCCTGGTGGGATTTACTCTGTATCACACCATGAAGTTGGTAGAAAGGGTGGCAGCTCGAAGGTTACAATGCTAGTAGACAGTGGGGTGAAACAATTTTATTTCCTAGAAGGTGGTGGAGCAGCAGGAGCTACAGCTCAGCGACACGACCTTTGGGGTGATTTTGGGCACGGGTCAGAGAGAGGAGAGCAGGGGGTGTGCCGAGGAGTGATACTAACCGTGCAGGGGGCTCAGTAGTGGATGATTTTTAACATTTGGAGTTGGGAAAGGTCGATGTCGTGTTGAGCATGCAGTGGTTACAGAAGCTGAGCGACACGAAGTTCAACTGGAAGTTACTTAGGATGGAGTACCAGGAGGAGAGCAGGACAATGGTGCTGTTAGGCAACCCTAGCATATGTTGTTGTGTAGTGTCTCTCAGGTCCATAGCGCGAACAGTGCTTGAGAGAGGAGAAGGCTTTATGGTGCAGTACCAGTAGTTGGTTGCAGTAGCGAAGGAGCAGACGGTGCCTACAGAGGTGGGAGAGTTGTTGGACAGTTTTGAGCACGTGTTTCAAATGCCACAGGGTCTACCTTCTCAGAGGGATCATACACACACCATTGTGTTAGGCAAAAGAGCGTCAGCAGTTAGCGTGCGCCCGTACAGGTACCCTCACATACAGAAGGATGAGATCGAAAGGCTCATACGGGAGATGCTGCAGACTGTGGTAATACAGCCAAGTGTGAGTCCTTTTTCTAGCCCGGTGTTACTGGTGAAGAAGAATGATGGCAGTTGGAGATTTTGTGTGGATTATCGCGTCCTCAACAAGGAAACTGTGCCTGACAAGTTTCCGATACCGGTGATAGATGAGCTATTGGACGAGTTACATGGGGCATCGATCTTTTCAAAGATTGACCTGAAGTCGGGGTAACACCAAATCAGGATGAAAACGGAGGACGTTCCAAAGATAGCTTTTAGGACCCATGAGGTGCACTACGAGTTCCCGGTCATGCCCTTCGGGCTGACAAATGCTCCCGCTACTTTTCAGGCACTCATGAACAAGATTTTCAAGCCCTATTTGAAGAAGTTAGTTGGTATTTTTCGACGACATTCTGGTGTACAGTCGGACTTGGAGGAGCATTTGCGGGATTTGGAGACAGTTCTACAGGATTTGCAGGCCCACCAGTTGTATGCCAACAAGAAGAAATGCGCATTTGCACAAACGAAGGTGGAGTATTTGGGTCATGGCGTTTCAGCAGAAGGAGTAGCGGCGAACAGAACAAATGTGGAGGCGATGCAAGATTGGTCGCAGCCGACGACGGTGCAAGCACTGGGGGGTTTTTTAGGCCTAACTGGGTACTACCGTAGATTTGTGCAGGGATACAGCACCATAGCTTGGCCCTTAACGAATCAGTTGAAGAAAGACAGTTTTCAATGGAATGAGGGGGGCAACGAAGGCGTTTGAGGCGTTAAAGCGAGCGATGAACACGGTTCTCGTGCTAACCTTACCGGATTTCGGCAAGACCTTTGTGGCGGAGACTAACGCCTCGGGATACGGCTTGGGGGCAGTGCTGATGCAGGAGCAGAAACCAGTAGCCTATTTCAGCCAGGTACTGTCAAAGCAGGCTAGTCTGAAGTCCGTATATGAGCGGGAGCTGATGACAATTGTTTTGGCAATTCAGAAGTGGCGGTCATACCTATTGGGGCGACAGTTCATAGTGCGTACAGATCAGCAGAGCTTGAAGTATCTGCTGGAGCAGAGGTGGTCGTGAAGGAGCACCAGAGGTGGATCTCTAAACTTGTGGACTACAAGTTTGAGATTCAGTACTGGCCCGGATTGGAGAACAAGGCGGCAGATGTTCTTTCGCACAGGGAGGTCGCTTGCGTCGCAGCATTGTCGGTACCGCTGTTGACAGATTGGGAACCACTTTGAAGGAAGTTTGATGCAGATGAGGAGCTGGCCCAGATACAAGAGGACCCCATCCAGGGGGACAGCTGATCACCCAGGTTATGCGCTGGACAGTGGGAGGTTATTATTTCAGGGACAATTGGTGATACCTCGGACATCGGTGCGCATTCCGCTAATTTTTCAAGAGTCCCATGGGAGCGCAGTTGGTAGGCATTCGGGAGTTCAACAGACATACATGTGGATGTCTATGGAACTGTTTTGGCAGGACATGAAGAAAGACATTGCGAGGATGGTTGCCAGTTATGACATATGCCAGCGTCACAAGTACCTTGTCATGGCCCCAGCAGTGCTACTATAGCAATTGGCCCTTCCAGATCAGGTGTGAGAGGGCATCAGTATAGATTTCATTGACGGGCTTCCAAAATCTGATAGTACACGGTGATTCTGGTGGTGGTTGACCGGAGCAAGTACGGGCATTTTATTGCATTACGGCATCCTTATACGGCAATGACGATGGCGACAGCTTTCATACGGGGGTGGTTCGCTTACATGGGCTTCCCACCTCGATAGTGTCAGATCTAGACATAGTATTTATGAGCCAGTTCTGGAAGGAATTGTTCTGAGTGCAGGGGACCGCCTTGAGGAGTGCGGCCTATTACCCTCAGACTGATGGCCAGACGAATATCGTCAATAGGAGTGTCGAGACGTACCACCGCTGTTTTACGTCCGATTGCCCGAGTTGGCATAGGTGGCTATCCTGGATAGAATATTGGTACAACACTTCCTATCACTCATCAGCCCAGACTACACCGTTCCGGATCTTATATGGGAGAGACCCCCTTCCTTGGTCCAATACAGCAAGGGAGCAACTCCAGTTTCGCAGTTGAAGCCGTACTTGAGCGAGAGGGAAGGCATCTTGGAGGAGTTGAAGAAGCACCTTACGAGGACGCAGCAGAATATGAAGACAACGGCTGATGGTCATCGCAGGGAAGTTCACTTTGAAGTTAGGGATAGAGTGTATTTGAAGCTGAGGCCGTACAGACAGAGATCCCTGGCCAGGAGGAGAAATGAAAAGCTGGCGGCCCGCTTTTATGGGCCTTACGAGATCTTGGTGAGGATAGGCCCAGTAGCTTACAAGTTGAATCTTCCTCCATGATCGACATTGCACCACGTGTTTCATGTATCACGGTTGAGGCGGGCTATAGGGGATCACATGGCTACATCTACCCTACCACCTACGCTGACGGAAGATTTGGAAGTGTTGCTAGAGCCTCAGGACGTCTTGGAGGTGCGACGTGAGGGCGGACGGGGCACCGAGGTGCTGATATGATGGCGGGGACTGCCGGACCATGAGACGACGTTGGAGTCCTATGACACTATTCTGTCGCATTTTTCTGACTTCAACCTTAAGGACAAGGTTCGTCTTTTGAGGGGAGTGATGATGCGATTCGGGTTTACGTGAGGCGGAATCGGCGCGCGGCAAGAGGCACGGGTCAAGGCGTGGGCTCGGACCCCACTTGACCAGATGGTGACTTACTTCTCATGGCTCCTTTCTTTAGTAGTGGGTTTAGCATTTAGAAGGGGGCATATTACTCTTTCATTATCAAATTGATTAAGAGGGGGTTTAAGCCTACGAGCCGGCCCTAGTTTTGATTATCGATTATTTTGCAATTGAAGAGAATTATCTTTAGGGTTCGTGTGGGATTAAACGTGTTCCATCAACACAAGTTAGGGAGAGATCCACTCCAGAAAAGGATCAATTTATCTTCAATTCAAGCAATCTTTTCCATTCCACTAATAAATTTCTTCTCTTTCTTCCACAAATCTGAATTTATTCTTTTAAATTAAGCGGATCGCATCAGTTTCCCATATAGCAGTAAGCTCCAGATAGAATAAATGATTGACATAGTTTAAAAATCCAGCTACATAACAGTGAAAGGGCATTCCGGCTATGGAGATATTCAATGCCCATGTCACAGTCAGTACATTGCATAACTTAATTCTGAATGACCACAGTATTATTAGTGCTGGATCGTTGATTAAGGTTTCAGATACAGCATTGGACCCCACTTCCTCCCAAACACTATAATTTTTCTCTGAAATATAAATTATACCATGCGGATATGGTTCATCTACTTCTATTGCCAGCTTCTACTTCAGAGAAACTGAATTCCGAAGGATGTAAACTGATTTTTCGACAAAATGTTGAGGTTCCAATAACTTCGCCATTCACAGTTCTCTGAACTTACCAAGAGAAAATGTGTACATGTTTTTGTGGATAAGATGCACTTGCCATCTTTACCAATGATTTACATGTTTTTCTAAACATGTAAAGAAGATACCTAATAGATTGAAATGGCATGTAACTATTTTTAACTATGCAAAATAATGACTATCGAGTGTATAAATAGCACACAATAAAAGGTTTCACAATTCATATAAAATGTGCATTAATCCTAAAACATAACATATCTGGTTAACATTGAAATGCCAAAAGAAAACATAATATGGATTATAGAATGTAACAGAAAACACTCAGAGAAAGTTACATAACCACACTCTGACCAGTATAACAAAACTCTAAAGTTCCATATGGCAAAAACAAACTCTGTTACATGCTACTTGGTAAAGGAGATGTAACCATATCAGATATGCACTCCATATTTGAGTAATCCAATGCTCAACGGAAATCGATGGGTACTCCTTTTGACGTATTCTAGAATTTATGACATATCCACTAGACATTTGTGAGATGTATCTAGGACCAAGAAGTAAAAATTCTGATGCATAAATGGTGATTTCACAATTTTCATCTGATTTATTTACTTTCCACTTCTTTGAAAGAGAGTGATTATTCAGGTAAATATTCATTTAAAAAAAATTTCAAGTCAGTATGTTTTCATACACTTTATAATCTCAAAAATTCAATTTATAACTAAATACTAATGAACAACCGTACAAAGGCATGTATCACTGGCATTTAAGTCATGCTTTTAACCACTGTCTTCTACATAAGATAAAATTATTCGTTTTTCTCGTGCAGACTACTACTGGATCATTAGCATAATCATTATATCTATATCAGAAGAAATAAAAACAAAGCACCACGAATAAAACAAAGTACCGAGGTTATAATTGTATTAATTTTCCTTCATCCCTGTGACAAATGCAATCTAAGCTGTCCCACTTGGACTAAACTGGTGATCTAAGAGAGAAGCTAGCTAGCAGGGTAGATGCATTTTTGTGCAATTCCCCTAAATTAGAGTGCTAATTCTCTTTTTATTTTTTTTATAACTTTGCTTGCTTATTGAACTGCACATGCAAGTAAGTGTTTGCACTTGCATGAGTAAACAGTCTTCTTGAACAGAGGGGGAAAGTAAAACAACTAGTAATGTCCCAAAAGTTAACTCAAAGAGTAAGAGATGCTGACCATTACAAACTCAACAAACGCAATGCGAGTGGAATGATGATAGTCTCCAAGTACTCTCATGCGATAGACCTATCAAAAGAGAGCATCCCTCAGTATGTTTATCTCCAGATGTTTGACTTGTTTGCATTAGCAAATACATAGTACTTCACACATAACCATTCATCTTTTATAAGCATAGAAACAAACCTCTCCACATATCGATTCAAAGAAGCGCCTGACGTCTGCTTGAGAAACCTACATCACGTGGATTCCCAATAGGTAAATGGTGAGGAACATAACAATGCAGTCATAATACAAAATCTACTAAAGCTACCTTCTTGTCAATATTTGTACAATAGACTGTCCTTGCACACATCTCACGCTCGTCATCAGACTATAGGCCAGAAGAACGATTAGCCACAATTGAATAAACACAAGCTAACAAGATATCTATTCACTTTAAGGGAAGAACATCATTGAAGGGAGAACCAGCTACATGGAATTCGACAAAGGAAAAAAAGGTACTCGAAGTTTTTCTCACCCGTGGAAGGAATGTCGGGTTAACAGGTGCAATTGCAGTTTTAGAAGGAAGCACCCTTACTGGGTAGTATCCAAGCACAGTACCTGCCAGATTTAGAGCAGCCCTTGCCCCTTCTGATATTGGATCAAAAAAGTGAGAAACAACAACATATGAATATATCAAATTATCAATATACCATGAGTTTATCGATGTTGCAAAAAAAATTGAATGGAGGCACAAGGTGAAAGTTACCCTCATCAGTGAACTCTATAAAAGCAAAACGAAGAACAGATTTTGGGTCCCCACACACACGACAGTCAACAACCTTCACCATGAAACAGGGATCAATTGCATAGACATAGGATTTTCACGCTAACCCAGATATCTGCAAAATGCAGGACCTAACCTGTCCACAGTTGATGAAGAGAGCTGCAAGGTGTTCTTCTGTCACCTATGTACCAAAAATTTCAAATGCCAAGGCATTAGTCTAAAAGACAAACAGATAAAGCATAAAGGTGGAAAAGAACTGAATAAATAATATCTAGACTAAACTCGTATCAAATTGCACATAATAGATTAATACGAACTGCCATCAATAAAGCACATTCCATTAAAATAACCCAAAGAGAAATAATATGGAATATTTTGGATTTGACGTGAGACATTTCTGATCAAACATCATATTGCTTGTCAAGCTAGAACACAAGTTAACGTTTGGTAGATTATTCCAGAATTACTGGCCTGCAGTTGATCATAACAGAAGATGTGTAGAGTGTAATAAAGAAGTCTATCAGGTAAACATAGACCGTAAGCCAACTTTGCTACTCTGCTATTCATTGATCTATAATTAATTAAATTAAATTTGCAGAGGCTTGCTGATATTGAGCGGATTAGTCTTTCAATTTTTCTTGAAAATCCATCCAATACTTGCATCATATAACACCATTTAGCCACATTGATTTCCAATGAACATGGAGATTTGTGATGGACAAATCAATTGTTGGTTAATTGGCTAAGGTGAATAAGTAACATTTTCTTTAGTGTTGATAAATGTCGTTGTTGAAACAATGAAGGCATGCCAACATTGATTTATTGTGGGGTTTGGAAGAGATAACCCACATCTATTCATCAACAAGCAAAGGAAGAAAATGTGATAGACTTGAAGGTGCGGCGGCAACCAATGGCAGATCTGTAATTTCTTGGCACAATGGCAAAAGTGTAACTTTGAGGGTCAAGGGGCAGATCCCTATGTCAAGGGTATTTTGGCAATTTATAGTGATGGCTCATTAGGAGTATTGGTTATATATAAGGGTGACGATTAGAATGTGGGGTATGTTGAATTTGGTGAAGAATTGATTGAGAATATGTGTAGAACCCTTCGGTTAGTGGGAGAGTTCGGCTTCCTCTTGAATTGAAGCTTGGAAGAGATCCTCCTCTCAAAAGAGGCCAAATTATCCTTGTATTTCCTTCTAATATCAATAAAATTCCCACATTTTCCCCTTAAATCCATAAAAAGCCCATCTTTCACTCAAAATCTATTAAACCCCATTTTTTATCCCCAAAATCAGATCCGTGTCGTATCAAAATGGATTAATTTTATAAATTCTAATGTTCTCCCGGTCGGTGGAATAATGGGGCAAAGGTATGTTGCTTTGAATATGGGGGACCTGAGAAAAAGTATTTAGCCAGTTATCTAAAACTCAATGATGATATTGAAAGGTGATCACAAACCTTGTATGAAGCTTGTTAATAGATAGACAGTATTTCTGAATTGTGATTGACCTTGCCAAGGAAATCTAGTTGTTGATTCATGAGAAGACAGTATCAGAACGTGTGATTTCCTTCTATCCTATCATGCAGTTTTTTAGGTTCATGATGAGAAGGTATCAGAACTTGTGAGTTCTTTTTATTCTTCATGCAGTTCTTTTTTAGAGATTACACTGACTTTGCTGGAAACAAAGAATTTGGGACTTCGTCAAGTTACAATACTATCTGCTTCATTGTGGCTATCAAAACTAGAATGATTGGTAAGGTGTAAAATTGGTGATCGCATGATAATATCACATACCTACTATAGCATAATTTAGAGGGAAAATTGGCAGTTGATAGCTGTGATAATCCAGCATTTCAAAAATGATTTAACATTTGTCTTCAATTATTCCAAGAAGGGCTAGAGAAGATGTAATCATGAAATATTGCCATATCTAATAGTTTAAGTAAAACAGAAGCATACCACATTTTAGAGACATTTGATTACCCTCTTTTGAAGCTAGAGAGCTAAGGCCTTACGTCTCCTCCTCGACGATGTTTACATGATTAACAGATTTAAAGGTATGGCCTATGACCTAAAGAAGTTTGGGCCTTAAATACATACATATATACCTGAGTATGCATGTGTATACATGTGTGAAAGCATGCATATCCATATATGCATGTGAAGTGGGCATACATGTATCAGTATGTATGCATGTATACCATGTTTTATGTGCCTATCTATATAAGTTTTTGAACCATTGGTAATATGCATGTTTATTTGGATAGAGAACCATCTGAAATAGCCAACATGAATTATGGTTGACTTTTGAGTGAATGTTCAAGACTATGATTGTAACGATAAATTATTCAAGAGTTACTGTTTATCGTTAGTCGGTCTAAGAACGTTGGTTGACCGACTAGGTTACAAACTAGTCGGTCGGTAATGCTTCTTTAACCGACTAACTCATCAACTATTTTTGACACTAGTTACTGTTTACTCTTAGTCGGTCTAAGAACGTTCATCGACCGACTAGATGTCAAACTAGTCGGTCAGCAGTTGTTCTTTGACCGACTAAGCAGTGTAGGAACCCCTAGTTTTGCCCTAGCCGCCACCAAACTCTATAAATACCACTCCAAACGTTTTCTTCTCCTCCCTCACGACCCAAAACCCTAATTTCTCCCCGCTTTGAGCCCCCATCTCCCTCAACCCCTATTTCCCTCATCCAAGCTCAATCTCCATCATCCAAACCCTCCCTCCACTCATTCTACCTCTCATCTTCCCCAAATCTCCATCAAACCCCCAAAAATCCCCCAAAACCATATTTCTCCAAACTTCTCCAATCATTTCCAGATCTGAACCCTAGGTTCCCCGGAGCGTTTCTTCCGTCGCCGTGGTTGCTCGGCGTTATTCTTCCGTTCCCTACGCGGTAATACTCGATTCCTTTAATTTTAGCATTACCCACATTGACATTGTGAAACCCTAATAAAATGAATTGTTAGATGATTAGGGTTCTAATAAGAAACCTATTTAGGATCATTGTGCTAATAATTGTTTTGCCATAACAGTGAATCTTTCCGTAGTTAGCTTATGTGACGATCTTCATTGCTCGTCAATCCCGGTGTCAGGCAAGTGAAACTTGCATCTCTTGATTTGGGCCATGTCTTAGGCCATTTACCTTGCTTTAGCGTAAAAGAGACTAGACGGTGAAAGGATAGCCGTTTAGACGCCATTGACCTAGCTTGACAACGAAGCTTGGTCCGTCACCTTCATCATGCTTGTATGTCACGTTTACTTTCCCTTAACGGTACGCGTATTAAATGTTCATGTCATCCATGCATCCTTAACTGCTTTTGCATTTTGCCTGTCATGTCTAATTTCAATAAACGGTACGCGAATATCTGTTCATGTCATTGCAGTTTGTCTATCACGTTTAAATACAATTAACGGTACGCGTATTAACTGCTCATGTCATTGCATGCTTGAATACCCATCGTGATTGCGTAGCTTTGCTACATACTCGTACTATTGTTCCGGCTAGGCACCCACCTTGCGTGGGCACCATCCTATGCCATTTGCACTTTCTGGCTCGTGTTCCAGAAGACGAGCTCATCACAGCCTGAGGGCATAGGGCGCTCGTTGAGTGATCCCTTGTACTTGACACTTGAACACAGCCTGAGGGCATATGGCGCTCGTTGAGTGATCCCTTGTACTTGTTACTTGACATTACATGCCACAACAACCACTTGCCACTTGTACTCTCCTTTACTTTACTTGTTACCACCTTACTTTACTTGCCATGCACCATATTTTAACTGCTAGGTTGCTAGTGTACCTTTATTCCCGTTTCCTTGCACAAGTCTTTCGACTTGCTGACATGTGCCCCTTTTCTCTTTTGGGTGACACATGTTAGAGCCCGAGCATGAGTTACTTGCTGAGGACGTAGTGTTCGCTGACGCTGAGTCAGGGCCCGCGTTGATCGAGGACTACGTTGATACTGGGGATCAGTCTTAGTGTCTTCGTTTAGCTTCTTTTGTTAGGCTGCTTAATTGTCGGTGCGTGGCACCTAGTTTGATACTCTGTTATGTTTGTGTTATTTTGTTGGCCTTGTTCTGGGCCTTAGACTCTTTTCTGTTAGCCTGGTGGCTTTTCTGTGATGTTGAATATTTTGTGGACAAACTTTGGGATTGGTATTTCATATCCGCCTCTTTATTATTATTGGTGTTGTTCCGTTTGCGATTTTAGGGAAGGGGGCGATATCCGAGTCATAAGCTATGAGTCTAATCTGCTTTGTTTTCTGTGTCACTAGATGGCAGGAAGGCGATTCACCCGTGGTGGAGGTAGTGGTGTGCCCCCTCATGATGAGGAGCCTGAGCGGGAACCCACCAACGGTGAGATGATGCGGATGATGATCCAGATGATGCAAGTGCAGCAGGGCGTGCTCCTGCACGTCCAGAATGCTCCACTTGCTCGAGCTGCCCGGGCACTTCCAGATGCCCCTCGCTCCGAGCCGGGAGCGAAGCAATTTCGGGAGCTGGGTCCCGCATATTTTGATGGATCTGAGGGCCCTCTGGCTGCCGACGAGTGGATAAGGAACATTGAGGATAACTTGGCAATGGCGAAGATTAACCCGGCTGGATGGGTTGATTTGGCTAAGAGGCAGCTGAAGGACAACGCCAGGAATTGGTGGGATGCTGAAGAGAAGATGCTGGTGGAGCCGATCGTCTGGGCTACCTTCAAGTCCAGATTTGATGGAGAGTTCTTCCCGAAGGCTGCTAGGCAGGTGATGCTGCAACGCTTTATAGATCTGAAGCAGGGGAGTTTGTCGGTGGATCAGTACCACCAGGAGTTCACGAGGCTCAGTCGGTTTGCACCTAAGATGGTGCAGGATGCCGATGAGAAAGCTCAGCGATTTCTTCGAATTAGAGGAAGAGACAGTTCAAGAAGCCAGGAGGGCCTATTCTGAAGACTTGTCATTTCTGTGGCAAGACTGGACACCTCAGGGATCAGTGTAGGAGGTTTCTGGGACAGTGCATTGTCTGCGGAGATCATGCCCACACCATCCGGGAGTGTCCGAAGTCGAGGCAGCCTTGGCGGGCTCCTATTGCAGCACAGCCGTTGCAGCAGCGAGCTCCTGTGCCCGTTGGACATGGAACGCCTCTTGTTCCACAGAGACAGGCCTTTCGGCAGGCTGTTCCGCCGAGAGGGCAGGCCTTTCTGATGACTGAGGAGGAGAGCATGGCCGTGGATGAGGTTATTACAGGTAACGCTCATTCTAGCTATTTATCTTCCTTAGTTAGTTTGATCTTTGATTATGTTGGTTGCTTGCTCATGATTGTTTGCTAGACTAGGATTTGATGGTTAATTGCTTGGTATGTGTGGTTTTGGTTTGCACATTTCCTGCACGAGTCCTCTTTGACTCTGGTGCATCGATGTGCATTATTTCTCGGAGCTTCGTGGAGAAGCATTCCTTGTCGACGTCCTCTCTTCCTAAGAGTTGGAATATCGTCACAGGGAACGGTGTAGTCTCGGTGCATCGTGGGTGCAATTCTTGCCCGTTGGTGGTTTGTGGACGTGAGCTTTGTGCTGATTTCATTGTCCACGACATCATCAATTACGATGCGGTCCTTGGGATGGATTGGCTTGCGAGCTTCTATGCTACGATTGACTGTCGGAGGAAGAAGGTGGTGTTCGAGATTCCCGGACACCCGGTATTTGAGTTCAGTCGTGGTAGCAGTTCGCTGGGTCCGGTCAGATTTCGGGCCAGACCAGTGGATGTCGTGGCTATGCAGATGGAGCTGGAGTGGCCAGCTGTGGTGCGAGATTTTGGCGACGTCTTCCCCGAGGAGATGTTTGGTTTGCCACCTGATCGAGCTTTAGAATTTTCTATCGATCTTGTTCCAGGTGCGCAGCCGATTTCGAAGGCGCCGTATCGTATGGCACCTGCAGAATTGGAGGAGTTGCGGAAGCAGTTGGATGAGCTCTTGCAAAAGGGTTATATTAATCCCAGTGTGTCTCCGTGGGGAGCACCGGTGTTGCTGGTAAAGAAGAAGGATGGTTCGCGTCGCATGTGCGTGGACTATCGTGAGTTGAATGCGGTAACCATTAAGAATAAATACCCGTTGCCTCGCATCGATGATATTTTTGATCAGCTTGGGGGTTCGAGGGTGTTTTCTAAATTGGATTTGAGGAGTGGTTACCATCAGTTGAAGGTGAAGAAGGATGATGTTCCGAAGACAGCGTTCAGGACGAAGTATGGACACTATGAGTTCGTGGTTATGCCTTTCGGCGTAACTAACGCGCCCGCAGTTTTCATGAATCTGATGAACCTGATTTTCTACGACTTTTTGGATAAGTTTGTCGTTATCTTTATTGACGACATTCTGATCTATTCGAAGTCGGAGGAAGAGCATGCCTCGCACTTAAGGGCGGTGTTGGAGATCTTGAGGAAGCATCGGTTGTATGCTAAGTTTTCGAAGTGCGAGTTTTGGCTGGATAGAGTTGCTTTTCTCGGGCATGTGGTGACTGGCGATGGTATTTCAGTGGATCCCGAGAAGATTAGGGCCATCAGGGAGTGGCCTGTTCCGTCGTCAGCATCTGAGATTCGGAGTTTCCTTGGACTTGCTGGTTATTATCGGCGATTCATTAAGGACTTTTCTCGTGTTGCTGAGCCAATGACCAGGTTGCCGCGGAAGGATGTTGCTTTTGTTTGGTCGGGTGATTGTGAGAGTGCTTTTGGTGTTCTGAGAGAGCGCTTGACGACTGCCCCCATTCTTGTTGTGCCTGATCGCAGCGGTGGATTTGAGATCTTTTGCGATGCTTCTGGCAAGGGTCTCGGTTGTGTGTTGCATCAGCACGGGCATGTTATGGCTTATGCGTCTCGTCAGCTTAAGGTTCATGAGAAGAATTACCCGACACATGATTTGGAGTTGGCTGCCGTTGTGTTTGCCCTTAAGATTTGGAGGCACTTCCTGCTGAGTGAGAAAGTGAAGATTTTCACCGATCACAAAACCTTGAAGTATATTTTTACTCAGAAGGAGCTCAACATGCGACAGCGTCGATGGTTGGAGCTTATGGCGGATTATGAGATTGATTTGCAGTTTCACCCTGGCAAGGTGAATGTGGTTCCAGATGCTTTGAGTAGGCTTCCAGCGGTGATGATTTTGACCTCGCAGTGGAGATTGCAGCAGGATTTTTGCGAGTCTGGCGTGGAGATTGTTCTTCCTGGGGAGGATTCATCGTTGATGTACATGCAGGTACAGTCGACGATTGTGGATCGGATTAAGGCTGGCCAGGCTGAGGATCCGAAGCTGGTGAAGATTCGGGAGCAGGTTGTAGCCGGTCTGCGGAGTGACTTTTTGATTCATGAGGATAGCTCGCTGAGGTTTGGAGCCAGGTTGTGTGTGCCCGCTGGGGATATCAGAGAGGAGTTGATGGTAGAGGCACACAGTTCGCCGTATTCTGTGCATCCTGGTGGCACCAAGATGTACCAGGATCTTCGTCTGAATTATTGGTGGCATGGTATGAAGAGGAGTGTGGCTCGGAGTGTAGCCAAGTGCTTGGTTTGCCAGCAAGTGAAGGCGGAGCATCAGCGTTCGGCCGGGTTGCTACAACCGCTTCCGATTCCGGAGTGGAAGTGGCAACACATCACTATGGATTTCGTGACTGGACTACCTCGGAGTCCGAAGCAGAATGACGCGATTTGGGTGATCGTGGATCGATTGACCAAATCCGCGCACTTTATTCCATTCCGAGTGGGGCAGTCCACTGAGGCGCTAGCAAGGAGATATATGGAGGAGGTCGTGCGACTTCATGGAGTCCCCGTAAGTATCGTGTCAGACAGAGACACGAGGTTCACATCTCAGTTCTGGCAGAGTTTGCAGAAGAGTTTGGGTACGCGTCTGAGTTTCAGCACGGCGTACCATCCGCAGTCACGTTTACTTTCCCTTAACGGTACGCGTATTAAATGTTCATGTCATCCATGCATCCTTAACTGCTTTTGCATTTTGCCTGTCATGTCTAATTTCAATAAACGGTACACGAATATCTGTTCATGTCATTGCATTTTCCCTGTCACGTTTAAATACAATTAACGGTACGCGTATTAACTGCTCATGTCATTGCATGCTTGAATACCCATCGTGATTGCGTAGCTTTGCTACATACTCGTACTATTGTTCCGGCTAGGCACCCACCTTGCGTGGGCACCATCCTATGCCATTTGCACTTTCTGGCTCGTGTTCCAGAAGACGAGCTCATCACAGCCTGAGGGCATAGGGCGCTCGTTGAGTGATCCCTTGTACTTGACACTTGAACACAGCCTGAGGGCATAGGGCGCTCGTTGAGTGATCCCTTGTACTTGTTACTTGACATTACATGCCACAACAACCACTTGCCACTTGTACTCTCCTTTACTTTACTTGTCACCACCTTACTTTACTTGCCATGCACCATATTTTAACTGCTACGTTGCTAGTGTACCTTTATTCCCGTTTCCTTGCACAAGTCTTTCGACTTTCTGACATGTGCCCCTTTTCTCTTTTGGGTGACACATGTTAGAGCCCGAGCCTGAGTTACTTGCTGAGGACGTGGTGTTCGCTGACGCTGAGTCAGGGCCCGCGTTGATCGAGGACTACGTTGATACTGGGGATCAGTCTTAGTGTCTTCGTTTAGCTTCTTTTGTTAGGCTGCTTAATTGTCGATGCGTGGCACCTAGTTTGATACTCTGTTATGTTTGTGTTATTTTGTTGGCCTTGTTCTGGGCCTTAGACTCTTTTCTGTTAGCCTGGTGGCTTTTCTGTGATGTTGAATATTTTGTGGACAAACTTTGGGATTGGTATTTCATATCCGCCTCTTTATTATTATTGGTGTTGTTCCTTTTGCGATTACAGGGACCTGCTTATACTAAATTGACGCTTATCGGGTTTGGGGCTTCACATCTCCTCTCTCGTGCGGACCTTCTCACGTCTCGCCTCCATTTTAGGGAAGCGGGGCGTGACAATGATACCAGTCATAACTTTCTCTCGTATGGTAAGATTAACCCTTACGAGCTTGCTGGGATAGGTACACACACATGAATTATAAAACCTGACAGCCACAATTATGACAAATAATAAAAATCTACAATGCCAGCTAAGAACCGAGAAGTGAATATGTATTTCTCCTCGTAACCTTTCTAAGGGAAGCAGCACTAAGCCCAAGGTCTTACAAAGGAATATGGTATATATGCAGCCTGAGATTACAAAATTGAGGTCAAGATCAAACAAGAGCCTCAAATGGCTGAGAATAGCTTGCGACTCAGGTGCCATATGTAGACAGACCAATGACATTAAAGGACAAAGTCAATCCCTCACCTCTAGTTAATCTGACACGCTCTATGAGCAGCACATCTCAAATCTCTAGCCACTTGCATCCATTCACCCATCAAACTTGGCATGTGAAAGTGACACTACTCATATTAACTGAATTATTTTCCTTTCACTGCCATATCTCCCTTTCAACTACATGTTTAGGTGGATGAACAAACAAGAACAAGTATCCCAAAATTTGATCTTAGCGTGATATAACAGTCATGTTTTCTATGAAGGACTTACGATTCATTTTCTATTGTATTTTACACCTCCTGAAAGAGATTTATGTTTTGATGGTGTTAGAAATTGTATTTTTGGTTAGTTGCAAGTGGTGTTACTGCAAATAGAACTCCACCATTTGCATTAATTGCAATAATAATGCATGCAATTATCTTGCTAATATGGCAAAAAGAAATGTCCTCTCATGCCTGCACCCTGCAGTACATGAGTTTGTAAGTCGTGTTGTGGCCTATTTAACTACAACACCAATTGCAACTTTACGGCCATAATCTATTGTTCATCCATTGTATGTCCAACCACAACATTACATACACCAAATCAAACTAAATATTATAATTTATGAATGATGCTTCTGTAGCACCACTTTCCAGCCAACCAAATAAGCCCTTAACAAATCAAACAACTAAGTCATACAAATTGATAAAATCTTGTGTTCTCATTTATCAGAATTATAAAGAGAGTACAAATATATGTTAGTGAAGCCAAAAACTATTGGGGCAAAAAAAAGAAGACTAATGATGTAATTAAGGAACGAGAGTGAACCAAAATGATTCTAACCAGAAAGTTCATTGCTTACACTGAAAATATAGAATGAATGAGCAGTGGTGAGGTTGGATCTACAAAGAAAGAGACTTAAAGCGTATGAAAACAAACAAACACACAAACAGAACAAGCTGTTGACAGCAGTTTCTGCCAAGTTGCCATGAGTCTAACCTTGCTTCTTTATTCTTTTGGATGTCGTGGTGCTAATCTACTAATTCAACTGAAAGGATCCTGAAAGCTTGGTACAGTACAAGACAACCTAAATATTACCGAATATTATAAACCTTTGGTAGACAGAAAAGGTGAAAAAAGTGGAAACATCTCCATCTAAGTAGCGCAAACATCAAATCAATTTCGTAATTACACATTCCAAACATGACCTCATACCATCAAAATCCAGTAGTGAGATTGGCACTACACCCAAGTGGTAAAGCTTGTTGAAATAATGTAAGAAGTTCAAATTTTTTAAACGAAAGAAATAAAAGGATATTGTGTCTACACCCAAAAAAGGGTAACATTAGATTTGTCACATCATTTACCATAAATAAATAAATAACATACATTGTATGTTACAAAGAAATTAATACCTTCTTTGTACACGAAAAAATTCTGAAATTATACAGAATGTTCATTGATGTGTTATCAAAAAACCCCATCTTATTTTCTTAAGCCGAAATAGTTTTCAACATATAATTTATCTATCTCTCCATGTCTCCATGCAAAACAGAATGGAAAATAATGTGTTTGTCCTTTCCTAAAGATAATAAGATATCCACAATCATTAGCAACACAATATCAACCCAACATGCCCCCTACCCCATGATTAACTATGTTTTTGACAGACATAAAGCAGCGGAAAAGAGAGAGGGACCATCTCCAACTGATATTAGAATGGACATCTAAAATCAATTCTCAAATTAGTAAATCCAATGGAACACTCATGTTCACTCTAACCAAAATCAATGCCTCTACATCGGTCCACACCAAAGTAACACATAAGAGTTCTTTTATCACCAGACAACTCATCTTCCATGCAAACATCCCTCGTCTCATAAAGAAGACAGTTTTCACCAACAGAACTGCACCCTCAGAATATTGCAGTATGTTTTACACATCTATGATCAATTATAAACATAGTTTTCATTTATTCTAGCATGTAGAAAACATATGTACATTAATCAGTATGATACTTAAAATTTTGTACCATCTACCTTGCTATTAAAAGAAAGAAAAAAGTCATGGGATCTACACTATTATCAAGTATCAACAAACACTACTACCACCAATACCCACCCAAAAAACAGGACTTCGATCAAAGCCTTAAACCTTAACAAAAAATATCCATGAACAAATTAGCAAAGAAATAAAACACATTTGCATTACTATCAAAGTATCAACCAGCATTACTGCACCAGAAAAAAAAGAGAGAGAAAAAGAAGACATTGATCATACCCTTACACTGTTAACGGGTATCGTATAGCGAATTTGCATAAAAACAATTGAAGTAAACGAGAAAAAACAGTAAGCGACCTGCAGATCAATGTCTGAAACAAAGACAGTCCTTCTGATCACATCCTCTCTCTGTGCCATGCTCGTCCTGCTGTTGATCCTTCTCTTCCCTTGATTAAATCCGCCCTTCTTCTACCAAAACAATCAATCAAACAAAAAATCAACTAAAAATTGCACACACAAAAGTTGAAGGATAAAAATAACTATAAAAAATAAATTGATAAAATTTTACCTTTCTAACAAACCCCCCATTTACCTTTCCGTCGTGCAACTGCAACCCAAACCCATTATAATAATCCACAGCGAGCCCTCCCCCATTTCCATAATAATTATAATACCCTTCAAGAAAATTCCCACTCCCATCGCTGTTAAGGGAAGGCGGAACGAACTCCTCAGCCATCGGATTCAACTTCGACAGCAGCTCCTCCAAATCCCTAATCTCCTTCTGGAACCCATCGCCGTTCCCCTTCCCCCCGCTCACGCCGATCGCCTGGTGGGCCCTCGGGAAGGGCCCAGCCGCCTCCTGTGCGGGCCCCGCATTAGCCAGCGGCCGCAGATCGACGGCGGCGCCGGCCTCCGCCGACGATGTCTCCTCAATGACCGCCATCAGCTCTTGTATATTCCGCCTCGATCTCTCTCTATCTCGACCTCACCTTCTATTTTGGACTTTATAGTTCTAGTCTTATTCTTGGTTTTTTTATTAAAAAAGGACGAAATTTTTTAAATAAGAATAATTGAATAAAGAAAGGGTTTTACTAAATCAATGCTTGGAGAGAGTCGGAGCGAGAAAGGGGCGGAGTTCCTAGTTGCATGTAAAATCTCGGCAACAGCAGCGGGGGCTGAGGATTCGATGATGATGACGCGTAAAAACGAGATTATTTAGCTGGACGTTAACGTGATCCGCAACGAGTAATGAATAATTACGTAGCGCACACGTGGACGATGATGACTGGCTCTTTATTTATTTCGTTTAATTCGGGAATTAATTTTTGATTCGGAAGGGTCGCCATCGGAGGGAGGGGGAAAGTGGGTCATCCGATGCACCTGATCCCCGCTGCTAAAGTGCGCCGGGCTGGTGGCGGGGAGTTGGTGGCGCAGTGCCGCTGCTGGGCTACAGGCCTACGGAATAGACCGTAGGGCCTGATCAGATGTGTGTCATGAATAGCGAACAGGGTTTGCGTGGAAGCAGACGTAGGAAATGGCGTGGGGCCCACGCGGTTAACTGTGTTTCTTGGTTGTGGCCGCAGAGCGACTTTTTTTTGGGAAAGAGAGGCAAGCCTCCGTCCAGAGAAGGGAAACAGACAAATTAAACGAGGTTTAAATCGTTGAAGGGTAACTTTTGATCGTGCCTTGTGACAAAAGGATAATTCTGTAATTCTTACACTGAAATTGGGCTGGATCCAAAGTCCCTTATCTGTAATTTAACAGGCCTTTGGGTAGATAAGCGGCCGAGATAGAGGACATGTAACAAGGCCGAGGCCCAAAAAAGACAAAGCACTTAACTTCGGCTCCTTGTGTGGAAATTTGTGGGCTGGATCGCTTTGGTTACTGTCCGTAACTTGATTGGGAGACAGCTCATCCATTTCATCGTCAAGTCACGAACATTAGGCCGCCCATGAACCAATTCTTGAGCAGGCTTCTGTTGGGCTTGATCCAGCTCAACAATTTCATCCTCAAATTACGGTCTTTAGCAATTTTTTTTAATAATAACGGTAAATTATCATCCTGAGCTTTACTTTTTTTAATACATTGAAAAGGTGGTTAAAGACACGTGTGCTCCGTATCTACTAGGGAACGGTCACTGGTGGCCTCACTGGGAAGCGGCTGGACTACAGTCATTTGGCATCCTGAGCTGTTATAATATAGATGTAATTTTCTAAAATATTATTCAAATATTGCAGTTTTTTTTATATTTATAAGGAAGTAATTTGATCAATTTTAGAAAGATTTATGTAGCTTTTTGTTAGCACATTCAGGAACTATTTTAGAAAAACTAAACTTCACAGTAGTTTTCAGTCATTTTCAAATTTTAAGACAGTTTTGAAGAAAATGATGAACATAAACGCCAGTTTTCGAAACATTAACCTTTAATTAGTCGCCTCTTTCTCACAAAATTCGAGTTGGTTCCTCCTAGCAATAATATAAGAATAATCAAGAATTTAGACCAAAATGTTAAACTTGATAATTCATCTCACAACAGATGACCTGGTAGCTTGTAATAAAAAATACTAGATTTAAAAATAATTTATGCAATGTTGTATCTGACTAATAAAAAATACTAGATTTAAAAATAATTTATGCAATGTTGTATCTGACTATTGTGGGTTATCTTTAAGGCTGTTATGAATAGGACCCATTGGACCTATTGGGTATCCACCCACATGAGTAACCATTATGAATACTATATAAAGGAGGCTAGGGGTTTCCTAGCCTCAACCTTCTCCAAAACCTGTTTCTCGTTCACGACACGTTATCAGCACGATCACGCTCGCTGGAAAAGGCGGCGACGCGCGAGGAAGGAGATCCATCAAACGCTCAGTCTAAGAAGATCGTAATCTTCTCAACGGGGAGCGAAAAGGGCATCCTTCACCAACCGTCTGTTGAGTATTGGACTCCCCGGATTTGGTTTTGGATGATGAACAAACATAAATATATCGTGAACTAACTCTTTGTGAGCGCAGTTATGGAGATCATCGCCAAACTTATATGAACATCCAAAGCGACGTCTCAAGACTTCTCAAAGCGCGTGATCGTATGCCTAAAGCTTCGTTGAAGCTCAAGGACCAATTTAGAAGTCATGAAGATTCGATTGAAGCTTTTGAAGACGGTTCGTCATAGTTTATTTAATGTCTTCTAGCTTCATTTTCGTAGAATGTTAAGCCTTGAGTAGGTCTTACGTTTTAATCTTCATAACGCTCATATATTATATCTAGGATCTTAGTAGAAGTCCATACGAACTTTCCCGAAGCTTCGCGCTTCGATTCACGACTTCTTGTGCATGTTAGTTGGTTCAAGAAGAAGAACCAACCAACTAGATGGTGATCTAGTCGGTCGGCAAAGCTTCTTGGACCGATTAGTTTGCCTCCTTCATTTCTAGCTCAGTTACTGTTTACAATTAGTCGGTCAAAGAAGGTTCACCGACCGACTAGTTTGTGAACTAGTCGGTCAGTGTTTCTTCTTGGACCGACTAGTTGAGCTTCTACTGTACATGCCTAGTTACTGTTTATCGTTAGTCGGTCAAAGAACGTTTGGCGACCGACTAGTTGATGAACTAGTCGGTCAACATTTGTTCTTGGACCGACTAAATCAATTTGTACTCAGACTATTTGTTTTATCTCTTAGTCGGTCTAAGTTCACTCACCGACCGACTAGTTGTGAAACTAGTCGGTTGGCAAGTGTTCTTTGACCGACTAGTTCTGTTAGTCTGAACTTCGACCTATTCACTGTTCATCACTTAGTCGGTCCATGTTGATTGACCGACCGACTAGTTGATGAACTAGTCGGTCGGTGGTTGTTCTTTGACCGACTAGTTTGGTTCAGAATAGAGCCGTTGGAGCATTTAATGCCACGATTTTCACTCTCTCTTTCCTCTATCCTATAAATACTTGGTGTGCTGCATTCATTGCACTCAATGCTGATTTTAAGAGAAGTTTAGAGATCAAAGAGAAAGCATTCAATCTTATTCAAAGCTCATTCATTTCCAATCTTGAATCTCTTCTCACTCTTATTTCAAAAGAGAGATTCATTGATTGTGAGCCTTCCAAGCCAAGTGCTTGATCCTAGGTCACCAACAACCTCATAGCTCTACATCGCTGATCTACATCTTGGAGCTAGGGTTTGGTGCCTCTTCATCTTCCCCAAAATCATCTTTGCCCTAATTCGTAAGTTTACTCAAGGCATAGGTATTTTGTGGTAAGAATTTCTATTTCATTTACTTTCGATATTGTAAGTGTTTCACTCTCGGGGTGTGAGAGTTTGTTTGTGATCCCGGGTTGTGGGAGTCACATTTTCTTTTGTGTATGATTTGACTTTGTGAAGGTTTTTCACAAGTATTTCATAGTGCAAATCTTGAGTTAGGGTTTCTAACTCAAGTATCCGGATGGGATCCGGGTGTTTGGGACGTAGGATCACCGGGAACAAGTCGGGGAGACTTGGGTGGATCTGAACCCATTAATATTGCTTGTTTGCGATTGTTTCTTTGTTGTCTAACATTTACATTTCCGCATTTCCGCATTGTTTGGTAGAGTTTGCAAGGTAATTAGGAATTAGCCTCTTAATTATTTTCAAGTACTATTCACCCCCCTCTAGTACTTGTGCAGTAGCTTAGCAGTGCATTACATTTGGTATCGGAGCCAAGTCTATAGCTATGTCTGCCAACGACAACAAGACCGTTCGTCCACCTTCCGACTATAGCACCTTCAAGAATCGTGAAGGAGCGTCTTCGGTGATGGAAGGACACTCCTCAACGAGGCCTCCCTTCTTCAACGGTACCAACTACGGGTACTGGAAATGCCGGATGGAAACTTTTCTTCGGAGTGCTTCACTATGGAGGACCACAATGAAGGAGTATGTCGAGCCCGCCGAAGAAGATTTCGAGAAGTGGACTCCGGCGAAGATCGCCGCAGAGGTAAGCAATGCCAAGGCAATGAACGCCTTGCAATGTGCCTTGGAGCCCGAGGATTTCAACAAGATATGCACATGTAAGAGTGCATATCAAATATGAAACTCCCTCCTCATCTTGCATGAAGGGACAAGTAGGGTAAGAGACTCTAAAATCGTTGTAGTTAATAAAGATTACGAGTTATTTCATATGCTACAGGGTGAGAAGATGAAGGAGTACTATGCTCGCTTCGTCGACATCACAAACGAGTTGGAAGCTCTCGGTAAGACCTATACCCAAAAGGAGAAAGTCTCGAAGATCATCGATGGACTTCCTTCTTGTTGGGAGAAACGTACCTTCACCATCGAGGAAGGTAATGACATGAAAACATATACCGTTGTTCAACTAATGTGTACTTTAATGTCATATGAGATACGCAAGGATTCCAAGCTAAAGTTGCAGGACAAGATGAAGTCCTACCTAAAGCAAGACGAGCCAAAGAAGAAGGCGATTGCTTTCAAGGCCACTCCATCAACTTCCACATCTACCGATGATGAAAACTCGGAAGACGAGTTGGACTTGGAGTCCATGGCTCTCATAGCAACGAAGCTCAACCGGTTCTTCCGAAAAGGTAACTTCAAAAACAAATCGAAGTTTAGTTCTACTAACGTCTCCTCTCCTTTGTGTTTCAAATGCAACAAGCCAGGACATATGAAAGTGGATTGTCCTTAAAATAAGCAAAAGGAGAAGTGGAAGGCGCCGAAGTTCGACAAGTCCAAGAAGTACAAGAAAGGGTACAAAAAGGGGCTTGTCGGGACATTCACCGACTCCGATGATTCCTCAAGCGGAGAGTCGGACGATGAGCAAGTGGAGCAAGCACACATGTGCTTCATGGCTAGAGAGGAGCAAGATAAAGATTCCTCCTCCGATGATAGCGACAACGAAGGCGATGAGGTAACCATGGATGACCTTAGAAATGCTAATGATCAATTATGGTCTAAATACACTAAATTAGTAAATAGGTATACTAAAGTAAAAGATGATTTAGCTAGCATCCAAACCTCGCCTAAAACTATCATCACCAACAACGACACCGTTGTTGAAGAGTTGAAAAATGAGATTGTAAATCTCAAGTCTCAAATTGAACATGTTAGCATTGAGGATCCGGAGGAACACAAGATAGCGGATTTGACTTCTCAAAACTCGACTTTGAGTATTGAGAATGAAAATCTCAAATCTCGTGTTTATGTGCTCACATCGCAAGTATCCACTTTGGATGCTTCTATGCGTTCTCTCACCGAGAAATATGAATACACATTAGGCCGAATTAACAAATTCAATAAGGGTAAGGACCATTTGGACAAAATCCTAAGTGACTTACTTCCGGCCAATCACCACATTGGCTTGGGGTATACGATGGGAAGTTCATCCAAATCGGCCACTACCTTTGTTAGGCCAACTTCCGGTAACTCAACGAGTGGGAGCAAACACTCTATTGGTAGTTCATCTACCAATGATGCTTCCACCTCGTACACACCTTCATTTGGAAAGAAACCCACTTTGGGTGGACCTACATAGAAGGGTCATGCTTACATGTACACAAATACCATGCCACGTAGGAACACACGTCCTACTCCACCGGCTCACACATATGATGATTTTTATACACCACATCCACGGGCACGTGCACACCATGTGAGACACCCTCATGCACGTGTTCCTCCACATGCATATGTTCACACACATCATCGTATGAATAATTCTCATAATGCACCATTCCATCATGTTCCTTATGCCTATCCACGACATGCATCACGTAGAAACCAACAACGCATGCATGCACCCAATAGGATGAGGGCTCCCAAAATCTTCACTATTTGGAGCCCAAAGGACACAAGTATGAATGAAAAACAAGTTTACATGAATGCTTATTTTTCGAATGTCGTGCATAGTGATAATTATGTGGGGAAGTCTAAGTCCAATTGGACTTGGCTTCCAAAGGTCTAATCTTTTGGACCCAATGACCTTGGGTACCATGATACGATATTTTTTATCTTTAGGTACTCAAGAAAAAGAAACGGAGCAACAAATTTAAATTTAGCTCCAAGAGGAATTGGATACTCGATAGCGGGTGTTCAAAACACATGACGGGTGACGCTCAATTGCTTTCCGGAGTGGTGCCCATTGCAAATGGAAACCGGGTAGTCTTTGGAGGCAACGAGAGCGGAACCATCATAGATGTTGGTAAAGTGGGTAATCCTTCTAAACCTCTTATAAATGATGTTTACCTTGTTAAAGGATTAAACCACAATCTCATTTCAATAAGCCAACTTGTGACAAAGGTTACAAAGTTAGCTTTGCGAAAGGAATGTGCCATATTTTAAGAAAAGATAATAATGATTTATTGTTTTTCGGCACACACCATAAGGATATATACATCCTAGATCTTTCGAGATCACATGAACAGTGTCTCATTGCCAACACAAGTGAACAACACTTATGGCATCGACGTTTTGGTCATGTGAACTTTGGAACACTATTTAAGCTTTCCAAGTTAAATTCTATTAGAGGCTTCCCTAAGCTTGTCTTTCAAAAGAAAAGCTTTTGTGACTCGTGTCAACGAGGCAAGTTTCCAAAATCGTCTTTTAAACCTAAGAAAAGCATTTCTTCTAAGCGGCCACTAGAGCTATTACATCTAGATTTATTTGGGCCAACTAGAGTTGCTTCATTAGGAAATGCACGATATGGACTTGTCATCGTTGATGACTTTTCTAGGTGTACTTGGGTATTTTCATTGAGTAATAAAAATGATGCTTTTGAAAACTTCACAATTTTTGTTAAGAAAGTACAAAATCTCATTGGAACCACCATTGTCACTATTCGTAGTGATCATGGAGGGGAATTTGAGAATGAGTCTTTTGAGACATTTTGTGATGAAGTTGGTATTACACACACCTTTTCATTCCCTCGCGCACCTCCTCAAAATGGTGTTGTTGAGAGAAAGAATAGGACGCTAGTGGAGTGTGCTCGCACTATGCTTGATGATAGCAAACTTGGCCATCAATTTTGGGCGGAAGCGGTACACACCGCTTGCTATGTGTTCAATAGAATACTTTTGAGGCCCGGCACTAAACAAACTTGTTATGAATTGTTGTTTGGTAGATTGCCTCAAGTTAAACATTTTCGTGTTTTTGGTTCAAAATGTTTTATTAAAAACATGTATGGTAGTTTGGACAAATTCGATCCAAGATCCGATGAGGGGATTTTTGTTGGATATTCCTCACGTAGTAAAGCCTACCGAATATACAACAAACGAACCTCAACGATCGAGGAATCGCTTCATGTTTCATTTAATGAAGGATTTGTTCCAACTAGAATTACTAATGATGATGACTCCATGTATGTCTTATGTGATTCAATTGGTAATTCTAATTCTAATGATTCTATTGATTCTATTGATACTAACCCGACTAATGAAGTTATTGAGAATGTTCCTAGTGATCAGGGAATTCTCAAACGGCTTCATACCGTTCGTGACCATCCTCATGAGCAAGTCGTTGGCAATATCCATGATAGTGTCAAGACGAGATCGCAAGTGAACTACTTCGCTCATTGTGCATTTGCCTCCTCGATAGAGCCAAAGAATATTAATGAAGCGTGCGAAGATGGTGCTTGGATCTTAGCCATGGAGGAGGAACTCATTCAATTCGAGAGGAATGAGGTTTGGGAGCTTGTTCCATTGCCATCGAAGAACCACACCGTCATAGGCACAAAGTGGATCTTCAAGAACAAGACCGACGAAAACCAAATCGTCGTCCGGAACAAAGCTCGGTTAGTAGCTCAAGGCTACCGGCAAGAGGAAGGTATTGATTTCGAAGAATCCTTTGCTCCGGTAGCTAGATTAGAATCAATTAGATTATTGTTATCTTTTGCATGCCATAAGGATTTTAAATTATTTCAAATGGATGTTAAAAGTGCGTTTTTAAACGGAGATGTTGTTGAGGAAGTTTATGTTTCTCAATCTCCGGGTTTTATAAATGAAAAATTTCCAAATCATGTTTTTAAACTTAAGAAAGCATTTTACGGTTTGAGACAAGCTCCTCGAGCTTGGTATGACCGTTTAAAGAATTTTCTTTTGGATTTGGGTTTTAAAATGGGAGAAGTTGATTCCACATTATTCGTTAAGTATTCAAACAATGATATAATTTTAGTTCAAATATATGTTGATGATATCATTTTCGGTGCTACTAACTTTGCTCTTTGCGAAGAGTTTTCTAATGTGATGAAGGATCAATTTGAGATGAGCCACATGGGTGAGCTCAAATATTTCTTAGGTCTCCAAATTCGCCAAATGAACGATGCAATCTTCATCCACCAAACGAAGTACACGGTGGAGTTGCTAAAGCGATTTGGAATGGAGAATGCCTCCGGGAAGAAGACTCCAATGAGCACGACTACACATCTTGATAAAGATGCGGGCGGAAAAGATGTAGACATTCGTCTATATCGAGGTATGATAGGTAGTTTACTATATCTTACCGCAAGTAGGCCCGATATTATGTTTGCCGTATATGTATGTGCTCGTTATCAGTCTCAACCTAAGGAATCTCACTTAGTAGCGGTAAAACGTATTTTCCGTTATTTAAGTTACACACTTGATTTTGGATTACTTTATTCAAAATCTAGCACGTATGAGTTAATCTCATATAGTGACGCAGATTATGCGGGATGTAAATCCGACAGGAAAAGTACTAGTGGCACTTGCCATTTTATAGGAAATTCTCTTGTCTCTTGGTTTTCCAAGAAGCAGAATTCCGTATCACTTTCAACCACCGAGGCGGAATATATTGCCGCCGGTGCCGCGTGTGCTCAAGTTCTTTGGATGAGACACACACTTAAAGACTTTGGTATAAACTGTGATACTTGCCCTATCATGGTGGACAACCAAAGTGCAATTTGTCTCTCTAAGAACCCGGTACACCATTCCCGTTCTAAACACATAGATGTCCGACACCATTTCTTAGATGATCATGTTGCTAAAAAGGACATCATATTAGTGTACGTTGAAACCCAGAAGCAAATCGCCGATATTTTCACGAAACCCCTAAAGGAAGACTCCTTTGTGCGGTTACGTCGAGAATTGGGGATTATGGGTGAATCCGAGATTTAGGATTCATGTTATGTTCAATAATCTTGCATGCTATTCAATTCTTTATATTTGCTCATGCTAGATTAATTGAAATTTTCTGGATTTTTGTTGAATTTTCGGAATTTTCGCTCGATTTATTCATAAACGTCAAATTTCAGATTTTCGATGTTTAATGGGGTAGTATAATGATTAATGAGAGTTTTGCGATGTTTCGTCGAAGTGCGATTAGGAGAGAACTCAAAATTTCTTATTCTAAAATTTTTGAACTCTGTTAGTCGGTTCATGTTCATTGACCGACCGACTAGATCATCATCTAGTCGGTCAGTGAATGAACTCAGACCGACTAACTCAAGCCCTAAATTTGGCTTCAGTTACTGTTTGCAACTAGTCGGTTCAAGCTCATTGACCGACCGACTAGATCGTAATCTAGTCGGTCAGTGCTTGAACTGTGACCGACTAATTACGACGGGGACTGCTTGGTCTTTTCGACTTCCAATCGACTTATACTCCATCCCGAACGACTCTTTTTCATTCTAGTCGATCGAAATCCCCTCTTCAACTCAAAACCCCCCGTGACCTTTCGACTTCCTCCTCTCCCGTCGTCGTTTCTGGTCATCTTTCCGACCAACTCCGGCCGCCGATCAACCCCCTCCTCCTTCCGACCTAGGTACTCCCTCTCCTAGCTGTCTAGGGTTAGGTTTTTCAGCTCCTAGGGTTAGGGTTTATCTTGTTCTCAGTTCCCCTAGGGCTTATCTAGGGTTTCGATCTCGTGTGTTTTCGTGCTTTGTCTCGTCACGCTTATGGCGAAGACAAGGATCCCGATCCGACCATCGAGTCCCTCCCCTATGACTGTAGAGTCGCCCCCTAGGGAACCCTCGCAACCCAAACACCGTTCGAAAACGACCCAACCCCCTTCGTCGTCTTCGCCTCCTCTTAAGCGTAAGAGGACGACGATAGCGAAGCCCCGATCTCAGCCTAGGAAGCAACCCATTTCTTCTGCTTCGTTCCGTGCACCCACACCTCCTGATTCCGACACGGAATACATACCTGAGACCGAGACCCATAGGGATCCTTCACCCCCTCCTAGGGAACCTACGTCTAGCTCTCGACCCCATACTTCCTTGCGTCAGCCTAAGGGAAAGGGTCCGATGCCGGTTGGCGGTGTTGATATGTCGTTGTGTCGCGATGACCCGATGTGTCTCGCGGCATATAACCGTATCGAACACTGTCCGCTGCTTCTGGAGCGTTTCGTATAGTTTTCAGACTTCCCAGGCCTTGCTGATCTTCTGCCGTCTTCCGGTCTTATCGATTATCTTCGATATGACCCTAAGTCGAATCCACACCCATACCCCCGTCTGGTCAAACTCTTTTACACGAACCGTGTCCGGGGTCAGTACGATGAGACCCACTCCATTGAGACGACTGTCTTGGGGACACCGATTGTCCTCACGGCAGAAATCTTAGGGGAGTTGATTGGTTGCTCCTCGTCTGGCCTCCTCCCTTCCGATATTTCCGTCGATGACATATCTTCCCTTGATCAGGTCATTCTTTCTGAGATCTTTCATGAGATTCCTCCTGCCATGATTGGTGTGCCATCTAAGTCTTTCAAGCCGAATGGATGGGTCCTAAACTTGATTCTGAAGTCATGCTTACTTCCTAAGTACGGCTCATCCTCCTTGCCATCCCAGCCATTCCTGAAGCTCATCTATGCCATCTTCATGGGGAGTGAGATTAACTGGGCTCGGATCATACTCGATAAGATGGATTCTTTCGAGTGTATCCGTAAGTCCACGAAGTTTGCTCATATCCCATATCCGTGCCTTCTGACACTTGTCTTTCGCCACTTTCGTGTCCCACTTCCACCTGATGATGAGCGTCCCCTCGGTCCTCCTCTGAATGTGACGGCCGTCAAGAAGTCCCTTGCGGCGCTTCTTCACGTTTAGAGGACGACCCCCTCTGCTTCTGCATCTGCCTCAGCTGCTCCTGCTCCCTCTACCACTCTTGACGAGCTCGCACGTTCAGTGAGATGTATGGAGTCTCGTTATGCTTGTACTGAGGAGATACTTGCTCGTATCGCCTCTTGTTTGGGCATTGAGATCCCTCCGTCAGTCTCTGACGAGGAGGAGTTGGATGAGGAGGAGATTGAGGAGCTTGTTCGTGTTGCTGCTCGTTCCCCTGCGGGCACATCTGGTGCTGCTGCTTCGTCTACCGGTGACCCCGAGAGCACACCTGTTGCCACCGTTTTTGCGGTGGATACTACGATTGGTGCTCCCAAGGCCACTCCCGTCCCTCCCGTGGACACTTCAGCTGATCCGGTGACCACCTCCACTCCTGCAGAGCCGGCTGCTGCTGCAGATCCTCCCGCTGCCTCCTGAGCTTCTCTGAGGACTCTCTTGATGCACTTTGGATGATAGATCTTATAGTGAGAGAGTTTGGGTAGGATAGAGTGTGGTTATGATTTTTGGATCATTTTGATGTATTTTGATGTACCTCTGATGTATTTTGATGGATATGTATGTTTTGTGATACTCCGATGTCTTGTGTGATATTTTGATGTATTTTGTGCTTCGATCGTTGGATCGCTCATATGTATGTCGGTGATGTATATTTTTGATGTACTCATGGTTCATATTTATATATATATATATACATCGATGTTGACATTTCATTCTCTTGTGCACACTATATTTTTTTTATGTCTCTGATGTTTGATTTCGTCGCTTGACGATAATACTTGGTTAAATAGAATTCTTTCTATGAAAACATAGAATTGTTTTCCATGCACTAAATTAACCAAGAATGTTGATATTGGAGAGTATATTCCATAACTCAATTTGTAAAATTAATTTGAGTTTTGATGATTTTATTTATCGATCTTCGACTTTGGTCTCATTGACACGCTTTGATTTATCGATTTTCCTTTGGTGTCATTTGAACCGTTGTCGTATTCTACGACTCCCGTGCTTATATTTGAAGCCATTGTTGTTGTCGTTGATCTCCTCCCGCTCTTTTTTCTAATGCCAAAGGGGGAGAGATATAATAATGACGATGAGCTAAATGATAATTTAAGCATTTTTCCAAGAATCTAATTTGATGTGTTAGATTCAGGGGGAGTTAAGATATAAAAATTGGATTTCAAATCCGATATTTCAATAATGGATTCTCATTTTATACTTTACTCGTCTGCTTGATGCTTATGAATATTATCGAATATGGAATTAACATGTCATCAATGCAGGGGGAGTACGTAAATTACATTTGAATCATTATTTTTTATTATTATTTATGTTGGTTTGTCATCACCAAAAAGGGGGAGAATGTTGAGGATTGGACTCCCCGGATTTGGTTTTGGATGATGAACAAACATAAATATATCGTGAACTAACTCTTTGTGAGCGCAGTTATGGAGATCGTCGCCAAACTTATATGAACATCCAAAGCGACATCTCAAGACTTCTCAAAGCGCGTGATCGTATGCCTAAAGCTTCGTTGAAGCTCAAGGACCAATTTAGAAGTCATGAAGATTCGATTGAAGCTTTTGAAGACGGTTTGTCATAGTTTATTTAATGTCTTCTAGCTTCATTTTCGTAGAATGTTAAGCCTTGAGTAGGTCTTACGTTTTAATCTTCATAACGCTCATATCTTAGATCTAGGATCTTAGTAGAAGTCCATATCATAACACTTCGATTCGCGACTTCTTGTGCATGTTAGTTGGTTCAAGAAGAAGAACCAACCAACTAGATGGTGATCTAGTCGGTCGGCAAAGCTTCTTGGACCGACTAGTTTGCCTCCTTCATTTCTAGCTCAGTTACTGTTTACAGTTAGTCGGTCAAAGAAGGTTCACTGACCGACTAGTTTGTGAACTAGTCGGTCAGTGTTTCTTCTTGGACCGACTAGTTGAGCTTCTACTGTACATGCCTAGTTACTGTTTATCGTTAGTCGGTCAAAGAACGTTTGGCGACCGACTAGTTGATGAATTAGTCGGTCAACATTTGTTCTTGGACCAACTAAATCAATTTGTACTTAGACTATTTGTTTTATCTCTTAGTCGGTCTAAGTTCACTCACCGACCGACTAGTTGTGAAACTAGTTGGTTGGCAAGTGTTCTTTGACCGACTAGTTCTGTTAGTCTGAACTTCGACCTATTCACTATTCACCACTTAGTCGGTCCATGTTGATTGACCAACCGACTAGTTGATGAACTAGTCGGTCAGTGGTTGTTTTTTGACCGACTAGTTTGGTTTAGAATAGAGCCGTTGGAGCATTTAATGCCATAATTTTCACTCTCTCTTTCCGCGAGGCATCGTCCGCTGGGCGGGGTGGGGTTTTGCTCGTCGGATGGATTGCGAGAGTGAGCGGAGCAGGGTCGAAGGGAAGCGGCCTTGGCGGTGGTCGCTGCTACGGAGATGAAAGGGGAGGAGAGGCAGCGGAGTCGCGGTCTTGGGTTGAGCTGAGGGGAAGCTCGTCGGTGGCAGCGTGGAGATGGTTGGAGGGTGGCGGTCGAAGCCTACCGGAGGGAGACAGTAAGGGGGAAGGTGTGGGCTTCACTCGGAGAGAGCTCTGGCGGCGTTTGAGGAGTGCCGTGAGGGTGGCGTTTGCACGGAGGCGGGGCGAGCGTGGGTAAGGGCTGAGATGTCGAAGGGAGCGGGGGTCATCGTGTGCGTGAGTGTGGGCTGGCCGTGAAGGGAAGAGAGAGGGGGATGAGGTTTCGAACGTCTTTGGGAGATAGAGAGCAGGCTGGGTGTTTTCGGATGAGAAAAAGAGGGCTTAAGGGTGGGTTTGTGTTTTGCGTATGAGAGAGTTCTGTGTGTGGGTGTTGGATGCGGAGAGAGATAGAAGGTTAGGCTTTAAATAATAATTGATAGTTAGTATTGTAATTAATGTGTTAGTTAGGTGATGAAGACATCATGTAGAATTTTAGGCCTAACGCTGACTAAGTGTAGAAAAAAGGGGATCATCATTTTCTCGTGGGCTGCTTACGGGTAGGGTTAGTTAGGTGATTAGGTGTTAGTATTGACTAACTGTGGAATTTTTGCAAGGTTGTTTAATGAGGTTAGGTAAAGTTTTGACTAAGTGATGATTATTGGGATTAGGGGAGAAGAACCGTGCTTAGGGGTGAATAAAACGTGGGTACACGTTTTTAGTTGGGTTAGGGGTTAGAGGTAGGTTAATTAAGGTTAAGGTAATTAGTAAAAGTTAAAAGTAATTAACAACGTAATTAGTAAAATGTGAAATTACGGTTTTGCCACTGAAATTAAATGTGTTCGAAAAATTACGAAAACATAGCCATGGGTTCGTATCGTCATGAGGATCATGAATATGAGAACCATTTTGGGGTTTGAGCTACGGAGATACGCGTTTTGGGCCAAAATGTTTAAGAAGCGGGTTTGCGGGTTCTCTATTGATTTGACTTCAGAAAATTACGAAATTAATATTGGGAGCCCTAAATGATCTTAGAATGATACCGTAGAAGTTTGAAAAATGCTTTGATGATATTTGTATAGAAAATTTATTCATTAAGCCAAAACAGTAATAATTGAAAATGAATTTTTATCAAAATTGTTTAGAGATATTTGATGAAACCCGAACTTACTAAAATACTTCATAACTAGCTTGATACTTCAAAATATTTTTATAAGAAATTTTTGAAATCATAAAACTCCTGACGAACCATTATAAAATTGTTTTTAAAAATTTGAAAATGGGTTAAATATGTAAATAGTTGTGTTGATGAAAACAGGCCGTTACACGGATGATCGAATGATCGACCTGCTGGGGAAGTTGCCCACAGCCTTATGGTCGATAAGTCATCGATATGCTGGGGGAGTTGTCCCCAGCATTACGGTCGATCAAGTCGGTCGGCCTGTTGGGGGAGCTACCACCAGTCTTACGGTGAATCGAATTGTAACGACCCGCTTTCTAGGATACACAGGAAGTACGAATCCGTCACAGGCATTCCCAGATAAACGAGTGTTATGTAGAAAGACAGAAAGTAAGAGAGTAAAAAGAAATCTACAGGTCACCACACATGTGCTGGAATGTACAAGTAAAGTTCCATCACAGAAATAACACAGAGAACTAAACAAAAGTAAAACATTTTATTTTATTATTATAATGATACATCCTTTACATACATCATCTCTGTACAAGGGTACAATGGTAAAACCCAAAAGAAATTCCGAAACCCCACAAAAAGTAAAAGTACTCCCACTCTATACAAAAGCACAACTCACTCCCTAACTACCCCTGTAAGTACAACTGGACCAAACTACCCTCTGAGGCTCCATCTTTAAGTAGCTCTTGAGTCTAGCCCTGCTCTAACAATCTTGCTTCTAGACCTGGAAAAGTAAATGGGGCACGTCAACGCATGACCCAGTAGGATTCCTAACTAAGCTAGGTAAGACCCAGTTTAGAGCCGGACTATTTATCTAAGAAGGGTGGTTAACAAAATTAAAGGTTTTACTAAAACATACATGAGTGACCATATCATGACATGCAAGTACTGAAAGTAAGCAGAGAAACATGTTAACATGCAGTAATAACTTTAAAGTAACTAGTGGAATAGATCAGCATGAGATAACAGCATTAAATTAATAGAGAAATAAGTAAACATGAGATAACAACATTTACAATTTGAAAGGCAATTAATTTAAGTTATCACTTTACATGCTTAGGAACCCGTGTAAATAATAAGACACTTAAGGAGCAGGACTTCACCCAGTTTGGTTAAAAGTGGTATCTCAACTAGCGACACGAGCACTGGTAACTCCTCAGAAGGGAGTGCGAAATCTCAGTTTTCTGTGGAAGACGGAGAAAACCATCATTTATCGTCATGGTGCATCACAAGTACACCATCGGGCCCTCCAACCCTATCTACTCCCTGTGCCAGCTTCCGGGAGCGTGGATGAGAAATCATCATCAATGTCCACTCCTTAAAAGCCTATTTTTTACACGTTTCCCTCCAACCCAAACCTAGAGCTTCACCTATTTTAGAATAGATAGAAGACTCCAGACCTTTCTCTTATCTCACTCTTCCTTGCCTATTTCATGTTACTTTACTTTGATGGTTTTTACACCACCTTTACATCTCATATGGATATCCTTGCATATCCATTCATTCTCATTGTGTACTTTCTTTCTTGTAATTATATGTGAAAGCTAATAGGAAATTCAACATGCTTTGTCTTTCATGATAGTAATATGAAGTCCACAATTTAAAATGATTTCTTAATAAACAAACTGAAATAAGTTCATAAAGTATTCATGCTTCTACATGGATTTATTGATTTATAAACTATCTTTCATAACAAGATGATCATAACTACAACATCAGGGGAACAACAATTTAACTTGGTTTGTCAAGCGAGTAGACAGAATCAAGATTTATCATGTGTTTAATACTTACATCATGGAAATTATAAGAAGAATAACAATCAGATAAATAACTTAAAGTTCTGGCAGAACAATTCTGGCAGAACTAGCTCGAGAGATGTGTCCATATTTTACATGTTTTTACTGCATCATTTCATGTCATATTCGCCTCCAAAATTCATATTTTCATATATTATCGTGCTTCTAACGCCATATTCGAGTTTTGTATAGCTTTTTTGATTTTCAGGAGTTTTGGAGCGAATTGGAGCTATTTTGTGACATGGACACATCTGGCACGTCAGAGACGTCATTAGCAAGGCTCCATGAGAGTTCGCCGAGAAATGGAAGGAGATTGGAGGAGAGAAGGAGAAGAGAACGAGAAATGGCAAGATTCAGATCAGTTTCCCAAGTGACTCGACCGAGTAGCATCAGCTACTCGGCCGAGCTGACACGCTGAAATCGCACAAGAAACGGTTCTGACCTACTCGACCGAGTAGACATCTGACTCGACCCGAGTCGTACCAAACAGATGAAGGTTCCGAGCTTCCTTCCAAGGCATCCCAGCTCGATCGAGTAGCAAAGTAACTCGACCGAGCAGCCCATCTGCTTGACCCGAGTCGAAAAGAAACAGAGCGACGTTTTGGAGGAATTTTGAATCTACTGTAGATCGACCGAGTAGGGGGGCTACTCGACCGAGTAGCCTGTATCTGCCAGACACAGAAGCAGCAGCAAGGGAGCCTGTAGCTGACTCGACCAAGTAGCCGACGCAACCAGCATAGTTTATGGGCCCAAGTGCCCAGATTTTCTGAGATTTTTTGGGATCTTTTTCCTATGTATTTAAGGACGTTTTTAGCTTTATTTTCAAAGAGGAACTTTAGAGAAAATCTTAGTTTAGTTTTAATTAGGTTTTTGGAGAACTTGTGCCGTCGCTATTTTGTATGAAGCAAAGCTTGGATTTTTACTATTGTTTTGCGCAAGGAATCTTGTCTTCTTAATTCTCTTTGGATTGCTATTGCTTCTCGACGCGTTGGTAACAATTATCTACACTTTTTATTGCTTTTTGATGTTTTCCATTGCCATGATGAATTCTATCGCATCTATTGAATCTCTTATTGTTATTTCTGTGATGCGTGAGTACTTCTATTTAGGGCTAATGGATTAGCCCATGGATTTTAGGATTGAGATGCAAAGTTAGGATTTTTAGGTTGCATTGGAATAAAAGGGAAGTATTTTGGTTGATCTTGCAAAGTTTGTAGGAGAACTCGTACTGAGATCGTGCCCACGGTCGGTGGAATCGATTGGCTTAAGGAGTATCCTATAGGATTAATTAGGGAGTTAGTGGATTCAATTGGGACACGTGACCATGCCCGGCTCGGGTCTTGATGGGATCCACCGACGAACTATATTACTAATTGATGGCTACCGCCATTGCGTCAATAAGAGCCACCAAAATACATCGAAGCTCTAACCTACGAGAGTGGCGTGAGCCGAGATCATTCCGTCCACGATAGTGGCGTGAATATTGTCGATTCTTAATGCACGTGTCGTGTGCACCTATGGGTTAATGCGATATGTTAGATTTATGGTGCTTAGAATCATGAATTCCACATCTTGGATGCGACAATCCCTATAAAACCAATGCAACGTAAGAGTCTTAACAAAGCATCGACGTCCGACGATCCTAGTGGTGAGTCCTAAAGCCGTAGTCTTTATTAATCGTTCACAATCCTAAACAACCAATCTTTCAAAAACGACTGCTACCTATATTCTGAGATTTAAAGATAACCTAAGACAAGAACATTCATACCTTCCCTGTGTGATCGATATCTTTTATACTATTACTTGACACTGTGCGCTTGCGTAAAGTGTCGGGGATTCACATTTGGGATACATTTAGCACTTGGTGTTCGTGCCATTACTAGGTGAATTCTAAGTGTTAGTTCACATGCGATTACTAAGCAGGGTGGGCAGGCGCCCAGGCCCGCCTGGCAGGCGGGCGCCCGTGCCCGCTTGTGGGCTGGCAAGCATGGGACCCACACGGTGGGCCCCACAGTTGGGGTTTAACCCAGTTTTGTTTGGCGGTTGCGTTTTTGCAAAAAAGATGACTTTTGGGCAACTTTGGAGCTACGTTTGAGGGGTCAAACGAACTCGGAATGACGTGCCGTTTTTTTTCCTACGCATTCACCGTTCAGTGCTCTTTGATTTGATAGGTCGTATCACTTCCGAAGCTCATCGGCGAGAGAGGAAAAAGTAGTTGAAGTTTAGCCTTAGTGTAAGACAAACTAATTTAATTTTTCCCTCTCCAATAATTTAGTCCCACATCGGAAATGGAGTGAACGAGAGGGGTCAGCCGCCTATATAATAGGGGCCTACTCTCCTCCTTGAAACTCGTCTCAAGCTCCAGATCTGAGTAGCTCCATTAAACGTGAGTAAGCCCGGATCTGAGCTTAAATAAAATATTTTCCTAAACTCTTCCTTGCTCCTGATCGGGCTCTAGCAAAGCTACGAAGGAGTTCGGATCGGATCTAAAGTCTTGACGAAGGATCCACTCAAGGTGAAACTTTCTTCGGCACGTGGTTGGCTTGGCGACAAGGGTGTTGCTCACCTTGGGACGCGGTGCAGCTCGAGACAAGGTTCGGCTTGGGACAAGGTGCGGCTCGGGAGAAGCGGCTCAGAGCCAAAGAAGTGTTGCTGAAAACGACGCTTCGTATTCTGCGAAAACGAAATGAAAGGTATGTAGTTTAAATATTCATGTATTTATAATTGTAAATGTTAGATAGATCTATCTTTAGGAGTTGGTCGGACCCAACCTCGGGATAGTAGAGATCTTGGCTATGGTTAATATCTTTAGGGCTTAATTTAAAATTGTTTTAAGTCTAATTTTCTGCTGCTTGTTTGATCTCGTCATCCGTCCAACTTAGGCCGGACGTCGATTTTATTGCCCTAAGGATCCAGAAAACCCTTCATTGGTATCAGATCCAGTCTACATGATCTATGTTTTGCAGTTATAAAATGTATATGATACAGCATGTTTCTCCATCAGATGGAGGTTTTATTTAAACTATTAAATTGTCGTTTTCTCATGCAATGTTATTATTTTCGAAAACTGTTTTTGAAAATTAGATCTTAATTATTATATGATAATAATTATTGTTGTAACTTATTTATGAGATAATTTTAAGTTGCCAGTGTTAAAATTTTATGCGATAATTTTTTGTATTTAATGGTTATATTAGTTATTTTTGATTATGTGATAATTCAAGAAAAACTATTAGGATGGCCATTAAAACCTTTCAGAAAAATTATAAGATAATTATTTGGACATGCTATGATTTAAACTTATTTAAATGCCTAATACATGATTAGGATTTCACCCTAAAATCAATCCTTATAGTTGATAAGGACATTAATAAAAGTTATTAACCAATCCTAATAATTTCGAATTTTAGGATTTAAATAGTTGATAGAATTAAATAGTTTTAATGAAGCCAATTCTAGTCGATGGCATACAATGAATAATAAGTCTCCTTCAATGGACAATGATCCAGTCTAGTGTTTTTTGACTAGTGTTGTGGATCACCCTAGCTCGACTGGGTATAGTGATCCTGGCCGTGTTCCGCTGGATCGAAAGGATGCGAATTATGATTATGTGACACCGTCGATTACATCTAGTCAATTACATTAAAAAATATTCTTCAAGATTAGCCGTAACCCTCCTTGTTTTAGAGGTTGGCAACTATAGTTTCTATGTTATAGTTGTTGAGCACACCCAAGCTATGTCATAACTACTTTATGGAAACCAACTTCTCATTACATGAGATATAGTCTAGACTTAACCCAAACCTTTGCGTCGTGCCCATACACTGAGCAACGTAAGTTTGGCTAGACATGAAAAGAAGGGTCGGACTAGACTAGTCATTGTGATTTGGATGAGCACACTCATGATCATAAGTGGCTAGGGGTAAAAACCAATAAAGGAATCATATATGATACGATTGATGAAGAGTCATCTACCAATCACAGAGTCAAATAATTTGTTGAGCACACTCAAGGTTATGAGGCTCGTGGTGGTTGGATCTCTTTCCCATTAATTTTTTTTTAATTAAATCGTTCATTATTATGGCTAAAAATGATCGCAAAAATAGTGGAAGGATATAGTTAGATAAAAGCCATTTTATCTATATTTAAAATTGAACATATGCTAAACTAGGGTAGTTCTAAGTTTACCCATGGAAACAAAAACATAATATCCTAAGAGAATAAGTTAACTGGTCTAAATGGTTGGTTAATAGAATATCAACTCAAATTCTAATTGATAGACTAAACTATGTTCTCACTGACATTACAATTGGCATTCTTAGCATAGGCTTAAGGACAATGATTTCCTTAAGCTCTGGGTGCAACAAAATAAATGCAAGCTACCTGTCACTCGCCTCTATGAGGGGCAGCTTGAACATACTGATGTTCAAAGCCAGTTTCTCCATACAATTTGTTGAGTCAACTCAAGGTTGTAGGAAAATGGTTTCGATCTGCAAAGTTCGAAACTTCGATCAAATTGTTTGAATCGAAGATGAGTGCATGAGCGGTTCAAGACTATGTATCCCAACCGGATCTTGAGACGAGCAACTTGTTGAGCACACTCAAGGTTGCAAAGCTCAAGTGTTTGGATACCTGAGATGTTTGCATGACTATTATTTGTGTTGAGACGTGTAATATCTAAATGGGATTTAGAAAGAAGGAAGGCATTAAGGAAAATCAATTGAGAAAGAAAGTTTTATCTATCATTAGTAAAGGCAAAAGTAGGAGGAACTGAAAATGTAACATATTTGATGTCACGGCTTCAGGATAACCGTTATACAAAAGGGAATAGATTGTCATATGTGTCAGAAAAAGGAGCAATTGTTGTTTCTTGGTCCATAAATGACGTCTAACATTTTTTGGCGAATGTCGTCTCCATGCTTCTGAAGCAATGAGTAATTTGTATAACATAATGTATTAAATGTTAATACATGAATACGCAAGATAATAGCAAAACATATATGGAAAAATAGACTGGGTCGTGCCAAAGAGACTAAGCTTCACAAGTCACATAAAGAGTGGTCTGACCTCTCGTATTATGAGTCAATAGACACTTGTGGATCTTGTCTCAAAGGTATGATAGCCGAAATTCCATCTGGAAGACAGTAGGAGAATAAGTTGGTGAACGCGTAGTCTAGTACATACGGATGTACCCGGACCTAACTCTAAGTTAGCTAAGATAAGTTTTTCTTATTTTATTACGACACGTGTTCTTGTTGAATCACAAGTCTGATAAAATAGATAATACAATGACAGAAGTATTTGAACTGCTTCGATTAGATCCGAGAGTAGAATACTTAGCTATATAATTCTTGCATAATTAAAAGAAAATGTGATTTTCTCTCAGGTCAAGTCTCTTACTACATCAGCGTGTTGGAGAGCAGGAATCGCACTTTGCTAGACATGGTGCAATGCATGGCAAGTGACTCTGGGTTACAATCCTCCCTCTGGGTTAAGTCCCAGATAGTAATGCCTAGGTTCTTGATAAGGTGCTACGAGGACCTTATCGATATGTATTCATTAAATCAATCGTTAGGAAGTTACTGGATTACTCGAGTCTCGTGAGATGAATAAGTCGAGTAAAACATCATAGTCGATGATGACTTAGTCAACTTCCAGGATGTCATTTGGAGAAGGTACTCTGATTAATAACTAGATGCAATCCGAAAAGGGTCCTTACACGTAAATAAAGTATGGACTTTAGTTTACGTGCTCAAGGAAAGTGTTTCCTTTGGCTGCAAGTGAATTGGTAGGAGTTTACCATTTATAACCACAAGCGCACGGTGTCGTCGTAGCGCTTAACGTGACGTCCGCAGGGAGGCTAGGATGATCGAGTACTAGTTTGATTTCGGGTTAATAGCTAGCTACGCAGTCGATTACTAATGGATGTATGGGTTATGGGGGTAACACAGAAATGACATGGGGATATGGAAATACGAATGAAAATGAAAAGGGGAAGAAAATAAACAACAGCACAACAGCAACACAACAACATCAACCCAACAACAACAACCTCACAAAAAAAACAACAAAACAATAACAAAACAATCAACAACAGCAAGAATAAAACAACAAAACAACCACAACCACAACCACAACAAAACAGCTATAACAAGGCAACATCAAAAATACATTGAAGGAGGAGAAGAGGGAACTCATCTCGCGAATCCATACAAAGGGGGACGTCAATCCCCCATACAAATCAGAGAAGAGAGCTCCAACAATCTATTAGGAACTGATCTACTCCTAATCTAAACTAAATCTAACCCTAGGAAAACAATAAAACAATAAGAGGGGGTACAAAAACGAGCCTAAGATGTGGCTCTCCTCTCGATGACGGTGCCCCCCATCTATTTATACAAGCCCTAGGAAGTCGGGTCCCAGCTGTCAATCTGATTTCACACGGCCGCGTGGCTAGAACCATGCGGCCGTGTCGCTTACAGCTCTGTAAAAGAATGACACAGCTGTATCAAAATCGTTCACACGGCCGTATAGAGTAGGTTCCTTTCCTCCTAGTTGATGACACGGTCGTGTGAAATGGGTCCACACGGCCGTGTGTTCCTCTTCCTTCTTGGCGTCGCATTGATACGGCCGTATGGGATCAATCTATACGGCCGTGTAGAACTCTGCCTCACTCCCTAGGCTACCAAGCTCCATCTTCCAAGCTTCAAAATTTTCATCCAAGTTCAGAGCTTCTATCATCATCTCCATCTCTCCAAGTCTTAATGCTCCAACACTTCACAATAGAGCTCAAGCTTCACACTCCATACTCCAAGCTTCAGTTCCCTCAATCTTCCCAGCACATTAGAAACTCCACCAAGATCCAGTGCTAACAATCTCAAATGGCTTCAGAGTTCAATAAATAATAGCTCATCTCAACGAGCCCCACATTTTGGTTCAATAGCATAACTCACCTCCAACTCCAAAATGCTCCAATGCCACCATTTAACACCAAAGTGTCCCACCAAGCCAAAATGCTGAAATATCTGAAAAACACCGGGGAGAATAAAAGCGTAAAAGGGAACAAAAGCGATAAAAGTGGCACGAAAACGAGGCAAAGTCGAGTAAAACATGAATGAAATGAAGATGAAAACTATATATATAAGCAACCTATCAAAATCCCCCAAGCTAAACTCTTCCTCGTCCTCGAGGAAGACGAAGAGAGAGAAAAGAATGGGTGCGCAAATGATGATAGGAGATTCGAGGGATTTGCAAAATCGAGCACATATACAAGGACGAATAGGGATCTCAAATTCATAGAAATCTAAGACACCGACTCCTCTCTATCGATAAAAATATAACCCTTGGACGTGATTTCTAGCTCAAATCGTCAAATAATATACCACACCATGATCAGGCTCAAAACCTAGAATATTTCATCTAACCCGTCCTTAAGCCAAAAACACAGGGATCAAAGCTATGCGAGGGTCGAAGAAGTGATAAATATGAGATAACGGATCATTAGTCCATCAAAGAAGCAGCTCTCACAATACTTCAACTTTCCATGATTCATGAAACCAACAAACTATTCATGCTTCCAAGTCTTTTCCTTTTCCATTCTTTTTTTATTTGGATTCTAATTGGTTCGTGTAAGGAGCATTAGGTCGATGACTCCCAGGTCAGACGACCTTCGGGCATTAGGCCAAGAAGGACCCCTCAGATCTACTAGCTCGACCCAGCTATAATCCTTATTCTCAAATGCACTCCCCCAAGCTAGACCTTTTGACGCGAGGCCCCGACGATTCCTGAGTCATAGGGATCTGGTTACTCAGCTTCGCTTGGGGAACGGTGCATGTTTTATTCTTTTCTCGTATATAAAGTTTTTTCCTTTTTCTCTTTTTTTCTTTTTTTGAAATGGAAGGCGTGAATAAGTAAGATGATGACACTCCTCAGTACTCGCTAATATGTTGTTATCCAAGTCTCGATGGGTTATAAACCATTATACTCAACTATCAATCCTACAGCTCAAGCATAAAGTTGATCTCTAAGAGGCATAGGTCAGTTTCGAGTACTCCTATCCTAGAGAATATGCGAATGATCATAATGGGCATATTAGATGGGATATGAGGCAAAAACATGTCCTAGTCTCATAATCAAACCGATATCTAGGAAATCGGGCACAGAAGATAGGAAATGAGGTCCTATTTGAAACCACGCATATGTAACTCGATTTCAGAAAAAATCCTCGAAACAAGTATATACAAATGATGCATGGATGATGCAAGATGCATGATGCGATGCAAATATTTTTGGATTTTTGAGTTTTTCAATTTTTTTGTATGCATATAATATGGAAATATGATGCATGAACATGTAATAAAAAGGAAAATAACAGAAAATGAAACATGATGCATGATGAATGGAAATGAAAGCAAAAATAAAGGAAAAGACGACATATTCATGGGAAAATGGAGGAGAAAATGGAAAATAAAAACAAAAACAAAGGTGCAAATGTTACTCCCCCAAGCTAAAATCTGTAGTGTCCTCAATGCAAGAAAAACAATGAAGTGTGAGGACAAAAATGTAGGGGGATGACAAAAAGGGTTAGGCTCTCCCCCAAGCTAGCGTGGAGCTAAGGTGCATGCTCGGTGGGTGCAGAAGAATGTAGATGAGAACTCGAAGTGCCAGTTCTAGGTGGGGGGTGGTGGCGATGGAAAGAGGAGACAATGGATGTCTGAGGTATAAAATAGGATCTGGGCATGCGTCTCCTTAAAAGTGTCCATATGGTCTAGGAATCCCCGAATCATCTCCTCTAGAATAAGAAGGCATGTGTGATCATCAAGAGGAGGGGGACTAGGCGGTCCAGAGCCATCGGTGATAAGAGGAATCTGTGTGGTGACGGGCTCTGTGGTGGTGTGTGGGGGTGGAGGTGGATGGCTGAGGCTATGGCTCAGGCACAGGTCAGGCTGCTGGGGCTGCGCAGGGATTGGGAATATAAGATCAGGTGAAAATGTCCACTGCGTAAGCTTGGTGACCTCCATGTGCAATAGGTTTGGCAAGACAATATGCGGTGCGCACTCTGGTCCATAGAACCAAACAATCTGATTTCTCAAGTTCACCTTAATCATATGCGTATGAGCCAAAACTGAGAGATCCAGGGAGTTAGGTCCAGGGATGGGGTCAGTGCACTCATTAAGATCAATGGAGATAGGGACTGGGATGCTAAAAGTGTGATGAGACCGCCACAACAAATCTTGCCTGTGGAGGCCTTAGCGACCTTCTTCAACCTATGTGCTAATCATGAGCCCGCATGGAAAAGTCTCCTCGGGGCCCTAATCAATGATGCAGTCCATGTGGGATGGAGGACAATCAGCTGTGTCATGGCCCATAAGAATAGGAGCTCAGGTCATGTGACTGTGTCAGTCTCATCTCTACCAAAGAGAGTGCTCGCTAGGATACAGTGGGCAAGGTGTTGGGATGGATGGATGATGCATGGCGCCTAGCCCACCATGCGAGGGAAGGGATCCAACCCAGTGATCGAATCCCAAAACTGGGAGGCTCTGAAGGAAAATGGGTGAGTGCTGCTACGGTGGGTGATGGCATCTGCCGTGGCGGCAGGCCAGTAGAAGATAGAGTTTGGGTCATCAAATGAAAGTGTATAATCGGTATCGAATAACCTGAACTCTATACTAGAGCTCTCGACACTCGGGGAGCTAAGGAACTCAAGTCTGAGTCTATGATAGGTCGGGGCTATAAACTCGAGGAAATCCTACCACCCTAAATTAGTATATAGACGTCTAACACCCTCGGTGGCTCCTAGAGTGTCAAGATCAGGAATGCTCATGAATTTCAAGGTGAGCAGGGTTTGCCGAGAGAGGGTGGCAAAGAGATCCCTCTGGGCCTTAGAAGAAAATGTGATCCCTAGAGTGTCTATCTGTGGAGGGGTCACATGTGATGTTGATGGAGGCTGTGCAGATGTGGATGGTTAGTCAAAAGCGTGATGTTGTGAAGAACTTCTCAGTTGGAAGTCATGAGGTGGCGGACATGCGTTTTTGGTGCGTGGAGGCATGATGTGATGAGTGGTGTGCAAGTGAGTGAGAATGAAATGTGTGTGTGTGTGTGTGTGTGCACGTGTGTGTGGGCGTGTGAATGGGTGAAGGTGGAGGGTGCTAGGTATATGCAGTGCAAGTAGAGGAGGTGAAGTGCAGTGTGGGTGGGAGTGTGTGTTTGTTAGGGTTTTGAGGTGGTGATGTGTGTAGGGAAGATGAAGGTGTGAGTATGGGCAGGAGGTGTGTGGATGTGTGTGATGTGTGAAGCGAGGAACACATCAGAAAAAGCACAATAAACCCACAACAAACCCTAGAATGGAAAATTTCCGAGGCAACAGGAGAGATTACCCAAGCAATTGCCTTAGTAGCTGCAAAATCAAGAAATGTGAGCTGCGGTCGATCCCTCTAGTTGCCAATTATCTTCAACCCCTGACCTAGCTTCTAATTGAGCATATCGAGCTCCAGATCTATTTCTGATGGGTCGTGCTGGGGTTTCTACGGAGAGGGGTTCGATGTCGATGTTGAAAGGGGTGGTGCTTGGAAGAAAGGGGAAGGTGATTTTTTGGAGGAGAGGAGGATGGACGGTGATCACCGGAGAGGGGAGAGTTTTTAGTCCATGGAGAGGGAGGAGAAGAGTATTTGAAGCGAAGTCGGGTGTTTCGGCGACCGTATGAGGCAAGGGGGGTCGAGGCTTTATATGTGGGGAGGAGAGAAAAAATCACGCGGCCGTATGAATTAAATTCATACGGGCGCATGAAGGGAAATTGGGAGGGGGAAAGATTGCTACGGCTGTATGAAAAATTTCATACAGCCGTGGCGATCTTGCGTGGGGAAAATTGGCCATTTCGTTGAGCTCCAGAGAGGGAGGATTAGATTGAAATGGCCATGTCGAGAAATTGACATGACCGTGGAAATGACTCTGCAGAGGCTCAAAATTTTGAAATTGGCCGAGGGAATCGCGACCGTGTGGGGGTTATTTACACGGCCGCGTGGATTTGATGGAGCTGTGAGATTCACATGGCCGTGTGGATGGGAACCACATGACCGCGTGGGTTGTTGGCTTGTCTTCCTTCCTTCCATTCCATGGCATTGCTCTTCTCAATTTTTCTCTCCTTCTTCTCCTTCCTCCCATTCTTATTCTCTTCATTGCTCCTCTTAAACACCTTGGCTTCTCTTGAGCTCTCGGTTCCATCCTCATTCCCTTGCTAGCCCTCAAGTTGCAATGCTCTTATCACGCTACAACACACAAATAAAAATCAGATAAATGTTTAAGGTCAAAGATGGAATGAGATTTCTCAATAAATGGAAAGAATTAAGCTTAAGGAAATTGAGCTTTGGAGTTAGGAGCCAATTAAATTTGTAAAGTTAGGACTTAGGGCTTATTGAATTTGTAAAATTTTGGGGCACGCCAATCGCGGGAGAGAGGGAGAGAGTGAATTATTAGTATGTGATGAAAACATATGAAGTTAAGAAAAATCTAATGTGTGACACGCTCCTCTTGCTATCGAGAGGAGGCAAGTTTATTGGAATTCTAAAAAAACGTAAAGTTTCCTACACTACTGGGTTGAGTACGTCTGTTTTGAAATGGTGGATCCAACACGTTATTTGGAGCAGGCAACTACTCGATCTGTTCTTCTTGTGGCTCCGTCAACGTCATGGTGCTACGAACACCTACTAACCCTAACAATGCTTTCCCTAGCTTCTCTTGGGGATGTACACCTATATCCACCAAAAGAAAGGGAGCATTAGATCGTGTCGTTGAAATTTTTCCCAAATTATATGTATCCCAGAGATAATCGTCAAAATGTAATAAAATATGTGAAGTGTGATGATGAAAACTCCCTGGAAATGGATTGCAATCCCTTGACGGCAACGCTATTGACACTTTGCTAATCCTGTATAGTACTCCTCAGGTGCTGCCATGGACCAACACACCTCCATTGAATGCGAATCTGTAACCTGCAAGGGGTGTGTTAGGTCAATAGCTTCTAAATCAGAAGTGGAGTGTTGAATACTTCCCAGAGCGGGTGCGGTAAGCTCCGGTGGATGCGATGTTTCTGGCGGGGCGGGAGCATCCTGTGGAGGCGACGACGGAGTGCTCTCTCATCATCCTCGACAATGTGGACCTCTTCCACTGTCTCCTTGATGCTCTCACATGGCACGAAGTGGGGGGTGCTATCATATGGAAGAAGCGACTTGGGTTCCTTGATATCTGAAATCTTAATCTCGCCCAAGTACACCTCACTCCCATCTTCCATGGTGGAGTAATAATGGATGGTGTTCCCCTCAACTCGTGCAAAGGTCCCATCATCCATATCACCATCTTTCGTGGGGTTGATGGCCCCGTGTCGTGGTCCTTGCTCATCACGAACCTCTCCATGAGAAATAGCATCCACTCATGGGCCAATACATGGCTCATCATCAACCTGAGATATATCGTCTGGGGTGTGGTGATGGACGTGGGCATCAGTGGTAGCATCTGCACAGGAAAGTAAACTTACGTTAAAAAATTTCAGATTTGAATCGTATGAGTTACCTCTTTGCAGTACGTGAGATGCGTGAGATATGGTGTCGATCTCCATGTACTCCCATGCATCCTCAGGTAGCATGTCGAAGAGTCGCCCTCCGTTCATCTTCACCATGGATTCCTGCAGGTCAAAGTGCAATCCCCCAGTGAAGATGCAGAGGAGCTCATGCGTGCTTATCACATGCATCGGTAATCCGTCTACCAATCTAATAAATCTCCCCCAAGCTTGCCAAAGAGTCTCTCCAGCAAGTTTGGTGAAATTGTAAATCCGATCCTGCAGTGCATGGTGTTGCCTCGCCTGAATCTCGATATTGGAGGTGGCTCCTCCATCAAGATTATCCCATCCGAACGGTGTTTATGCGATCGAATCCCTACCAAGAAAATGTGACTCCCCCTGCGACATGACCAATCGGTTCACACTTTGGGTGAGTTCATAGAGTTGCATTTGGGCATTGGTTCAGGTTTCGAGCCATTGAGCTTCATCTCGGAGCTGTTCTTCCAAAAACAACTCGAGATGGGGTTTTGGTGGTGGGGTGGGGGGTTGTGATAGGAGGGTTCATTGGCTAGGTTGTGGGTATATGATTTTGGGTCGTAGGGGTACGTAAAATTTTGGCATTGGGTAAAGATATGCCCCTGCATCCCACATTTTATACAAAACACCGCAAGTTGTGGAACGTGATTGTAACCTCCGAACTGAGCATTGCGCGGTAATAAATAGCTAAGACACTTCACGTAGGATCCATCGAGCATCTACATATTTTCCGAATAGCACCTGAAATGTCAAAGACAAAGCTAGGGCAAACGCGTCAGTGGTACAAGAGAATTGCAAACAAATGAGTACATGTGGTGGGAAAAATTTGATATTATTGAAATTTTTGTAAGTTTTTGAATGAGACGTAGTCTAACTAACCCTAATCTCACTAATATCAATCAAACCGCGCCTCCCTGGCAACATCGCCAAAAATTGGTACGAGTTTTAACATTTATAACCGCAAGTGCACGGTGTCGTCATAGCGCTTAACGGGTCGTCCGCAAGGAGGATAGGATGATCGAGTACTAGTTCGATTTAGGGTTAATAACTAGCTACGCAGTCGATTACGAATGGATGTATGGGTTATGGGGGTTAATACAGAAATGACACGGGGATATGGAAATAAGAATGAAAATGAAAAGGGTAAGAAAATAAACAACTGCACAACAGCAACACAACAACATCAACACAATAACAACAACCCGACAACAACAACAAACAACAAAAAAATAGCAAAACAATCAACAACAGCAAGAATAAAAACAACAAAACAACAACAACAACCACCACCACAAAACAGCTATAACAAGGCAATATCAAAAATACATTTAAGAGGAGAAGATGGAGCTCATCTCGTGAATCCATACAAAGGGGATCATCAATCCCCAATACAAATCTGAGAAGAGCGATCCAACAATCTACTAGGAACTGATCTAATCCTAATCTAAACTAAATCTAACCCTAGGAAAACAATAAAACAGTAAGAGGGGTACAAAAACGAGCCTAAGCCTCGGCTCTCCTCTCGATGACGGTGCCCCCATCTATTTATACATGCCCTAGGAAGTCGGGTCCCCGCTGTCAACCTGATTTCACACGGCTGTCTGGCTAGAACCATGCGGCCGTGTCGCTTACAGCTCTGTAAAAGAATGACGCGACAGTGTGAAAATCGTTCACACGGCCGCATAGAGTAGGTTCCTTTCCTCATGGCTGATGATACGGCCATGTGAAATGGGTCCACACGGCCATGTGTTCATGTTCCTTCTTGGCATCGCAATGACACGGCTGTATGGGATCGGTCCATACGGCCGTGTGGAACTCTGCCTCACTCCCTAGGATCCCAAGCTCCATCTTCCAAGCTTCAGCATTTTCATCCAAGTTCAGAGCTTCTATCATCATCTCCATCTCTCCAAGTCTCAATGCTCCAACACTTCATAATAGAGCTCAAGCTTCACACTCCATACTCCAAGCTTCAGTTCACCAAGATCCAGTGCTAACAATCTCAAATGGCTTTAGAGTTCCATAACTAATAGCTCATCTCTACGAGCCCCACATTTTGGTTCAACAGCATAGCTCATCTCCACATCCAAAATGCTCCAATGCCAACATATAACACCAAAGTGTCCCAGCAAGCCAAAATGCTGAAATATCACCATTAAGCTCCAAAATGCTGCAGTTTCACCTGAAAAACACCGGGGAGACCAAAAGCATAAAAGGGAACAAAAGCGATAAAAGTGGCACGAAAAACGAGGCGAAGTCGAGTAAAGCATACATGAAATGAAGATGAAAACAATATATATGTATGTATATGTATATGTGTGTGTGTGTGTGTGTATATATATATATATATATTAAAAAGTGCCATATCCTCCCTCTACCTACTTCCTGTATCCCTTTCTGGCCCTATATAATGTATTGATTTGTATATACATTAATAAAGATTACAATGACCTTTCAAATATATATATATATATATTAAAAAAGTTAGCGTTATATTTATTCATATATGTATGTAAGTACAAAAAAGTTCTAGTATGGTTGGGTGGAATCCGGAGAGGGAGGATAGGGCACAAGCGCCGTCACTCCCCACTACAGATCCACCGCCTTACTAGAACTAATATGATACACTGCGAAATGTAAGCTAATAAAACAATCATCTCAACCATTATCTCTGATATCCCAATTTGCAAAAGCCTCATTGTCCTCCTCGGTTATAGGGTCTTGGTCATGCATGGCCACTCAGATATCACTAGCAATCTCTTCAAATAGGACAGTCTTACATCTCTTTTCATCCTCAAAGATTCTTCTATTTCTTTCACGCCAGATATGCCAAACCAAAGCCGCCAGACTGGTTTTAGATAGCAGACTTAAGCAGCTTTTCCCACCAAATTTGGCCAGGAGATGTTTTCCAACCTCCATGAGGGCAGGGGGTAATTGCGACCTGATCTTTAGCTTCAGCAAAGTCCTGTGTAGTAGGTATTTGGAATAGTTGCAATAAAAATATAAGTGATCTATAGTCTCCTCCTTGTTATCATCACATAAAACGCAGTTGGTAGGTGCATGATTATTCCATCTGGCAATCTTGTCTCTGGTTAGCAGTTTGCCCCTTAGTGCTCGTAGGGGAGTGAGTGCCATTTTTGGAATGTGATGTGAATACCATACCAATTTGTGAAGTGGAAAAGGCGTACTCCTCTTACGTACTCCTTCCCAAGCTTGCTTGAAGGAGAAAGAATCACTGGGCATCCACTTCCAACCATCTGCTCCTGGCCGTAGGGAGATGTTGGAAAGGAGGGGGCGGATCGGGTCAATCACCGTATCCCGTGACCATCCAGCCGGCGTCCAGTAGTCGGCCACACTTGCAGAAATAGCATGCACCGGCACGTCGAAGTGAGTATCCAGCGGTCCACCTTCAAGCCAATTATCTTGCCAAAACAATGTTGATCTCCCATCCCGAACTATCCTCCTGATGAGATTATGAGACACGGCTCGGATTTTGAGCATTCTCTTCCAGCTACCCGAATGTGACACTTCCCCTTGCGCTGCAAAGAAACAACCTGAGGCCCCATACTTCTTTCGCATGTGAATAGTCCAAATGGAATCTGAGGTCAGGTATCTCCAAGCGAGGCATATTCCCGCGGCTATATTCAACTCATCCAACATACGGATCCCCACTCCCCCTTCTGTTTTGGGCTTACATATATCCTCCCAAGCCCATGCTTTAGAGTTCCCCATAATAAATCTCCTACAGATTGTCTTTATTGATCTCAATACTGTTACTGGGAAGTGATAAACTTGCATCTAGAATGCTACCATGCCGAATATTACAGACTTCACAAGTTCAATTTGGCGAGAGATAGAGAGTTTCGAAGTTGTCCAGCCGCCCATTCTCTTCTTGCATTTATCCACCAACTTCTTGAAATTTGGGGTAGTAGGGTATTTTACTGAAAGTGGCAACCCGAGGTAGGTGGTGATGGTACTTGCAACTTTGATTCCCAGATACGCCGCTAGGTCTTCTTTATCTTTGGTACCCTTGCTGAACAGCCCTGCACTCTTGTCCCAGTTTACATGAAGCCCAGTGTAATTTGCAAATTCTCCCAGCAAGTTTTTGATTCCCAAGAAGGAAGCTTTATTGGCACGACAGAAAACAAGGAGGTCGTCTGCGAACAACAGGTGGGAGATGGAACCAGACCTCCGCATCGGTTGGATCGTGCGAGCGTTTATAGCTTTATCTACAAGAATAGAGAAGGTCTCCATAATCATAACGAATAGGTAAGGGGATAGGGGGTCACCTTGGCGGAGCCCTCTGTTGCTTCCGAAATATCCACAGGGAGATCCATTTACCATAATTGAGAAAGTTGGCATCGTTATGCACTCTTTCACCCAGGAAATGAACTTGGATGGAAATTGAAGCTGCAGCATAAAGTAGAAAATAAACTCCAGGTTTACACTGTCAAATGCCTTTCTCAAATCCAGCTTCAGACACGATCTACTTCCCATTGGCTTATTGAAGTCTCTCATTTGCTCATGAGCTATAAGAGTGCAATCTGACAGGAGTATTCCTTTGAGAAAAGCGGCCTGGTTTGGCGATATCAACTCATGTATCACAGCATTAATCCTGTTGCAAATGATTTTGCTGATGAACTTGTAGAGGACATTACAACAGGCTATAGGCCTATAGTCACCCAATCTTGTAGCGTTAGAATTCTTAGGAACCAGCGTTAGAAATGTGTGATTTACTTGCCTGAGGAGGGAGCCGGAAGTGAAGAAAGATTTTAAAGCAGTAGTAACCTCTTCACATATCAGATGCCAATTTTGTTGGAAGAAGAATCCATTATAGCTATCAAGCCCAGGCGCTTTATCAGGGCTTATTTGGAATACCGCCGCTTTAATTTCATCACTAGAGACCCTTCTAATGAGCCAAGAAGCGGCCGCACTCGTTAAGATGCGATTTGGAACAAGCCTTGGGAAAGAATCCGAGTAAGTGGTCTGATTATAAAGTTCCTTATAGAAAAGTGGTGCAGTCAACTTGAGGTCCTCATAAGTTTTGTTGCGTATCCCATTGATGTCTACAAGATGGCTCAGATTGTTTCGGTTGGTCCTCACCTTCATCACGTTGTAAAAAAACTTTGTGTTCCTGTCACCTAGGGAGATCCAGTCGTGACGGCTCTTTTGCATGTACATATTCTCTTCGTTCTTTAGAGCACGAGCCAAATCAGCTGTGGCGCGAGATTCCTGACCCTGAAGGGTTGAGTCATAAAGAATGGAAGGGTGGCTCCTGATTTCTGCTAACCTATTCCTGCACTTTTCAACCTCCTTGTCTGCTCTAATATCTCCAGCCCAAGTTCTGAGAGAATGCTTCAGGTATCCAAGCTTTTGCACTAGCCGATACATGGGAGTACCCCTAATATTTTCGGTCCAATTTGTAATGAGAATATCCTTATACCCAGGACATGAGGCCCAATAGTTATAGAATTTAAATGGCTTGGCTGTGGGAGGTACCTGGTTATGAAGATGAACTACCATTGATGAGTGATCGCTAGTTAAAGGATCCCGATACTCCATATAGGATTTTGGAAGTTTATTAAACCAATCTGAGTTAGCGAAGACTCTGTCTAGCTGTGCTACAATACGGCCGGCCCCTACCCTATTGTTACACCAACTGAATTTATTACCCGTACTTTTGAGCTCCTGAAGCGCACAATTATTGATGCATTCATAATAATCTCTGACAAAAATATCTTCCAGCCTCCTCCCTCCTATTTTATATCGTGTATAGAGAACACTGTTGAAGTCGCCCCCAACTAACCATGGAGTATTGCCTACTAGACTGCAATCGGCCTGAAGGCTATTCCATAGATCTTTCCTCTCCACCATTGAGTTACGAGCATAGACTCCAGTGACAACAAATTTGAAGCCTCCCATGGTGTCACATGCAATTGAAATATGCTGTGCCGAAATTGCCAGAGGAACAGCTGTCCAAATTTTTGGGTCAAACCCTATGAGTATTCGGCCACCAGGCGACACATCAAAGTTTTTTATACAACACCAATCACTGGGAATAGTTAACTTATCCTCCCCAGCAGTCTTGAGATTTGTTTCAACAAGAATAAAAATTGCTGGATTCAGTTTCTTAACACTTTCGCTCAAATCCCTCTTGCGCACGGAGTTATTAAGTCCTCTTGTGTTCCAATAGAATACCGTCATTGATCAACATTGGTTTTTCATCCAAGGCCACACTCCTGTAGTCGAGAGCTCTTTCTGGAGGATGGCAGATTTTCAGCTTTCTTCTTGGCAGGCTTGGCAGCTGCAACTAGGCGTAGTTGTTCTTCAACTTCAGATTCCCACTCTGGATTATCAGTCGCAATCCTCTCAGGTACCATGTCTATATCCGGGGATACAGCTTTGCCAATTAATGATGGTAGCGGCCTCAGGTCATTGCATTTTGGTAGCACCCCAGTCTCATGGATAGAAGTGGATGCAAGTTCAGTATCACCCCCTGAAACTGGCTGTTTTGAAGCTTGTCGTGGTGTATCAGGCACAACCCTATGGCCTATAGGGTTAGTACTGACCATTTCCCCATCCTCCGAGACTAACACCCTCTCCTCTGTAGCGATCAACACCTGAGAACCCTTCTTTTGTACCCCACATATACCATCACGTGGAAGCCTCTCCTCATATTGCCCGCCAACCAAACTTGTAGGGAGCCCTCCCCCTATTCCACAGACTGGGGAGTTAATGGGTTGATTATCCTGTAGGATCTCTGTAGTAGAAGCCCTTTGGTCTGCCGTCATCTCCATCTGCACTTCCCTCGTGGCCTTCTCTCCTCCACCAAAAGAATTTACATTCTTTCCCATGTCTAAAGTAGAAGCAGCCTTCTCCAGGGTAGCACCCTCTCCAGTTTCGCCTTCTATTTGGATTGAAGGGGGCTCAGGCGTATCTGGGCATTAAATGTCTGAGTGTCCAAAGCAAACGCATTTAGAGCAACATGGGGGTTCTCCTTCAACTTTCACATCAATAGAAATAGTCTGCCCTTCTTCAGTACCCACGAGCACAGATTTTGGGACATCATGCTTAGCATTAATCTCAACTAGGCATCTTGCAAAGGAAATCTGCTCCTTCTTGGCAGTTAGTCTATCCAAGCAAATAGGATGACCTATAACCGAAGCAATGCGGTTTAAAATTTCTAAAGTCCACATACCCAAAGGGACCCCGTGAAGCTGGACCTAGACTGGGACGGAGGAGAGGATGTCACGCTCGAGCTTGAGGGCTGAACTCCAGTGCTGAAGAATAACCAGTCGTCCATCGAACATCCATGGGCCTTCGTGCAAGATCTTTTCACATTCTCCTTCGTCTTCAAACTTGAAGAAAAAAAACCATTTTCACGGCTATAGATTTTTAGACCCTTCCTTAAATTCCATAGTCTCTCCACCCATGCACAAATCTGCCCATAAAAGGGAACATCACCCAACACGTAGCCAACCAAAGAAGACTTTCATTGCTCAGCACCTCTGTCTAAGGCCGATTTTGGAACCATCGCAATAACTGTGCCTTCCTCTTGGGACTGAGGGGCCACATACGTCATACCCGTATCTAAATCGTATTTCCTGATGTTGGAAAAACATCTACCCAGGACTGTCTTGCAACCCTCGTGTTGATAGAAATTGGCCTAAGCGGCATTCTATCAAACACCTTGGGGGCAACCTCCTTATTACAAACACTGAACGGGGCTAGGCCGCTACCTCTTGGGTGGAGGCCGCGGTTCCTGGCTGGAGGATCCCTGAAATTGGGAACTCCAGCTGCAATTTTCCTGGTACCACCCACTCTGGATCCGATCCCCCCGTTCCTCTTACGGCGTGAAACAAGTGCCCAGCCTCCGTCTCCGCCATTGGTTTCTTGTACTCGCTCAGGGGGTATCGCTTTGTTTGCCATTTGCCTTGCTGGAAGAACCGCTGTCAAAGAACCGCCTACTGCCAGGATCGCCTAGCGTCGCCCTACTGCAGGTCTCGGACATTATATATATATATATTTGAAAGGTTAGCGTATAGTTTTATTAAATCTGTATAAAGAAAATTACAAAGGGTTCCTTAACAGACAGTATACCTAATAGAGAGAGGAGAGGGCACAAGCGCCGTCACTCCCTACTATTAGTTCTACCCCCATGCCAGAACCCCCAAAGTAAACACAAATAACACCGCCCACAAGGAGGCCAATCACAATCAAGTCACAACAAAAGGAACCAATCCCATCCCCCTAACCATAGTCTTTGAATCCCCAATTATCAAACACTTCTATCTCTTCAGTAGTGGAAGGGTCTTGATTGTATAGAGCAACACGAACATCAGCAGCTATCTCTTTGAACAGGGAAACCTTATTACCTAACCTCTTCAAAAATCGATTCCTCTCACGCCAGATGTGCCAAACCATTCCCGCTAGGCAGGTTCTAGCAAGGATACCCAGGCATCCCTTAAGCGGGAAATTTGTAAGGAAACCCTTGCCCACCTCTAAAAGCGACGGTGAAGATTGCAATGGCATCTTCAATTTCAGTAGCGTTCTGCGCAAAATGTAACTAGAATAGTTGCAGTGCAGTTTCTACCTCGTTGTCTGCACATAAAACACAATCAGAAGTTGCGTTAGGTACCCATCTGGCAATCCTATCCCTGGTAAGCAATTTACCCCGCATAGCCCTGAGGAGAGTAAGAGACATCTTAGGAATATAGCTGGGATACCAAATAAGCTTGTATTCTGGAAAAGTGGGCGCTTTTTGCGGATAAAATACCCCCCTGGCAACCAAGTCCAGCCATCAGTCCCAGGTTTAAGTGAAATACCAGCCAGAAGGTGCCGCACATGGTCAATAGTGGAATCCGCGCTCCAACCATTTGGTCCCCAATAGTCCGCAACAAGGGCATGCTCGGCACTAAGGGGTACGGCGAAATTTTCCAGCAATGGGCCGCTATCAAGCCATGCATCCTGCCAAAATTTTGTAGTTCTCCCGTCGCGAACCGCCCTCCTAATCAGAAGTTGCGAAACCGGAGAGCAACCGTTTCCAAGAGCCCGAAGCATAGATAGACCTCTTTGCCGAGAAGAACCCCGCAGGTTGCCCATATTTACTCCACATCAGATTTGTCCAAAGACAATCCGAGGTAAGATATCTCCAGGTCAGCTTGACACTCGCTGCAACGTTCAGCTCTTCCAGCATACGAATTCCAACTCCGCCTTCAGATTTTGGCTTGCATAAGTCCTCCCAAGCCCAAGCCTTAGAATTACCAAGAATGAATTTTCTACAGGCTTTCGAGATAGCTCTAATAACATTCAAAGGGAGGTGAAAAACTTGCATCCAGAAAGCCACCATACCATGAATCACCGATCTGACAAGTTCAATACGCCCAGAAATTGAAAGAGCGGATGAAGCCCAGCCATTCATCTTCTTCCTGCATTTATCAACAAGCCTCCTATAATTTGGAGTTGTAGGATACTTCAAAGATAATGGCAACCCCAAATAGGTAGTGATAGAAGACACTGGCTTGATTCCCAGAATGTCCGAGAGAGTATCTTTATTTCTCGCCCCTTTGCTAAATAGACCAGAGCTCTTGTCCCAGTTGACCTGAAGCCCAGTGTAGTTGGCAAATTCACCTAAAAGGTTTTTGATGCAGTGGCTGAGGGGGTTGGGAGAATATGCTTTGCGTCTTTATTGAATCTCACAAAAAAGTACAAGACTCTCACGGATGGAAGAAGGATGTTAGTAAAGCGGAATAAGGGCACATGCGCCCTTACCCCCACCAATACTTAACACCTTCCGCTATCCGTAGAGCCAAAGAGGAAAACAAAAGTACATGTATATACTAGCCTAGGCTAATATGCCCCAATTTGAGGGGGGAGCACCATCATCATCCTGGTCCCAATCCACATGCCGCAAAGCAATTCTGATATCATCAGCAATGTTCTCGAATAGGAGAGTCTGCATCTGACTAGCACCTTCAAAAATTCTCTTATTTCTCTCCCGCCAAATATGCCACGTCATAGTAGCCAGGACCGTCCTGACCAGCCTCCCCATATTGTTCTCCCTATGGAATTGTGCAAGAATCATATCACCTATTCCTGCCAGGGTTGTTGGCAAAGTAGAGGTGACCCCAAGTTTAAGAAAACTCCTGCAAAGAATGTATTTAGTATAGCTGCATTCAAAGAATATATGATCCCTATCTTCATGTATATTATCAGAACATAAGACACAGAAGGGTGAAGTAGGCACTCCCCATTTCACGAGCTTGTCACGGGTGAGAAGTTTCCCGTGAAAAGCTCGCAGTAAAGGATTGCCATTTTGGGGATATGCCCCTGAAACCACACCACCTTGTAGTAAGGAAATAGAGGTTTAATAACCCGGGAGCCATCCCAAGCACTACGAAGAGATGGAGATTTGGAAACCCAGGACTAGGAGTCGCTGCCTGTGGACAAAGCCACCGAATTGATGATGTGACGGACGGAAGTAAGGGAATTACTCTCCACCCAACTACCATCAGCCCAGTAATCGCTGACCATGTACCTCTCTTCCCCATCAGGTACCTCATAAGAATCACTAAGGGTACCACATGTGAGCCAATTGTCATACCAAAATAGCGTAGTAGCACCATCTCTGATGTTACGCTTTATGAGCTTTTTAGTGAATTCCCGACAATGAAGAATGAATTTCCAGGTTCTAGATTGCATAGGATGAGCCTTAGCCAGAAATAAACTCGTATTATTCATATATTGATTCCTCATGTAAGAAGTCCAGACACCGCCATGCTTAAGCATGCGCCAGGTCAGTTTAATACCATGTGCGTTGTTAAGCTCATCAAAGCTTCTAATTCCCACACCCCCTTCCTGCTTGGGAGCACACATATCATTCCAAGCCCAAAGATGGTTATTTTCCCAGATAAACTTTCTGCACATAGAAGTAAGAGAGCGGAGAACAGATTTAGGAATACGGAAGGCCTGCATCCAAAATCCCACCATGCCATAGATAACCGATTTGACAAGCTTAATGCGCCCATCAATGGATAATAAAGATGAAGACCAACCTTGAAGTCTGTTTTTGCATCTATCAATCAGGCGACCATACATTGCGGCATTGGGATACTTAGAAGAAAGAGGTAGCCCCAAGTACGTGGATAGAGACTGCACACGACGAATACCCAAGATTTCAGCGAGGCTGCCAGGCTCCCGCCTTTGCTAAAAATACCAGCACTCTTACTCCAGTTGACCTCAAGACCGGTGAAAGATTTGAATGTAGATAGGAGATCTCTAAGACCCTCAAAGGATTTAACATTGCCTCTACAGAAAACCAACAAATCATCTGCAAAGAGAAGATGCGTAACAGCTCCAATTCTATTCATAGGCATAATGTTGCGAGTGGCATTAGCTTTAGCCATGAGCAAAGAAAAAGCTTCCATAACGATCACGAAAAGATAAGGGGATAGGGGATCACCCTGCCGTAACCCCCTATTAGACTGGAACATACCATAAGGAGAGCCATTAATCATGACAGAGAATGAAGGAGTAGAGATGCATTCACATATCCAACAGATAAATTTGTGTTTGAATCCCATCTGATGAAGCATGTAGTAGACGAATTCCCTATTAACACTATCAAAAGCTTTGCGCAAGTCTAGTTTGAGGCAGGCACTGGCCCCCATAGGATTGTTAAAGCTCCTTATATGCTCATGGGCAAGCAGCGCACAATCAGTAAGAAGGCGATCCTGGAGAAAGGCAGCTTGATTTGGAGAAATAAGTTCAATAACCGCTCTACTCAGCCTATTGCAGAGGATTTTGCTTATAATCTTGTATATAACGTTGCAACAGGATATCGGCCTATAATCCCCCAGACCCGAAGCATTGTCATTCTTGGGAACAAGCGTAAGGAATGTATGATTAATCTGTCGAAAAATCTTCCCAGATTTGGAGAAGTTAAGGACGGCTGAGGTGACATCACCACCAATGGTATCCCACGAATTCTGAAAAAAAAAACCATTGTAACCGTCAGGGCCAGGGGCTTTGTCAGCCCCAATTTGAAAAACAGCTTTTTTGACCTTATCAACAAGCACCGGTCTCTCAACCCAATCAGCAGCATCTTTGGTAAGCACTCTTTTGATGGTAAGACGAGGGAAAACCCTCTAATAATCATTCTGATTATAGAGACTAGAATAGAACTCAGGAGCCTCAGATTTAAGCACTTCAATAGAATTGTTACGGGCGCCATTAGCAGAAATAAGATGACCAAGGTTGTTATGACTCTGCCTAGCCCTCATGACCGTGTAGAAAAAACGAGAGTTACGATCCCCAAGATGTAACCAATCCTACCTACTTTTCTGTTTAAAATTGGACTATTCAATATCCATGGCTTCGGCCAGTTGGTTGATTAATATGTGTTCTCTCTTCTGTATCTCAGCGCAGAAGCTAAGATTAGGGTTATTTTGAATGGAGGCAAGCTCAGTGCGAATTTTAACAACATCATTGGCTTCCCGAAAAACCGCACCAAAACATTTGAGCCCTCTTGTCAAGTTCTGGAGTTTGGCAACCAGACGTATCATCGGACAATCGTTGACTTTAATGCTCCAATGCTCTTTAAGCATATTAAAATACTCAGGACTGCGATGCCAGGCATTGAAAAACTTGAAAGGCTTAGGATCAGTACCCCCAACCTGATGAGTATGTATAATAAGGATGGAATGATCACTCGTACCGCCCGCAACGTATTCACAATACGAGGACGTAAGAACATCCATCCAAGAGTTATTGCAGAAAGAACGATCAAGAGTAGCAGTAATACGTCGCTGCCCAATACTACGATTCGTCCAACTTAAGGTTTTACCAACTGTTTTGAGTTCTATGAGGGCACTGGAATTAATGCAGTCGTTAAATTCATCAACCATATGACCATCAATCAATCTACCTCCCACTTTGTCCATAGCGTATCTAACACAATTGAAATCACCCCCTATGACCCAGGGGAAACTTCTGTATCTGCTAGCAGAAGCCTTAATATCATCCCAAAGAACTCTGCGATCTAGATAAGAATTGAACGCATAGACAATAGTCACCATCATAGTGAAGCCCGCAACATTGATGCATTTCATGGAGATATGCTGAGCTGACATGTCATCAACCATACACATCCACGTATCAGGGTTGTACATGATAACGATACGCCCATTGCGGTGCGCACAACGATTATTGAGAGATACCCATTCCTAGGAAATCATTTGAGAATCCTATGAGCATTCTCATCAACCACTTTGGTTTCAAGGAGCCCAACCAATGAGGGAGCAAGATTACGCACGCGGACCTTAAGCTCACTCCGTCTAGCAACGCCATTTAGACCCCGCGTGTTCCAAATGAGAATAGTCATTTAAAAGAGGGCAAAGGATGCTCAACATCCTTATTGATTCTAGAGCTTTTACGGGTGCCTTTGGATGAAGCCGCACTCTTCTTATTTTGCTTAGGATTTTTCCGCTCCCTACTTTTCTGTTTCAACTCTTCTTGCTCCTCGTACCAGATTTCATTAGTGATGGTCATATCATCGGGCTCGCTCTCCGAGTCTATGGCATTACACGAATCATCAATCAGGGAGGCCCCATGCCTGGGTAATTACCCTCCCTTAGAATGTTAAATGGGTTGACGTCAGACCATGGTTTGATGTTGTCGTCTTTGGGGATGATCGGGATATATATATATATAAGCAACCTATCATGAATCTTCGAGTCTAGAAGATTGATGCAGAAGGAAAATAGCGAAGTACAACTTATGTTGGTTGAGAACGGTTATCATCCTAACTCCTATAAACGGATTATGATGAAACTTTCTCGCCAACAACTGTGTACAGATCTATTCGGATCAGACTCGATGTAAATGCTCACGATGACCACGAAAACTGGAATATATATGTTTTCTAAATATGATTTAGAAGAACAAACTTATATAGTTTTCAAGGTCAGTGGGAGCAAATAAAAGGCATGCGAGGCATCAATGAACCGAAACATATGGTTTGACAAAGTGGTCAAAGAGTTTGACACTTTATCAGAAATGATTATGAACCGTCTAAATGACCAGTAAACTAATTTGGATTACTCTCGATGAGCTGGATGAGATCCATGCAAGATAAATATTATGGATTCCAAGAGACCAAGGAAATTATTTGGATGAGATTCAAAGGTGTGGTCTAACATGAACATAAAAACTCCTTAAGTCTTACACTAAAGACGGTTTAACAGATTCACTCACGAAGGCTCTGCCATATAAAGTTTAGAGAGACTTATGTGTAAATGTGGTATGAGATACCGGGATAAATGGGCCTGAGTGCAAGTGAAAGATGTTGGGAGATAGGTATACCCTCGAACTCGAGGCAATTTATCTCTATGTAAGTGTACAAACATCTTGTTCAAAATTGCAGTAAGTTGTATGGTAAGAATCTATCTAAGTTAATAAAAATGTAGTCGACATTAGAACTTAGGTAAAGTCCTTAGACTTAATGCGATGTTAAACAAGTATCGAAATGAGGATCTTGATCATGAAAAATTATTTGACCGTTAGTAGCATAAGCCTAAAATTGCTCGTGGTCATAGATGTTTCGAGAGAAGGATATCGAAACATTGGATAGACCATTGTGTCTTTGTCTTCACCATGGAGTGGTAACGATGATCTCATGGTCGTTCGACTTGGCAAAGTCAAAGAAGAGACACAGGTGCTCATTGGAGAATGAGTACATTGAACGACCCAACGAGAGTTATCATATGGTTAATATTGACAAATTTGTCAAAAGATTACTCTTAGTAATGATAGGCAAGTTGGTCTTTTAACTTGAGGTCATTGTACGAACCTGTGCGTGAACGGTGTCACTTAAATCACTGATCTAGCCTCGGGAAAGCCCTGTTGAAAGGACTTTGGTTGGGTGACACTCGAAGCGTGCGAGGAGAGTAATGTCTAAGAAAGGATTCGTCTCTCCCATCAATGAGAAGTTAATTCGCAGTGTTAGTTCGATCTTTAGTAAAAACTCTGGCCAGAGTGTGTTGGAAGAAGTCCAACATTATTTGACTAAATATCGATGGAGACTAACCAAGTTCAAGCTAGTATAGTTGATAGTTGACCATACTCTAGGCTTGACTAGACGACATAGTTTTGACGAAGAGACTAAAATTGCGGTATTCATCACGGACATAGTCAGGATGGTCCCGACAATACTCATGTCAATGAGTTAACAACATAAGTATGATACCGAAGCAGGGACGACACCTGCTGCTCATGATCACTGCCGTCTGGAGTTTTGAGCCCTACCTGTAGTAGGGTCAGGCTGTATGGTCTCACACAGAGTGAGACCTTAGTCAAGTAATATGTAGAAATTAGGGAAAAAAATGCATTTGATGCAAGAGACAGAAAACTGTAAAGAGTTTGCTGTTAGCTTCTGGACTCGTGATAAATGATCCTGAGTGCAAGTGGGAGATGCTAAGTGATGTATGCCCTCAGTTCATTTGTATCTTATGCAAATGGTTTTTGATATTAGATGTGAGAATTTTGCAAATGATGCAATAGAAATTAAATGTGTCATAAAATATTTACGTGCATATTTAATATAATAAACGTGAATAAAAGGTTACCTGGATGACGGGAACATCCCAGTCTAAACCTAGGTTCGAACAGCGTCTAAAACAAAATCCAAACGTACATGATAGAGCCAAAACAATGAAAATGCCCCCTTTTGGGCATTGTGGGTCGGGCGCCCACTAGGCGGGCACCCGACCCACTCCCGCTAAGCAGGGTGGGCGGGCGCCCAGGCCCGCCCATTGTGCAGGTGGGCGCCCAGGCCCACCTGGAGGGCGCCCGACCCACCTGGTGGCGGGCGCCCGTGCCTGCTTGCGGGCTGGCAAGCTTGAGGCCCACATGGTGGGCCCCACAGTAGGGGGTTTAACCCAGTTTTGTTTGGCGGCTGTGTTTTTCGATAAACATGAACTTTGGAGCTACGTTTGAGGGGTCAAACGAACTCGAAATGACGTGCCGTTTTTTCCTACGCGTTCACGTTCAGTCTCTTCGATTTGATAGGTTGTATCACTTACGAAGCTTAACATTGAGGGAGGAAAAATTAGTTGAAGTTTAGCCTTAGTGTAAGACAACCTAATTTACTTTTTCCTCTCCAATAATTTAGTCCCACATCGAAAATGAAGTGAACGGGAGGGGTCAGCTGCCTATATAAATAGGGGCCTACTCCCCTCCTTGAAACTCATCCCAAGCTCCAGATCTGAGTAGCTCCATTAAACGTGAGAAAGACCGGATCTGAGCTTAAATAAAATATTCTCTCTTTCTCCCTAAAGTCTTCCTTGCTTCTGATCGGGATTTAGCAAAGCTACGAATGAGTTCGGATCCGATCGGAAGTCTTGACGAAGGATCCACTCAAGGTGAAACTTTCTTCGGCGCGTGGTTGGCTCAACGACAAAGGTGTTGCTCGCCTCGGGATGCGGTGTGGTTCAGGACGCGGTTCGGCTTGGGAGAAGCGGTGCGGAGCCAAAGAAATGTTGCTGAAAATGACGCTTTGTATTCTGCAGAAATGAAGTGAAAGGTATGTAGTTTAAATATTCATGTGTTTATAATTGCAAATGTTAGATAGATTTATCTTTAGTGGTTGGTCGGACACAACCCTGGGATAGTAGAGATCTTGGCTAGGGCTAATATCTTTATGGCTTATTTAAAATTGTTTTAAGTCTAATTTTTCACTGCTTGTTTGATCTCGTCGTCCGTCCGACTTAGGCTGGACGTCTCTTTTATTTCCCTAAGGACCCAGAAAACCCTTCAGGGTCGAGGCACGTAGCCTGTCCTAAGCCCCTGGCGACCTTTCAGGGGCACAACACGTAGCCTGCACCGGATCTTTGCTTGCGACGAGGTAGCTTGCTACCTATGATTAAGCTGACCTTGGCCTAGAATTTCTCATACGCAAGAAATAAGAGTGTGTAAGTCGAAACGTAATGACATGTTGAAGGTCAAGAAAAGACGTGTGACTTAGTCTTTTAGGTCGTCTCGTAAGAGCTGGGGCTCTCGAACGTTTAGACGACCTTCTGGAGGTGCTGTAGTTTTGGGGAGGAGCTGAAATTCAAATTGAGAAAACACATTAAGGAAATGTACAAATACAAAAATGTTTATTGATAATATTTAAGCAAATACTCGGCGTTCCATGGATGAGCTAATTCCTCGCCCTCCATGGTCACCAAAATGTTGGTCACCGGTCCCACAATGTCAGTTATTGTATAGGGGCCCTCCCATTTGGCGGAGAGCTTTTCTCGGCGGCAGATCTCCGGTTTGAAGATCACGTCTTAGAGGAGGAGGGCACCGAATCTGAAGCTCTGCTTCCTCACGTGGGAGTTGTAGTACTTGGCCATCCTTTGGCTGTGCTTGATGAGGCTTGTTAGAGCTTGGTCCCTTACCTCGTTGATGAGTATGTTGATGCCGAGGCCTTCCAGATTGGCTTCTTCGTTGAAGTATTGTAGCCAGAGGGATTCCTCGCTGACCTCCACCGGGACAACTGCCTCCGCCCCGTAGGCGAGCATGAAGGGGCTTTCGCCAGTTAAAGCTTTGTAGGTCGTGTGGTAGGACCAAAGGATGCCGGGTAGCTCGTCAGGCCAAGATCCGTGAGCGCTGTTGACCTTCTTTTTAGGGGCTCGAGGATGCATTTTTTTGCCGCTTCCACCATGCCATTGCATTGTGGATTCGCCATGGAGGCGAAGTGGAGGTTGACTCCCCAATCCGAGCAAAAGCTCCTAAAGTCCGCATAGTCGAACTGCTTCCCGTTGTCCGTCACTATGGAGCGAGGTACCCCAAAGCGGCATATAATGGACTTCCAGACGAAGTTCTTCATTTCCTTCCAGGTGATGCACGTTAGTGGCTTTGCCTCGATCCATTTAGTGAAGTAATCGACGGCGGTGACGAGAGACTTCCTTCCTCTCAACGCCATTGGGAACGGTCCGAGGATGTCGAGGCCCCATTTGGTTAACGAGACTGGGCTGATGATTGGAATCAGGTCGGTGGGCAGGACAGTTGTATGTTTATATAATCTTTGTCACTCCTCGCACCACTTGACGTACTTGGTCGCGTCATTCAGCATGGTCGACCAGTAATAGCCCTGACGGATTGCCTTGTGTGCTATGGTACGGCCATCGTAATGATTCTCATAGAGTCCATCATGTATCTCACGGATGACCTGCTTAGCTCTTGTGGGCCCAAGGCATTTTAAATAAGGCAAGACGTCATATCTTGCGCGATGCTTTCGATAAAGCACGCCGCCGAAGATCACGAACGTCAAGGCCCGTCTTTCAATCTTCCGCACTTCTAGCTTGTCTTCAGGTAGGGCTCAGGTCTCTAAGTAGGCGACGATCGGACTCATCCATGATTGCACCTAGTCGACACACAACACTCACCCTCCTCTATGCTTGGTGTCAGGAGGTTCTCGACATAGATAGCTTTCCCAATCTCGGCCAGAGAAGAAGACGCCAACTTTGAGAGGGCATCTGCCTAGAGGTTGTTCGACAGGGGCAGATGCTGGATTGTTGCTTTTCTGTACATGAGAAGCTTGGGCCGGGCGCACTTCAGGTACTGCTTCATCAGGTCCTCCCTCGCTTCGAAGCTGTCTTGAATTTGTTGGACGACGAGCCTTGAGTCACTTATCAATAGCACATTCGTCACCTAAAGCGCTTGGTAGAGCTTCAGCCCATTGAGAGTGACCTCGTACTCTGCCACATTGTTGGTCGCTGAAAAACTGAAGCGAACTGCATACTCTAGCAAGCTTCCTTAGGGGGTTTCTATCATGATGCCGACCATGCTTTCTGAACCCGTGGCCGATCCATCAACGTGGACGACCTATAGCTCGCATTCGGATTGGATGGATGTTGAGGGGGGATTCTCATCGACGTGCTGCTATTGTTCTGCATCCGGTCAGGCGTTCGACGAAGCTTCGTCAATCTCCTCGATCGTGCATTCTGCCACGAAGTCCGCCAGCGCCTGACCCTTAATCGCCGTCCTGGGCTTGTAGACGATGTCGAACTCGCTAAGCTCGATACTCCAATTCAGCATTTGGCTCGATCTCTCTAGCCTATAGATTTTTCTCAAGTGGTGAGTTGGTGAGACCACGATGGAGTGCGCCTGGAAGTAGGTCAGAGCTTCCTCCCCGTCTGAGTTAAACAGTAGGCGAACTTCTCTATGGGGCTGTAGCGGGTCTCTGCCTCCTAGAGCAACCAACTGACGTAATAGACTGTCCTCTGGATGCCCCCATCTTCTTTAATTAGGACCGAGCAGACAGCCTCTTCGGTGGCAGCAAGATAGAGACTGAGTCGTTCTCCTTCCTCCGGCTTTGTGAGCAGCGACATGCTCTGTAGATAAGATTTTAGCTCGCTAAAGGCTTGGGCGCAGGAGTCTTCCCACTCAACCTCCTTCCTTGTACCCTTCCTCATTTTGAGGGCCTTCCGTAGGATCTTGAAGAATGGGAGGAGCCTCTCGGTGGACTTCGATAGGATCTCCCCAGTGCGACGATCCGCCCGTTTAGCTTCTGTATGTCTCTGATCGTCCTCGGCTCGCTCATGTTGATGATGACAGATATTTTGTCAGGGTTGGCCTCAATCCCTTGCTTGGTGATCATGAAGTCGAGAAACTTACCAAACTGGATGCCGAATATGCACTTGGCCGGGTTGAGCCGCAGGTTGTAGCGTCGTAATTTTTGGAAGGTCTCCTCAAGGCCGGTGAGGTGATCCTCAGCCTTCTTTGATTTGACCAGCATGTTGTCGATGTATACTTCGAGATTCCTTCTGACCTGGGGATCGAAGATATTGTTCACCATCCGTTGATAGGTCGCACCGGCGTTCTTGAGTCCGAATGGCATCTTCGTGTAGCAAAATGTCCCCTGCTTGGTGACGAACGACGTCTTCTCCTCATCGTGAGTCGCCATCTAGATTTGATTATAGCACGAGAATGCGTCCATGAAGGTCAGCAACTCGTACCTAGAGGCGTTGTCCACCAATGGGTCGATCCTCAGTAGAGGGAAGCTATCTTTTGGGCACACATTATTGAGGTCGGTGAAGTCCACACACATACGCCATTTGCCACTGGCTTCTTCACAATCACCACGTTGGCGAGCCAGTCAGGGTAGTTCACTTTTCTAAAGAATCTGGCCTCAAGGAGCCGCTCCACCTACCCATATCTTTTATCCTCATGCGCTCTGCTTCTTCTGCCTTACGGGGCGAGCTTCCGGGTCGATGTGTAACTCGTAGTCGATCACCATGGGGTCGACTCCGGGCATGTCTGTAGGTGACCACACGAAAATATCAGCATTTGCATTAAGGAGGTCGACTAGCCCCACCTTCAGCTCGGTGTGCAGCTTTGTGCCTATCGACACGGTCTTATCTGTTTCCTCCGCCACTGGCACCTCTTCTACGTCCTCCACCGGAGCTGGCCGTTGATGAATAAAGTCCTCCCAACTGTCGAAGAGGTCGATCGATAGGGCTTTCTCGGACTTTTTGAGCTTGGTGGAGCCAACGTAGCAGCTTTGAGAGAGCTTCTGGCTTCCTCACACATGTCCAACTCCCTGTAGAGTCTGGAACTTCACCATTTGATGCAACAGCGAGGGAGAGCTTCAATGGCGGTCATGTAGGGCCGCCCGATGATGTAGTTGTATGCCGAAGCAATGTTGACGACGACGAACTGCATCATCCGAGTGACGACCTTTGGCTTCTCTCCTAGGGTGACATGCATGGTGATTACTCCGACAATAGGCACCGAAAGGCCGTGAAGTCGACAATTGGGCCCGTGCATGGCTTCAGCTCCGCATCCTTCAACCCCATCTTCTGGATTATGTACATGAATAAGATGTGCTCGCTCCAAAATGCAACCCAAGAGCACAACCTAGTCAAAAACTTGGTCGGCCCTGGATACACACCCGGAGAACGATTGTAGTTTTACCGCAAGCGCACGGTGTAGTGGCGAGCGGGTATCGAACACGAGGAGGTGGTGTTGGCTCCAATCTATCCTAGGTTGGGTCGACTACGATTGTTTTTATTGGTGGAGAAGGCTATGGAATGATATAATGGAAATGGTGATGGATGTCGGTGTCGGTGATAAAGATGTGGGATAAAATATCGATTCAAATATAATATAATAAAAGAGTCTAGAGCTAGGGAATCCCCACTACGGATCGTCATACATCATTGTAAATAGTGAATCTCAATATTTCTAGGCTTGTGTTGGGGTGAACTAGTCGTAACTGAATAGAGAACCAAGCTCACGCTCTCGCGCTATTGCCGGTCTATAGCGAACCTAGGGTAGGGCCCAATCTCTTGCAAACCCTAGCCTAAGCCACTAGCATTAGGATCGACATCATCGTTCAATCGTAGCTCGAGCCCACTCTCGTGCAAACTCGAGCTACGATCTAGGTTATGATAGTTCCTATCCATCCAATCTCTTGCAAACGGATATGGGTATAGAATCACAATTAAAAATCCTAGCTTTGGCCCAATATCTTGCAAACCAAATCTAGAGAAATCCAATTGTCAATCTAAATCGAATTTCTAGGGCTTCCCATCGATTAGAATCCAATCTCTTGCAAACCCCAATCGATGGAAATCCCTAGCTACCCGTAATAAATCGATCACAACCTAACCTCCTAGCAATTCTAGCAATTTAGAAATTCATTCATCACAAATCTGAAATTAGATCTATAGGGTTCATCCCCAATCCCTAGAACATCAAATCTACTCAAGCATAGCAATAATAATATGAGAATCAATAAAAACCATTGCTTGCATACAAAAAGATAGAAAAATAAAGATTCAATTAATAAGAGCAAAATACTTAGCTTGATGAAGATCTTAAATCCAAATACAAGCTTTTAGATCGAAGAGGGGGCCTAGGGCATGGCCTAACCTCTAAAATAATACATAAGAAAACATAATGGGAACCCCACGTGAACTCCCCTCTAATGGTGGCTACAAAACCCTTATATAGTCTCCCAAAACCCTAACAAATAACCCTAGAAAAGCCCTCAAAATCGTGCCCAAAAACGGCCCAAACCGCAACTTAAAATCTGGGCCCGTCGCCGACTCGGCCGAGTGGAACATGTGACTCGGCCGAGTGGAAATTCCAGCACTGCAGTGTCAACTTGCAGAAATTCTCCAGATTTCATCCGACCTCCGATTGGCACTTTCTTGGCAGCGTTGGAACCGTCATGAAGTCTACTATCCATAAAAAATATGAGAAAAATACTTTGGTTGCTGGAATTATAGAAGATTTCAAAAGAGTGGGAGGCTGTCTGAAAATCTGGGCGCTGCGTGTCCTCGGCATCACTCGGCCGAGTTGACTTCTCTACTCGGTCGAGTGGGCTTCTCTACTCGGTTGAGTGACAGACCCTGTAGAAAAACAGTAACTTCGAGGTCCTCAGGGGCCTGTCTCCGGGGGTGGCTCGGCCGAGTGGCTTTACTCACTCGGCCGATGGGCATTTCTTGCTCGGCCGAGTCGAAACCGTCAAAAGCCTGTAAATTTCCAGTAAGTCGGCCTTTTTTGATGGTAGATTTTCCATGCCACTCGGGCGATGCGATCTTCATACTCGGCCGAGTGGGATATCGTCACTCGACCGAGTGCACGCCGATTTCCTTCTGTTGATGCGTGTCCGGTCTGGTCGGCCGAGTGGTCTTCTGGCTCGGCCGAGTGAGTACATCACTCGGCCGAGTGACATGCTGTAGATGCCCATTCTTCATCATTTCGCCTCCTCGTCGCTCCTATGAGGTTCCTTCTTCTTCCACTCATCCTCCATCGCCGATAAGTCTGCAAATGAGCCGTGTGCGATGCTCCAGTGCATGTGCAAGTCCTTTAAGCTCATTTTTGCTTCCGATTGCTCTATATTTCCTGAAATCTGACAAAAACAAGAAATAGTGAAAAGTAACGCAATATCGTCGAATACTCGTGAAAATCGCAATATGAGCAATCGAAATGGCGTGAAAACATGCAGAAAAAAGGTGTAAAATATGGACCGATCAAAATCCCCCAAGCTTGCCTCTTACTCGTCCTCGAGGAAGATAAGTAAAGAGACGAACTCGGGACATGAATACAAAGGAAATGAAATGAAAAAGAAAGAAAACGAGGTGGAAGGGGTCGCTAGATTATTCTCTCAGATCTCAAGCCATAAGCTATACATCACGATAACTTGGAAAATACGAGTCACAAGCTAAAAGGATTTCAAATCTTACTTAGACATCGTACTTGCAAGCTTTTAAGAACAATAAGAGGGACTCTCTAAATTCATACAATCAATTCATGTCCACATCACGCATTTCATAGAATTTAATATACAAATGTTGGCGATGCACTTTTCAATCAAAAGTTATAAATGAAGCATATAAGATACACACCAAGCATGCAATAGAGAATAGAATAAGTCATGGCATTCACATATTTATATCGATTCATAAGAAATCTCCATAACTAAAGTATTTTGCTAAGTTTCAGCATTATCAAACTTCCTCATTCGTGCAGCTCTCCACTCTAATGTCGTACTCACTCATATGGTCAAACGAGTTCACCCCCCAAGCTTAGCTTGAGGCATCGCATCTAAAGGAATATGATAGTGGAAAATGGGATTTTTACCTTGGTTTTCCCAAGTATTTTGTGGCTCCAATAATGAGATAGAGAAATATCTTTTTTTTTCCGTTTGGACTTTGTTTCTCATTTTTCTTTTTGGATTTTTGTAGGAGCTATATGATTTGTATTTTTGGATTTTGGCTCCTTTTTGGCTTTTTGGACTTTTTGGAGCTAACTTTTTCTTTTGTGGGGATTTTTGGGAAATAGATGCGATATAAGTAGCTTTAGGAGGTGAACTCAAGTGACATGTAGAGAATAAAAGATATTTGTGGAGAAGGAAATAATGTAACACTCGGTTCACTCTAAGATGTGCACGAACGGTTCAATAAAATAATACTTCAACTAAAACTCATATGTAAGCATGGATATTCTCAATCATTTCAATAAATAGTGAAGTCAAGCAGTAAAGTTTACAACCATATCAGGCATGCAACAGAAGGTGAATAAGATAATAAAACTGATGCTTCAGATATACTAATGATGCCTGAATCTTGGTGCATTTCCAACAAAAGCATACCAAACACTAATCCATACATTCAGCTTCAATTAATATCATGCATTCATGTAGAGGAATCATCAAAAGAATATATAAGAAAGCACATGGATAGTAGGACTATGAAATACTCTAAGTAGCATGGCAAGGAATAATAAGCATCGTGATGGTCGCTAAAGCAATAAGAGATATCATCATACGAAATTTGTCACGACCCGCTTCCCTAAAATGGAGGCGAGACGTGAAAAGGTCCGCACGAGAGTGGAGATGTGAAGCCCCAAACCCGATAAGCGTCAATAATACATAATCAGGTCCCTGTAACCACAACGGAATAACAATAATAACACAAGGAGAGACTGAAATAAAATTCACATCTCATAAATTGTCCAACGCCAACATAAGTCCAACATCCAGAAAAGCCACCAGGCTAAAGAAAAGAGTCTAAAGGCCCAGAACAAGGCCAACAAAGGAAACGACATAACAAAGTATAGGTGCTACACACCGATAACAAAACAACTGTCTAACAAAAATAAAACATAACGAAGACACTAGGACTGGTCCCCAGTGTCCACGTACTCCCCGTCAAACACAAGCACGGGCTCGGTGTCAGCAAACACCTCGTCCTCAACAAGTGACTCAGGCTCGGGCTCTAACATGTGTCACCCAAAAGAGTAAAGGGGCACATGTCAGCAAGTCGAAAGACTTGTGCAAGGAAACGGGAATAATGGTAAACTAGCAACCTAGCAATTATAGTATGATGCATGGCATGGCAAGTATAGTATGGAAGTGACAAGTAAAGGGGAGTACAAGTAGCAAGTATGTTACGGATAACAAGTAAACACGGACAAGTACAAGTCGAGTGGTTCACGTCAAGTGAACAGTAAAGTAAACAAGTGGCAGTTGTGACATGCAATGTCAAGTAACAAGTACTAGTACAAGGGATCACTCAACGAGTGCCCTATTGCCCGCAGGCTGTGTTCAAGTATCAAGTACAAGGGGTCACTCAACGAGTGCCCTATTGCCCGCAGGCTGTGATGAGCTCGTCTTCTGGGACACGAGCCAGCAAGTGTATTTGATAAGTATGGCGTAGGGGTGCACCTAGCCGGAACAAGTAGCACTAGTATGTAGCGATGCTACGCAATCACGATGAGTATTCAAGCATGCAATGACATGAGAAGATAATTCGCATACCGTTAATTAAATTAAACGTGACAGGCGAAATGCAATGACATGAACATATTCGCGTACCGTTAATTAAATTAAACATGGCAGTTAAAATGCAATAGCAGGTGAGGATGCATGGATGACATGAACAGTTAATACGCGTACCGTTTAGGGAAATTAAACGTGACATACAAGCATGATGAAGGAGACGGACCAAGCTTCGTTGTCAAGCTAGGCCAATGGCGTCTAAACGGCTATCCTTTCACCGTCTAGTCTCTTTTACGCTAAAGCAAGGTAAATGGCCTAAAACATGGACTAAATCAAGAGATGCAAGTTTCACTTGCCTAGCACCGGGGATGGCGACTACTTTGTCACACGGATGCCAATCTATGGGGAAATCACTGTTATGGGGGAACAACCATCAAACAACATGAAATTTATTAGGGTTTCATAAAAATACCAATAGACTATGAAAACATAGAGGAATCGATTTCTTACCAAGAGGAGACGGAAGGAACACTCCGGGGAACCCTAGGATCAGATCTGGAAAAGATTGGAGAAGTTTGGGAAAACTAGGGTTTTGGGGGATTTGGGGATTTTGATGGGTTTTGGTGAGATTTTGGGGAAGATGAGAGGTAGATGGAGTGAATGGATGGTTTGGATGATGGATTTAGGGCTTGGAATGGAGAAATGAAGCTTGGAGGAAGATGGGGGCTCAAGGGGGAAGATTTTAGGGTTTTGGGTCGTGTTGGAGAAGATGAAATCGTTTGGGTTAGGTTTAAATAGGTTGAGCTGGCAGCTGCCCAGAAATTAGGGTTTTAACACTGGTTAGTCGGTCAAAGAGCAACCACTGACCGACTAGTTTGGCAACTAGTCGGTCGGTCGACCAACGCAGACCGACTAAGTGCAAACAGTAACTCCTGAACGAAAATAGGATTTTAGAGTTAGTCGGTCCATGAACAATTACTGACCGACTAGTTTAGCATCTAGTCGGTCGATGAATGTTCTTAGACCGACTAAGAGTAAACAGTAGCTGATACAAAAATAAGATGATGTGTTAGTCAGTTAAAGAAGCGTTGCCGACCGACTAGTTTGCAACCTAGTCGGTCAACCAACGTTCTTAGACCGACTAACGATAAACAGTAACTCCTGAGAAATTTAGAAAGCTAACTAGTCGGTCCAAGAAGGATTGCCGACCGACTAGATCGTCATCTAGTCGGTCGGTGGCCCTTCTTACACCGGCTAATGAGCACCAAAAGTTCCGATACGGAGCGCGGGGCCCCGGGATCGATTCCTAAGACTCCTAGGCTTGATCTAACAGTTAGATACGACCGTTATGAAGTCTGTCACGAGTGACATACTTCGAAATCGACAATCCTAAGGAAGAAACGAGAAAATACGACGAATCGATCGAAAATGAAATCTACGGAGACGAAAACCACACAAGAGGAGAAAATCCACCAAAACATATATTATATTATATTATATTCAGATACATGAAAAGCAGTCGTTACATCCTCCCCAACTTAAGAAAAATTCCGTCCTCGGAATTTCCAAATACTCACGAGTCCGGAAACAAAAGTGGGAAACGCTCTCGCATCTCATCCTCATTCTCCCAAGTAGACTCTCCAGGTGAACCGCGTCGCCACATCACCCTCACAAGATTGACAATCTTGTTCCGAAGCGATTTCTGACGTCTGTCCAGGATCTGCACTGGATGCTGGTCATACGTCAAATCTGGGCGAACGGTAATCTCCGAAAAATCCACCGCATGAGACGGATCGCTAATGTATCGACGAAGCTGCGACACATGGAAAACATTGTGAACTCCTTCCAAAGATGGCGGCAAGGCCAAGCGATAAGCTACCTCGCCAACCCTCTCCAAAACGTCAAACGGTCCAATGTATCGCGGGCTCAACTTCCCACGCTTCCCGAAACGAATCACACCACGATTCGGGGAAATCTTCAAGAACACATGGTCGCCCGGCTGAAACTCCAAAGGACGACGTTTAGCATCCGCCCAATGCTTAAAACGGTCCTGAGCAATTCTCACCCTCTCCCAAATATTCCTGACGATATCCACGGCCTCCACGATCATCTCAGGTCCCAACAACTCCCGATCACCAACGTCATCCCAACTCAATGGCGATCGACATTTCCTCCCATAAAGAGCGGCGAAAGGCGCCATGCCAATACTCGCCTGGAAGCTGTTGTTGTAGGAAAACTCCACCAAGTGTAGATGGTCCTCCCATGAACCCTTGAAATCCAACATGCACGCCCTCAGCATGTCTTCCAAAATCTGAATCGTCCTCTCGGACTGGCCATCCGTCTGCAGATGGTACGCCGTGCTGAAACTCAGACGCGTACCCAAGCTCTTCTGCAAACTCTGCCAAAACTGAGATGTGAACCTCGTGTCTCTGTCAGACACGATACTCACGGGGACTCCATGAAGTCGCACAACCTCCTGCACGATTCACGTTACATCACTATCCAAACTAGGAAAAGGAAATAAAACGGAGAGTAAAAGAAATTTACCTCCATATATCTCCTTGCTAGCGCCTCAGTGGACTGTCCCACTCGAAACGGAATAAAGTGCGCAGATTTGGTCAATCGATCTACGATCACCCAAATCGCGTCATTCTGCTTCGGACTCCGAGGTAGTCCAGTCACGAAATCCATAGTGATGTGTTGCCATTTCCACTCCGGAATCGGAAGCGGTTGTAGCAACCCGGCCGTACGCTGATGCTCCGCCTTCACTTGCTGGCATACCAAGCACTTGGCTACACTCCGAGCCACGCTCCTCTTCATACCATGCCACCAATAATTCAGACGAAGATCCTGGTACATCTTGGTGCCACCAGGATGCACAGAATACGGCGAACTGTGTGCCTCCACCATCAGCTCCTCTCTGATTTCCCCAGCTGGCACACACAACCTGGCTCCGAACCTCAGTGAGCCATCCTCATGAATCAAAAAGTCAGTCCGCAGACCGGCTTCCACCTGCTCCCGAATCCTCACCAGCTTCGGATCCTCAGCCTGGCCAGCCTTAATCCGATCCACGATCGTCGACTGTACCTGCATGTACATCAACGACGAAGCCTCTCCAGGAAGAACAATCTCCACACCAGACTCGCAAAAATCCTACTGCAATCTCCACTGCGAGGTCAAAATCATCACCGCTGGAAGCCTACTCAAAGCATCCGGAACCACATTCACCTTGCCAGGGTGAAACTGCAAATCAATATCATAATCCGCCATAAGCTCCAACCATCGACGCTGTCGCATGTTGAGCTCCTTCTGAGTGAAAATGTACTTCAAGCTTTTGTGATCGGTGAAAATCTTCACTTTCTCACTCAGCAGGAAGTGCCTCCAAATCTTAAGAGCAAACACAACGGCAGCCAACTCCAAATCATGCGTCGGATAATTCTTCTCATGAACCTTAAGCTGACGAGACGCATACGCCACAACATGCCCATGCTGATGCAACACACAACCGAGACCCTTGCCAGAAGCATCGCAAAAGATCTCAAATCCACCGCTGCGATCAGGCACAACAAGAATAGTGGCAGTTGTCAACCTCTCCTTCAGAACACCGAAAGCACCCTCACAATCACCCGGCCAAACAAAAGCAACATCCTTCCGCGTCAACCTGGTCATCGGCTCAGCAATACGAGAAAAGTCCTTAATGAATCACCGATAGTAACCAGCAAGTCCAAGGAAACTCCGAATCTCAGACGCCGACGACGGAACAGGCCACTCCCTGATGGCCCGAATCTTCTCGGGATCCACTGAAATACCATCTCCAGTCACCACATGCCCGAGAAAAGCAACTCTATCCAGCCAAAACTCGCACTTCGAAAACTTAGCATACAAACGATGCTTCCTCAAAATCTCCAACACCGTCCTTAAGTGCGAGGCATGCTCTTCCTCCGACTTCGAATAGATCAGAATGTCGTCAATAAAGATAACGACAAACTTATCCAAAAAGTCGTAGAAAATCAGGTTCATCAGATTCATGAAAACTGCGGGCGCGTTAGTTACGCCGAAAGGCATAACCACGAACTCATAGTGTCCATACTTCGTCCTGAACGCTGTCTTCGGAACATCTCCCTTCTTCACCTTCAACTGATGGTAACCACTCCTCAAATCCAATTTAGAAAACACCCTCGAACCTCCTAGCTGATCAAAAATATCATCGATGCGAGGCAACGGGTATTTATTCTTAATGGTCACCGCATTCAACTCCCGATAGTCCACGCACATGCGACGCGAACCATCCTTCTTCTTAACCAGCAACACTGGTGCTCCCCACGGAGACACGCTAGGATTAATATAACCCTTCTGCAAAAGCTCATCCAACTGCTTCCGCAACTCTTCCAAATCTGCAGGTGCCATACGATACGGCGCCTTCGAAATCGGCTGCGCACCTGGAACAAGATCGATAGAAAATTCCAAAGCCCGATCAGGCGGTAAACCAGACATCTCCTCGGGGAAGACGTCGCCAAAATCTCGCACCACAGCTGGCCACTCCAGCTCCATCTGCATAGCCACAGCCTCCACCGGCCTGGCCCGAAATCTGACAGGCCCAAGCGAACTGCTACCACGACTGAACTCAAACACTGGATGTCCGGGGATCTCGAACACCACCTTCTTTCTCCGACAGTCGATCGTAGCATAGAAGCTCGCAAGCCAGTCCATCCCAAGAACTGCATCATAGTTGATGATGTCGTGGACAATGAAATCAGCACAAAGCTCACGTCCACAAACCACCAACGGGCAAGAATTGCACCCACGATGCACCGAGACTACACCGTTCCCTGTGACGATATTCCAACTCTTAGGAAGAGAGGACGTCGACAAGGAATGCTTCTCCACGAAGCTCCGGGCCAAAATGCACATCGATGCACCAGAGTCAAAGAGGACTCGTGCAGGAAACATGCAAACCAAAACCACACCTAACAAGCAATTAACAATCAAATCCTAGTCTAGCAACATTCATACACAAGCAATCAACATAATCAAATTCAAACTAACTAAGGAAGATAAATAGCTAGAATGAGCGTTACCTGCAATAACCTCATCCACGGCCATGCTCTCCTCCTCAGTCATCAGAAAGGCCTGCCCTCTCGGCGGAACAGCCTGCCGAAAGGCCTGTCTCTGTGGAACAAGGGGCGCTCCACGTCCAACGGGCACAGGAGCTCGCTGCTGCAACAGCTGTGCTACAATAGGAGCCCGCCAAGGCTGTCTCGACTTCGGACACTCCCGGATGGTGTGGGCAGGATCTCCGCAGACAATGCACTGTCCTAGAAACCTCCTACACTGATCCCTAAGGTGTCCAGTCTTGCCACAGAAATGGCAAGTCTTCAGAATAGGCCCTCCTGGCCTCTTGAACTGCACTGGATGATTAGGCTTGAAACCAGGCCTAACCACCGCCCTGGCCTGCTCCATAGGCCTCTTCCCAGCTCCGGAAACATGTCCCTTCCTCTGATTCAAATTTAACTCTTGCCGCCTTGCAGCAATCAGAACCTTCTGATATGTCTCCAAGTCAGAAGAGGTCACAAAGCTCTGAAGCTCCAAGGCAAGTCCCTGGAGAAATCGCTGAGCTTTCTCATCGGCATCCTGCACCATCTTAGGTGCAAACCGACTAAGCCTCGTGAACTCCTGGTGGTACTGATCCACCGACAAGCTCCCCTGCTTCAGATCTATAAAGCGCTGCAGCATCACCTGCCGAGCAGCCTTCGGGAAGAACTCTCCATCGAATCTGGACTTGAAGGTAGCCCAGACGATCGGCTCCACCAGCATCTTCTCTTCCGCATCCCACCAATTCCTGGCGTTGTCCTTCAGCTGCCTCTTAGCCAAATCAACCCATCCAGCCGGGTTAATCTTCGACATTGCCAAGTTATCCTCAATGTTCCTTATCCACTCGTCGGCAGCCAGAGGACCCTCAGAACCATCAAAATATGCGGGACCCAGCTCCCGAAATTGCTTCGCTCCCGGCTCAGAGCGAGGGGCATCCGGAAGAGCCCGGGCAGCTCGAGCAAGTGGAGCATTCTGGACTTGCAGAAGCACGCCCTGCTGCACTTGCATCATCTGGAGCATCATCCGCATCATCTCACCGCTGGTGGGTTCCCGCTCAGGCTCCTCATCATGAGGGATCGCGTCACTACCCCCACCACGGGTGAAACGTCTTCCTGCCATCTAGTGACACAGAAAACGAATCAGATTAGACTCATAGCTTATGACTCGGGCGTCGAACTTAGTTTATTGGACATTCTAATATTATTATCGCTATTCCAAAAATCGCAGTTACAGAGGGACCTGCATGGGCCACCAACAAAACCTGTCACGACCCGCTTCCCTAAAATGGAGGCGAGACGTGAAAAGGTCCGTACGAGAGTGGAGCTGTGAAGCCCCAAACCCGATAAGCGTCAATAATACATAATCAGGTCCCTGTAACCACAACGGAATAACAATAATAACACAAGGAGAGACAGAAATAAAATTCACATCTCATAAATTGTCCAACGCCAACATAAGTCCAACATCCAGAAAAGCCACCAGGCTAAAGAAAAGAGTCTAAAGGCCCAGAACAAGGCCAACAAAGGAAACGACATAACAAAGTATAGGTGCTACGCACCGATAACAAAACAACTGTCTAACAAAGGTAAAACACAACGAAGACACTAGGACTGGTCCCCAGTGTCCACGTACTCCCCATCAAACACAAGCACGGGCTCGGCGTTAGCAAACACCTCGTCCTCAACAAGTGACTCAGGCTCGGGCTCTAACATGTGTCACCCAAAAGAATAAAGGGGCACATGTCAGCAAGTCGAAAGACTTGTGCAAGGAAACAGGAATAATGGTAAACTAGCAACCTAGCAATTATAGTATGATGCATGGCATGGCAAGTATAGTATGGAAGTGACAAGTAAAGGGGAGTACAAGTAGCAAGTATGTTACGGATAACAAGTAAACACGGACAAGTACAAGTCGAGTGGTTCACGTCAAGTGAACAGTAAAGTAAACAAGTGGCAGTTGTGACATGCAATGTCAAGTAACAAGTACTAGTACAAGGGATCACTCAACGAGTGCCCTATTGCCCGCAGGCTGTGTTCAAGTATCAAGTACAAGGGGTCACTCAACGAGTGCCCTATTGCCCGCAGGCTGTGATGAGCTCGTCTTCTGGGACACGAGCCAGCAAGTGTATTTGATAAGTATGGCGTAGGGGTGCACCTAGCCGGAACAAGTAGCACTAGTATGTAGCGATGCTACGCAATCACGATGAGTATTCAAGCATGCAATGACATGAGCAGATAATTCGCATACCGTTAATTAAATTAAACGTGACAGGCGAAATGCAATGACATGAACATATTCGCGTACCGTTAATTAAATTAAACATGGCAGTTAAAATGCAATAGCAGGTGAGGATGCATGGATGACATGAACAGTTAATACACGTACCGTTTAGGGAAATTAAACGTGACATACAAGCATGATGAAGGTGACGGACCAAGCTTCGTTGTCAAGCTAGGCCAATGGCGTCTAAACGGCTATCCTTTCACCGTCTAGTCTCTTTTACGCTAAAGCAAGGTAAATGGCCTAAAACATGGACTAAATCAAGAGATGCAAGTTTCACTTGCCTAGCACCGGGGATGGCGACTACTTCGTCACACGGATGCCAATCTATGGGGAAATCACTGTTATGGGGGAACAACCATCAAACAACATGAAATTTATTAGGGTTTCATAAAAATACCAATAGACTATGAAAACATAGAGGAATCGATTTCTTACCAAGAGGAGACGGAAGGAACACTCCGGGGAACCCTAGGATCAAATCTGGAAAAGATTGGAGAAGTTTGGGAAAACTAGGGTTTTGGGGGATTTGGGGATTTTGATGGGTTTTGGTGAGATTTTGGGGAAGATGAGAGGTAGATGGAGTGAATGGATGGTTTGGATGATGGATTTAGGGCTTGGAATGGAGAAATGAAGCTTGGAGGAAGATGGGGGCTCAAGGGGGAAGATTTTAGGGTTTTGGGTCGTGTTGGAGAAGATGAAATCGTTTGGGTTGGGTTTAAATAGGTTGAGCTGGCGGCTGCCCAGAAATTAGGGTTTTAACACTGGTTAGTCGGTCAAAGAGCAACCACTGACCGACTAGTTTGGCAACTAGTCGGTCGGTCGACCAACGCAGACCGACTAAGTGCAAACAGTAACTCCTGAACGAAAATAGGATTTTAGAGTTAGTCGGTCCATGAACAATTACTGACCGACTAGTTTAGCATCTAGTCGGTCGATGAATGTTCTTAGACCGACTAAGAGTAAACAGTAGCTGATACAAAAATAAGATGATGTGTTAGTCGGTTAAAGAAGCGTTGCCGACCGACTAGTTTGCAACCTAGTCGGTCAACCAACGTTCTTAGACCGACTAACGATAAACAGTAACTCCTGAGAAATTTAGAAAGCTAACTAGTCGGTCCAAGAAGGATTGCCGACCGACTGGATCGTCATCTAGTCGGTCGGTGGCCCTTCTTACACCGGCTAATGAGCACCAAAAGTTCCGATACGGAGCGCGGGGCCCGGGATCGATTCCTAAGACTCCTAGGCTTGATCTAACAGTTAGATACGACCGTTATGAAGTCCGTCACGAGTGACATACTTCGAAATCGACAATCCTAAGGAAGAAACGAGAAAATACGACGAATCGATCGAAAATGAAATCTACGGAGACGAAAACCACACAAGAGGAGAAAATCCACCAAAACATATATTATATTATATTATATTCAGATACATGAAAAGCAGTCGTTACAAAATTCATCTAACGGAAGAAAAGAAAAGGAAAATGAAGAAATAAAAGTAAAAGAGAGGAAAGAAAAGAAAAACAAGCACACAACATGATGCATGAACACACATAAAAGGAAAATAAGATGGAAAATTCAAAAAGATGATGCAAAATTTTGAAAAATTCTAAAAAACCCTAAAATAAAGTAAAAATGCAACTAATGCATCTAAATGACATGGAAATGCACTCCCCCAAGCTTAAACTTCACATTGTCCTCAATGTGATCATAGTGGAAGAATATGAGGAACAACGATAAAAATAGGGGGGTGAATGAAAAATGATGAAATGAATGACATGAAATCCTAATGCAACTACATGCACATACAATGATGCATGAGAGCGCTTTCCCCCAAGCTTATACCAAACAATCCTATTCAAATGACTCAATCAAAAATGTCATGGCTTTGCAAAGCGAGATCGAGTCAAACGAATAAGAATGTGAGTATTCACTTGAAAGAAATGCTCGATGGGTGGTGAGCAAAAAGGATGTGACACATCAAAATATAAAGAGGGCAATTAATATATATAATGGGTTTGGGGTGTAAACATTTTTGTTGCCGTCATATGAGGTAATATTTATTCAAGTAAATCTATACGGTCCTCTCGCTGTCGAGAGGATTCGTGTTTATTTAAAGCATAAAAATTTATACACTACTGGATTGATATCACCTATAGCAAAAGGCGGATCTAGTATCTTTGCCGGTGCAGGCAATTGCTCCAACTGGTCCTTCCGTGGCTCTGCCAGATGCGTAAGTCCACGGACACCAACGAACTCCAGCAATGCATCCTCCAGCATTCCCACAAGGACTCCACCTGTACCCTGCAGAGAATAGGATGCATCAGTTCGCTGCAAAAAATTCACCCTCGTAATAAAAGTATCCCAAAGAGGATCGTCTATAGAAATATATGGAATAAATAATGGTGGACGATACTTCCCTGGAAATAATCCAATATCCTCACGTGCCGTGATATCTGTCTCCATGGTGTATTCTCTATGCTGCTCAGGTAAATCTAGATCATAGGTGTGGGCCTCCTCGATAGGCTCATCAAACTGCGACACGTCCAAGCATACCTCCGGTCCATAATCGTATGTGTGCTGCAAAAGGTATGACGTGTCAAAAATATATGAATCAAAATAAATATCGAATGGAATGCATGATTCAGAAATGGAGTGGGTAAAAATATCTCCCTAAGTGGGAGCAGTAAGCTTTGTGGGATAGTCCTCGACGTCAGTGGAAGGATGAGGTGGCTGCGGGAGCTCTAATGGAGGAGGATAGTGCTCAGGATCCTCATGAATGGCTGTGTCCTCGTCCCGATGTATGACCTCCTCTGTGATAAGCTCTGGCTCTGTGTGTAAGGCCTCCTCAAAAGCATGCTTCGGCTCTGTGAGGTAAATAACATCAATGTCTTCTCCATCTGAATCATCTCCATCCATCGACTCATCGTATGGACTAGCTGTGTCTGTGGGTGGGGGAGTGACGACGGTGAAACCCGGCTCTGTAGCAACACGCCCTGAGTATCTCATCGCAGTTCTCTCATCAGGAGTGGCTGCATCTGTGCCTGGTACCGTTGTCTCCTCAGATGTGGAAGCATCAATGTCCTCAGCCTGCCGTCCAAGAATCTTATCCAGATACACATAAAAATGTGTGGTCCATATGATCACGGCCTTAGTAGAAGGTAGAGGTGGCTGCGGAAGCTCAACTGCAGGTGGGAAAGACTCTGGATTTATCTGAATGAAGTTGCCAGCGTCCCAAAGTGCTGCCTCAGTAATGTAATGCTCTGGCTCCGCATGTGATGCCTCCTCGTGAACTATCAATGTAGGCTCTCTCTGGAATGGTGATGCTGGCTGCTCATGTGTGTCAACTTGTGGGGATGCATCATGTGGAGGGGAATGCCCGTGAGCAATCCAAAAATTTAATGTATCCCCCTCAAGACTGACATGGATGTCCTCCTCAATTGTTCCTGCAGCTGAAACATGGTTCATAACAAAATCTGTGAATCGTAGATCAAATGCATCACCTGCTGTAATGCTCTCTGAACCGATGAACCTCACTGACTCCAAGAGGCCCTCCAATAAGTTCTGAAATGCTTCCTCCACAAAATCTGTGGTCCACATAATACCATCTATAACACCTGATAAACAAAGATAAATACCTGGAGAAAAATATCAGTGGCACAAAAGAATATAGAAATGATAATAATGGTGGCGGGGGTGAAAATTTCTTTTTAAATTTTTTTTTTCGTAGCCTAATCAACCTAATTGTGAACAAATTGGCACCCAACGGGAAACACCTCCCCGGCAACGGCGCCAAAAACTTGATCGCTCCAAAATGTAAACCAAGGACACAACCTAGTATGGCGCAAATGCACGGAGATAACTCCCCGGTAACGGCGCCAAAAACTTGATCGCTCCAAAATGCAACCCAAGAGCACAACCTAGTCAAAAACTTGGTCGGCCCCAGATACACACCCGGAGAACGATTGTAGTTTTACCGCAAGCGCACGGTGTAGTGGCGAGCGGGTATCGAACACGAGGAGGTGGTGTTGGCTCCAATCTATCCTAGGTTGGGTCGACTACGATTGTTTTTATTGGTGGAGATGGCTATGGAATGATATAATGGAAATGGTGATGGATGTCGGTGTCGGTGATAAAGATGTGGGATAAAATATCGATTCAAATATAATATAATATAAGAGTCTAGAGTTAGGGGATCCCCACTACGGATCGTCATACATCATTGTAAATAGTGAATCTCAATATTTCTAGGCTTGTGTTGGGGTGAACTAGTCGTAACTGAATAGAGAACCAAGCTCACGCTCTCGCGCTATTGCCGGTCTATAGCAAACCTAGGGTAGGGCCCAATCTCTTGCAAACCCTAGCCTAAGCCACTAGCATTAAGATCGACATCATCGTTCAATCGTAGCTCGAGCCCACTCTCGTGCAAACTCGAGCTACGATCTAGGTTATGATAGTTCCTATCCATCCAATCTCTTGCAAATGGATATGGGTATAGAATCACAATTAAAAATCCTAGCTTTGGCCCAATATCTTGCAAACCAAATCTAGAGAAATCCAATTGTCAATCTAAATCGAATTTCTAGGGCTTCCCATCGATTAGAATCCAATCTCTTGCAAACCCCAATCGATGGAAATCCCTAGCTACCCGTAATAAATCGATCACAACCTAACCTCCTAGCAATTCTAGCAATTTAGAAATTCATTCATCACAAATCTGAAATTAGATCTATAGGGTTCATCCCAAATCCCTAGAACATCAAATCTACTCAAGCATAGCAATAATAATATGAGAATCAATAAAAACCATTGCTTGCATACAAAAAGATAGAAAAACAAAGATTCAATTAATAAGAGCAAAATACTTAGCTTGATGAAGATCTTCAATCTAAATACAAGCTTTTAGATCCAAGAGGGGGCCTAGGGCATGGCCTAACCTCTAAAATAATCCATAAGAAAACATAATGGGAACCCCATGGGAACTCCCCTCTAATGGTGGCTACAAAACCCTTATATAGTCTCCCAAAACCCTAGCAAATAGCCCTAGAAAAGCCCTCAAAATCGTGCCCAAAAACAGCCCAAACCGCAACTTAAAATCTGGGCCCGTCGCCGACTCGGCCGAGTGGAACATGTGACTCGGCCGAGTGGAAATTCCAGCACTGCAGTGTCAACTTGCAGAAATTCTCCAGATTTCATCCGACCTCCGATTGGCATTTTCTTGGCAGCGTTGGAACCGTCATGAAGTCTACTATCCATAAAAAATATGAGAAAAATACTTTGGTTGCTGGAATTATAGAAGATTTCAAAAGAGTGGGAGGCTGTCTGAAAATCTGGGCGCTGCGTGTCCTCGGCATCACTCGGCCGAGTTGACTTCTCTACTCGGTCGAGTGGGCTTCTCTACTCGGTTGAGTGACAGACCCTGTAGAAAAACAGTAACTTCGAGGTCCTCAGGGGCCTGTCTCCAGGGGTGGCTCGGCCGAGTGGCTTTACTCACTCGGCCGATGGGCATTTCTTGCTCGGCCGAGTCGAAACCGTCAAAAGCCTGTAAATTTCCAGTAAGTCGGCCTTTTTTGATGGTGGATTTTCCATGCCACTCGGGCGATGTGATCTTCATACTCGGCCGAGTGGGATATCGTCACTCGACCGAGTGCACGCCGATTTCCTTCTGTTGATGCGTGTCCGGTCTGGTCGGCCGAGTGGTCTTCTGGCTCGGCCGAGTGAGTACATCACTCGGCCGAGTGACATGCTGTAGATGCCCATTCTTCATCATTTCGCCTCCTCGTCGCTCCTATGAGGTTCCTTCTTCTTCCACTCATCCTCCATCGCCGATAAGTCTGCAAATGAGCCGTATGCGATGCTCCAGTACATGTGCATGTCCTTTAAGCTCATTTTTGCTTCCGATTGCTCTATATTTCCTGAAATCCGACAAAAACAAGAAATAGTGAAAAGTAACGCAATATCGTCGAATACTCGTGAAAATCGCAATATGAGCAATCGAAATGGCGTGAAAACATGCAGAAAAAAGGTGTAAAATATGGACCGATCAAGATGTTGCACGAGCTTCCGGTGTCGATCAAAAGTCGGCTTATGATGGCTGGCCCAATAAAAGCCTCGATGACGATGGCGTCTTCGTGTGGCAGCTCGACTCCCTCAAGGTCGTCATCAGAGAAGGGGATGGGGGGACGATCTACTCTCCGCCGCTTTGCCCCTGTGCCAGTACCCACAGTCATAATTTGTTGAGCATATGTCTTTCGTACCGACGTTGATGTACCACCCGAGGCTGGTCCACCGCATATTACATTCACGCACATGATCGGCTTGGGCATTTGATGGATGACTTGCTCGACGTCGTGGGTCGGCCAAACAGCTCTAGCGGGTACTCCACCCTCGCACCCCAGCCTTCCTTGGTCGACGAATCTTCGGAGATGCCCATCCTGGATTATTTGCTCTATGTCTCTCTTCAAGGTGTAGCACTCGTCGTTATCATGACCGTGGTCCAGGTGATATCGATATTACTTTTGCGGATTTCTTACGACGGGCTTTGACTACATCTCCGGAGTACGTCTTTGAGAAGCCCGTTCGCCATGGCCGCCGTTATCACCTCCACTGTTGAGTATTGATTCCCCGGATTTGGTGTTGATGATGAACAAACATAAATATCGTGAACTAACTCTTTGTGAGCGCAGTTATGGAGATCGTCGCCAAACTTCTATGAACATCTAAAGCGATGTCTCAAGATTTCTCAAAGCGTGTGATCGTATGCTTGAAGCTTCGTTGAAGCTCAAGGACCATTATTGAAGTCATGAAGATTCGATTGAAGCTTTTGAAGACGGTTCGTCAAGTTTATTTTATGTCTTCTAGCTTCTTTTCGTAGAATGTTAAGCCTTGAGTAGGTCTTACGTTTTAATCTTCATAACGCTCATATCTTAGAGCTAGGATCTTATTAGAAGCCCATACAAACTTTCCCGAAGCTTCGCGCTTCGATTCACGGCTTCTTGTGCATGTTAGTTGGTTCAAGAAGAAGAACCAACCGACTAGATGGCAATCTAGTCGGTCGACAAAGCTTCTTGAACCGACTAGAATGCCTTCTCAATTTCTAGCTCACTTACTGTTTACAGTTAGTCGGTCAAAGAAGGTTCACCGATCGACTAGTTGTGAAACTAGTCGGTTAGGAATCCTTCTTAGACCGACTAGTTGAGCTTCTACTGTACAACCTAAGTTACTGTTTATCGTTAGTCGGTCAAAGTACATTTGTCGATCAACTAGTTGATAAACTAGTCGGTTAGCATTTGCTCTTAGACCGACTAATTCATCTTGAGTTCAGCCTTCACTATTTCGCATGTTAGTCGGTCAAAGTTGACTCACCAACCGACTAGTTGTGAAACTAGTCGGTTGGCAAGTCTTCTTGGACCGACTAGTTATTCATTCCCTGAACTTCATCTTTTGGCTGTTCACCTCTTAGTCGATTCATGTTGTTTCACCGACTGACTAGTTGATGAACTAGTCGGTTAGTGATCCTTCTTTGACCGACTAGTCTGCTTCAGAATAGAGCCGTTGGAGCATTAAATGCCACGAATTTTGCTCTCTCTTTCCCCTATCCTATATATACTTGGAGTGCAGCATTCATAGCATTCAAGGCTGATATTTATTGAAGTTTAGAGAATCAAAAAGAAGCATTCATTCTCATTCAAAGCTCATTCATTTCCAAAGAATCTCTCTCCCACTCTTACTTCCAAAGAGAGATTCACATTGATTGTGAGCCATTCAAGCCAAGAGCTTGATCCAAGGCCACTAACATCTTCCTAGCCCTCCATAGCTGATCTACATCTTGGAGCTAGGATTTGGTGCCTTCATCTTCCCCAAAATCCGTTTTGGCCTAATTCGTAAGTATACTCAAGACATAGGATTTTGTCGATAAGAATTTCGTATTTCATTTACTTCGATATTGTAAGTGTTTTACTCTCGGTTGTGAGAGTTTGTTTGTGATCCCGGGTTGTGGGAGTCACATTTCGATTTGTGTATGATTTGATCTTGTAGAGGTTTCTACAAGTATTTCATAGTGCAAATTTGAGTTAGAAGTTTCTAACTCAAGTATCTGGAGGAGATCCGGGTGTTTGGGACGTAGGATCACCGGGAACAAGTCGGGGAGACTTGGGTGGATCCGAACCCATTATATCGTCTGTTTACGATTGCATTTCTTTGTTGTCTATATTTACATTTTCGCATATTTCCGCATTGTTGGTTGAGTTTGCAAGATAATTAGGAATTATCCTCTTAATTATTTTAAAGTACTATTCACCCCCCTCTAGTACTTGTGCAGTAGCTTCGTAGGGCATTACATTTGGTATCAGAGCCAAGTACCTAGCTATGTCTTCCAACGACAACAAAACCATACGTCCACCTTCGGACTACATCCCCTTCAGGAACCGTGAAGGAGCTTCTTCGGTGATGGAAGGACACTCCTCGACGAGGCCTCCCTTCTTCAACGGTACCAACTATGGGTACTAAAAATGCCGGATGGAAACTTTCCTCTCCGGAGTGCTTCATTGTGGAGAGCCACGTTGACGGGGTACGTCGAGCCCGAAGAAGAAGATTTCGCTAAGTGGACTCCCGCAGAGGTCACCGCGGAGGTAAGCAATGCCAAGGCAATGAACGCCTTGCAATGCGCTTTGGAGCCCGAGGACTTCAACAAGATATGCACATGTAAGAGTGCATATCAAATATGGAACTCCCTCCTCATCTTGCATGAAGGAACGAGTAGGGTAAGAGACTCCAAACTCGTTGTTGTTAATAAAGATAACGAGTTATTTCATATGCAACAGGGTGAGAAGATGAAGGAGTACTATGCTCGCTTCTTTGACATCTCCATCTAATCATATATTATCTAACGAATCCTAATCACTGAATTTATCCAATATCCAAAGCTTAACTTTAAATATCTTAATTGTGTCCACAAATCCAATCTTATCAAAATATCTTTATTAACGAGATTTTCCCGAAGTCAAATCTTAAGATTCTAAGCTAAATGAACTATGTGAATACCCTAACCAATTATCATATAATTATTCTAAGTAAACTGGTTCCCCAGATCTAGAAATCATAACCTAACCGATCCTCCTAAATCAACTCTTAAGTTGATTGGTTAAATTTAAAATTCTAATATCTCTAAGTATCTTGATTTTACTAACTTCCAAAACAAATCTTGATTGAATTTTTAATAAGCTTTGATACATCTTAATTAAATCATAATCAACATTAAATCGTATCTAAACTAATAAGATTTTCCAAACCAGACCTTAGCCTAAATGGGTTAATCCTAATATATCTAAATCATATCCAACCCTTAATTTCATAATCTCACATTATCCTGATTTAGTAACTAAATCTCTATATTATATCCTAACTACCCAGATTTAGCTCTCCCTTCTCCCCCACGTTCACATCCCTAAACCCCAAGAATCCGCAACCGCCACGTCCTCTATCTCCCTAACTTTTAGTAGCAGGACCCACATCTTCTCCTCCTCCTTATCCTGTTACTACTTCTTACCCTTCTTTATTTATTCTGCAAACAACTTCCTATCTTCATTTTCAAAAAAAAATAAACATCAACCAAAAGTGATATAAGATTAGGATAATTCTTTTAGATTTATTGGTCATGATTATGGATCTGATTACGATTTTGATTTAATGAATCAGTTAGATGTTTAGATTAGGACCGGTTTGGATTTATATATTTGGTCTAATGTTTGATCAAGATAAGATTCAAGGAATCATCTGATTAGGATATTCGGATTATTACGATCTTGCCCCTGCAAACAACATCAACCAAAAGTTAAATAAGATGTAGACACGATCGTTAAATCGCGTGTTCGAGCTACGAAAATATTAGTGATAAATAAAATCATTTATTAATACCCTAATACGTCACTATACTAATTGAGTACGCACGTAATACGTATATACAGAAACCGGCCGTTACAATCCTAAATGACTTACTTCCGGCCAATCACCACATTGGCTTGGGGTATAAGATGGGAAATTCGTCCAAGTCGTCTACCACCTTTGTGAGGCCAACTTCCGATGCCTCAACGAGTGGTAGTAAACACTCTGTTGGTAGTTCATCTACCAATGGTGCTTCCACTTCGTACACACCCTCGTTTGGAAAGAAACCCACTTTGGGTGGACCTCCAAAGAAGGGTCATGCTTACATGTACACCAATACCATGCCACGTAGGAACACACATCCTACTCCACATGTTCACACATATGATGATTTCTATGCACCACATCCACGTGCATGTGCACACCATGTGAGATACCCTCACGCACGTGTTCCTCCACATGCATATGTTCACCCACATCATCATATGAACAATTATCATCATGCACCATTTCATCATGTGCCATATGCCTATCCACGACATGCATCACGTAGAAATCAACAACGCATGCATGCTCCCAATAGGAATAGGGCTCCCAAAATCTTCACTATTTGGAGCCTGAAGGACACAAATATGAATGAAAAACAAGTTTACATGAATTCTTATTTCATGAATGTTGTGCATAATGATAATTATGTGGGGAAGTCTAAGTCCAATTGGACTTGGCTTCCAAAGGTCTAATCTTTTAGGACCCAATGACCTTGGGTACCATGGAATGATATGTTTATCTTTAGGTACTCAAGAAAAAGAAACGGAGCAACAAATCCAAATTTAGCTCCAAGAATAATTGGATACTCGATAGCAGGTGTTCAAAACACATGACGGGTGACGCTCAATTGCTCTCCGGAGTGGTGCCCATTGCAAATGGAAACCGGGTAGTCTTTGGAGGCAACGAGAGCGGAACCATCATAGGTGTTGGAAAAGTTGGTAATCCTTCTAAACCACTAATAAGTGATGTTTAACTTGTTAAAGGATTAAACCACAATCTTATTTCAATAAGCCAACTTTGTGACAAAGGTTACAAAGTTAGCTTTGCGAAAGGAATGTGCCATATTTTGAGAAAAGATAATGATGATTTATTATTTTCCGGCACACGCCATAAGGATATTTATATATTAGATCTTCCAAAATCACATGAACAATGTCTCATTGCCAACACAAGTGAACAACACTTATGGCATCGACGTTTTGGTCATGTGAACTTTGTTACACTCTTTAAACTTTCCAAGTTAAATTCTATTAAAGGCTTCCCTAAGCTTGTCTTTCAAAAGAAAAGCTTTTGTGACTCGTGTCAACGAGGCAAGCTTCCAAAATCGTCTTTTAAACCTAAGAAAAGCATTTCATCTAAGCGGCCTCTAGAGCTATTACATCTAGATCTTTTTGGGCCAACTAGAGTTGCTTCATTAGGAAATGCACGATATGGACTTGTCATCGTAGATGACTTTTCTAGATTTACTTGGGTATTTTCCTTAAGTAATAAAAATGATGCTTTTGAAAACTTCACAATATTTGTTAAGAAAGTACAAAATCTCATTGGAACCACCATTGTCACTATTCGTAGTGATCATGGAGGGGAATTTGAGAATGAGTCTTTTGAGACATTTTGTGATGAAGTTGGTATTACACACACCTTTTCATTCCCTCGTGCACCACCTCAAAATGGTGTTGTTAAGAAAAAGAATAGGATGCTAGTGGAATGTGCTCGCACTATGCTTGATGATAGCCAACTTGGCCATCAATTTTGGGCGGAAGCGGTACATACCGCTTGCTATGTGTTTAATAGGATACTTTTGAGGCCCGACACCAAACAAACTTGTTATGAATTGTTGTTTGGTAGATTGCCTCAAGTTAAACATTTTCGAGTTTTCGGTGCAAAATGTTTTACTAAAAACACGTATGGTAGTTTGGAAAAATTTGATCCAAGATCCGATGAGGGGATATTTGTTGGATATTCCTCCCGTAGCAAAGCCTACCGGATATACAACAAACGAACCTCAACGATCGAGGAATCACTTCATGTTTCTTTTAATGAAGGTTTTGTCCCGACTAGAATTACTAATGATGATGACTCCATGGATGTTTTATGTGATTCAATTGGTAATTCTAATTCTATTGATTCTAATGTTACTAACCCTACTAATGAAACTTTTGAGAATATTCCTAGTGATCAGGGAAGTCCCAAATGGCTTCTACAGTTCGTGACCATCCCCATGAGCAAGTCATTGGCAACATTCATGATAGTGTCAAAATGAGATCTCAAGTCAACTACTTCGCTCATTATGCCTTTGCCTCCTTGATTGAGCCAAAGAATATTAATGAAGCGTGTGAAGATAGTGCTTGGATCCTTGCCATGGAGGAAGAACTCATTCAATTTGAGAGGAATGTGGTTTGGGAGCTTGTTCCATTGCCATCGAAGAACCACACCGTTATAGGAACGAAGTGGATTTTCAAGAACAAGACCGACGAAAACCAAATCGTCGTCCAGAACAAAGCTCGGTTAGTAGCTCAAGGCTACCGGCAAGAGGAAGGTATCGATTTCGAAGAATCCTTTGCTCCGGTAGCTAGATTAGAATCTATTAGATTATTGTTATCTTTTGCATGCCATAAAGATTTTAAACTCTTTCAAATGGATGTAAAAAGTGCGTTTTAAACAGAGATGTTGTTGAGGAAGTTTATGTTTCTCAACCTCCGGGTTTTATAAATGAAAATTTTCCAAATCATGTTTTCAAACTTAAGAAAGCACTTTACGGTTTGAGACAAGCTCCTCGAGCTTGGTATGACTGTCTAAAAAACTTCCTTTTGGATTTGGGTTTTAAAATGGGAGAAGTTGATTCTACATTATTTGTTAAGAATTCGAATAATGATATAATTTTAGTTCAAATTTATGTTGATGATATCATTTTCGGTGCTACTAACTTCACTCTTTACAAAGAGTTTTCTAATGTGATGAAGGATCAATTTGAGATGAGCCACATGGGTGAGCTCAAGTATTTCTTAGGTCTCCAAATTCGCCAAATGAACGATGCAATCTTCATCCACCAAACCAAGTACACGGTGGAGTTGCTAAAGCGATTTGGAATGGAGAATGCCTCCGGGAAGAAGACTCCAATGAGCACGACTACACATCTCGATAAAGATACGGGCGGCAAAGATGTAGACATTCGTCTATATCGAGGTATGATAGGTAGTTTATTATATCTTACCGCAAGTAGGCCCGATATTATGTTTGCCGTATGTGTATGTGCTCGTTATCAGTCTCAACCTAAGGAATCTCACTTAGTAGTGGTAAAACGTATTTTCCGTTATTTAAGTTACACACTTGACTTTGGATTATTTTATCCAAAGTCTAGCACATATGAGTTAATCTCATATAGTGACGCAGATTATGCAGGATGCAAATCCGACAGGAAAAGTACTAGTGGCACTTGCCATTTTATAGGAAATTCTCTTGTCTCTTGGTTTTCCAAGAAGCAGAATTCCATATCACTTTCAACCACTGAGGCGGAATATATTGCCGTCGGTGCCGCATGTGCTCAGGTTCTTTGGATGAGACACACTCTTAAAGACTTTGGTATAAACTGTGATACTTGCCCTATCATGGTGGACAACCAAAGTGCAATATGTCTCTCTAAGAATCCGGTACACCATTCCCGTTCTAAACACATAGATGTCTATCACCATTTCTTAGATGATCATGTTGCTAAAAAGGACATCATATTAGTGTACGTTGAAACCCAGAAGCAAATCGCCGATATTTTCACGAAACCACTCAAGGAAGACTCCTTTGTGCGGTTACGTCGAGAATTGGGGATTATGGGTGAATCCGAGGTTTAGGATTCATACTTTTCAATAATCTTGCATGCTATTAAATTTCTTTATATATGCTCATGCTAGATTAGTTGAGATTTTTCTGGATTTTTGGTTGAATTTTCGGAATTTATGCTCGAAATATTCATGAACGTCAAATTTAAGATTTTCGATGTTTAATGGGGTAGTATAATGATTAATGAGAGTATTACGATGTTTCGTCCAAGTGCGATTAGGAGAGAACTCAAAATTTCAAATTCTAAAATTTTTGAACTCTGTTAGTCGATTCATGTTCATTGACTGACCGACTAGATCATCATCTAGTCGGTCAGTGAATGAACTCAGACTGACTAACTCATGCCCTAAATTTGGCTTCAGTTACTGTTTGCACTTATTCGGTTCAAGCTCATTGGCCGACCGACTAGATCGTCATCTAGTCGGTCAGCGCTTGAACTGTGACCGACTAAATACATCGGGGACTGCTTGGTCTTTTCGCATTCCGGTCGACTTAATCAGCCCCGCACCGACTAATTTTCATTCTAGTCGGTGTGAAATATCTTCTCAGCCAAAATCCCCCGAAACCCTTCGACTTCCTCCGTCAAGTTCGTCGATTCCGGCCGTTTTTTCGACCATCTCCGGCCGTGGATCTCTCCCATCTTCATCCTAGGGTAAAGCTCCCACTCTCCTAGGGTTTGATCTCAGCTTTTAGGCCTAGGGTTTCATCGAATTCATTCGGTTTAGGGTTTGTGTTAGGATTTAGATTTCGATTTCTAGTTTGATTTCGTGCGTGTCTCGTCTCGATTATGGCAAAGACACGCATCCCGATCCGACCCTCGACTCCGTCACCTATGACCATAGAGTCGCCTCATACGGACCCCCCGCAACCTAAACACCGATCAAAATCGACCCATCCATCGTCTTCCTCGCCTCCTCTTAAGAAGAAGAGGACGGCGACCGCCAAGCCTAGATCTCAGTCTAAGCCTAGGAAACAGCCCGTGTCTCCTGCTTCATTCCGTGCTCCCACTCCTCCTGATGACTCCGACACGGAATATATTCCAGAGTCCGAGCATAGTGCTAGGGCTCCTACTCCTCCACATCGATCTAGCACTCGTCAACCTAAGGGGAAGGCTCCCATGCCAGTTGGTGGTGTCGATATATCGCTATGTCGCGATGACCCGATGTGTCTCGCGGCATACAATCGTATCGAACACTGTCCGCTGTTATTGGAGCACTTCGTTCAGTTCTCCGACTTCCCTCACCTTGCCGATCTTCTTTTGTCTAGTGGTCTCATTGATTATCTTCGCTTTGACCCTAAGGCGAATCCACACCCGTACCCCCGTCTAGTCAAGCTTTTCTACGCGAACCGTGTTCGCGGTCAGTATGACGAGATCCATTCCATTGAGACGACTGCCTTTGGGACACCGATAGTCCTCACGGCAGAAATCTTAGGGGATTTGATAGGTGTCTCCTCGTCTGGCCTTCTTCCATCCGATATCTCTGTCGATGACATCTCTTCTCTTGACCAGGTCATGCTTGCCGAGATTTTTCATGAGATCCCTCCTGCCATGATTGGCGTCCCATCCAAATCTTTTAAGCCGAATGCCTGGGTCTTGAATCTTATCTTGAAGTCGTGCCTCCTTCCGAAGTACGGCTCATCTAGCTTACCCTCCCAGCCATTCCTCAAACTCATTTACGCCATCTTCATGGGGACCGAGATCAATTGGGCACGGATTATTCTTGACAAGATGGACTCCTTCGAATGTATTCGAAAGTCCACCAAGTTAGCCCACATTCCATACACGTGCCTATTGACTCTCGTCTTCTGTCACTTCCGGGTCCCTCTTCCTCCCAATGATGAGCGTCCTCTTGGTCCCCCTCTGAATGCGACGGCCGTCAAGAAGTCTCTTGCGGTGCTTCGTCACGTTCAGAGGACGACTCCTTCTGCCTCTGCTTCAGCTGCTCCTCCTCCTACTCCTACTCTCGCTGAGCTTGCACGTTCGTTGAGATGTGTGGAGTCTCATTGTGCTCGTTCCGAGGAGATGCTCGATCGCATCTGCTCTCGCATGGGCATTGAGATTCCTCCATCTGTTTCTGACGACAAGGAGATGGATGATACTGAGCTCGAGGAGCTTATTGGATCTGCTGTTCGTGCCCCAGAGGGTACGTCTGCTGCTGCTGCTACGTCTGCTGGTGCCCCCGAGAGCACACCTGTTGCCACCATTCCTCCGGTAGATACTTCGTCTGGTGCTCCCGAGGCCACTCCTGTTGCGACACTCCCATCTGTGGACACTCCTGCTGACCCAGTGACCACCACCCCTCCTGCAGAGCCTGCTGCTACTGCTGACCCTGCCTCTACCTCCTGAGCTTGCTTGGAGGACTCTCCCTATGCACTTTGGATGATATATCTTGTAGTGAGAGTGTGGGTTAGGATAGTTTGGGTGGTTATGTTTTTCATGATGTATTTTGATGTATACATGTTTTGATGATACACTTGTGATGTATGCTCATTTTGATGTCCGCTGTGACATTTGTTGTATGATGTGCCCCGATCTGAGGATCGTTTATATTATGTATGTTGTCAGATGTATCCATTTTGTCATATATATATATACACACACACACACATCGTGTTGCCATTTACTTCCGTGTGCACATTTTATACATTATTTTGTTTGTCTCTGATGTTGACTTCGTCGCTCGACGAATTTCTTGATTTAATAGAAATTATTTCTATGAAAACATAGAATTGTTTTCCATGCACTTAATTCATCGAGAATGTTGATATTGGAGAGTATATTCCATAACTCAATTCGTGAAATTAATTTGAGTTTTGATGATTTTATTTTCGATTTTCGACTATGGTCTCGTTGGCACGCTTTAATTTACGTCGTATTTTCCTTTGGTGTCATTTGGACCGTGGTCTTATTCTACGACTCCTGTGCTTTTATATTTTAGCCATTGTTGTTGTCGTTGATCTCTTCCCGCTCTTTTTGCTAATGCAAAAGGGGGAGAGAATTAATAATGACGATGTGCTAATTGATTATTCAAAGCAATTTACCGTGAATCTAATTTGATATGTTAGATTCAGGGGGAGTTAAGATATAAAAATGGATTTCAAATCCGGTGTTTCAATAATTGATTCACATTTTATACTTTACTCGTCTGCTTGATGCTTAAGATTATTATTTAATTTGGAATTAACGTGTCATCAATGCAGGGGGAGTAAGTAAATTTCATTTGAATCATTATTTTTGATTATTATTTATGTTGGTTTGTCATCATCAAAAAGGGGGAGAATGTTGAGTATTGATTCCCCGGATTTGGTTTTGATGATGAACAAACATAAATATCGTGAGCTAACTCTTTGTGAGCGCAGTTATGGAGATCGTCGCCAAACTTCTATGAACATCTAAAGCGACGTCTCAAGACTTCTCAAAGCACGTGATCGTATGCTTGAAGCTTCGTTGAAGCTCAAGGACCATTATTGAAGTCATGAAGATTCGATTGAAGCTTTTGAAGACGGTTCGTCAAGTTTATTTTATGTCTTCTAGCTTCTTTTCGTAGAATGTTAAGCCTTGAGTAGAACTTATGTTTTAATCTTCATAACGCTCATATCTTAGAGCTAGGATCTTATTAGAAGCCCATACAAACTTTCCCGAAGCTTCGTGCTTCGATTCGCGGCTTCTTGTGCATGTTAGTTGGTTCAAGAAGAAGAACCAACCGACTAGATGGCAATCTAGTCGGTCGGCAAAGCTTCTTGAACCGACTAGAATGCCTTCTCAATTTCTAGCTCACTTACTGTTTACAGTTAGTCGGTCAAAGAAGGTTCACCGACCGACTAGTTGGGAAACTAGTCGGTTAGGAATCCTTCTTAGACCGACTAGTTGAGCTTCTACTGTACAGCCTAAGTTACTATTTATCGTTAGTCGGTCAAAATACATTTGTCGATCGACTAGTTGATAAACTAGTCGGTCAGCATTTGCTCTTAGACCGACTAATTCATCTTGAGTTCAGCCTTCACTATTTCGCCTCTTAGTCGGTCAAAGTTGACTCACTGACCGACTAGTTGTGAAACTAGTCGGTTGACAAGTCTTCTTGGACCGACTAGTTATTCATTCCATGAACTTCATCTTTTGGCTGTTCACCTCTTAGTCAGTTCATGTTGTTTCACCGACCGACTAGTTGATGAACTAGTCGGTCAGTGATCCTTCTTTGACCGACTAGTCTGCTTCAGAATAGAGCCGTTGGAGCATTAAATGCCACAAATTTTGCTCTCTCTTTCCTCTATCCTATATATACTTGGAGTGCTGCATTCATAGCATTCAAGGCTAATATTTATTGAAGTTTAGAGAATCAAAGAGAATCATTCATTCTCATTCAAAGCTCATTCATTTCCAAAGAATCTCTCTCCCACTCTTACTTCCAAAGAGAGATTCACATTGATTGTAAGCCATTCAAGCCAAGAGCTTGATCCAAGGCCACCAACATCTTCCTAGCCCTCCATAGCTGATCTACATCTTGGAGCTAGGGTTTGGTGCCTTCATCTTCCCCAAAATCCGTTTTGGCCTAATTCGTAAGTATACTCAAGGCATAGGATTTTGTTGGTAAGAATTTCGTATTTCATTTACTTCGATATTGTAAGTGTTTTACTCTCGGTTGTGAGAGTTTGTTTGTGATCCCGGGTTGTGGGAGTCACATTTTGATTTGTGTATGATTTGATCTTTTAGAGGTTTCTACAAGTATTTCATAGTACAAATTTGAGTTAGAAGTTTCTAACTCAAGTATCCGGAGGGGATCCGAGTGTTTGGGACGTAGGATCACCGGGAACAAGTCGGGGAGACTTGGGTGGATCCGAACCCGTTATATCGTCTGTTTGCGATTGCATTTCTTTGTTGTCTATATTTACATTTCCGCATATTTCCGCATTGTTGGTTGAGTTTGCAAGATAATTAGGAATTATCCTCTTAATTATTTTAAAGTACTATTCACCCTCCCTCTAGTACTTGTGCAGTAGCTTCGTAGGGCATTACATCCACCAGGGGCATTAAGCCTTGTGTAGTAAGCCTCTGGCGCTCTTTCGGGTCCGCTTCTCGGAGCGGGGTTCCTGGGGGCGAGGAACCCCCTCAGTGGGTCAGTGGGTCTTGCCCTCGAGGGCCTCCTTGGTCGTGCCCTTAGGGGCGGTCTTGATTACGCCCACTGAGGCGGTCCTGATCACGCCCCTGGGGGCAGTCCTCCTGCCCCGGTCGGACATTAGGTCGTGCATCGACACATGTGACCTCCTTCATCGTCTCCAAATCCTCTTCGCTTAGCATGAACTTCTCTGCTCGGGAGAAGAGGGTGTCGAGGTTGCCAGGCGAATCATGGAGCAGCAATTTGAGTAGACTCATATTTGCCAGCCCCTTCTTGAGGGCCTCCATGACGAGCTCATCTCCGTAGCTCATCAAGCTGAGTCTTTCTTCATTGAAGCGTTGTGAGAATTTGCGGATGGTCTCCCCCTCCTTCTGGAATACCATGAACATACAGTTCGACGCCTTCCTCCTTCTCTGCCTGGCCAACAATTGCTGCCAGAACTTGCGGGAAAGGTCACCGAATGAATCGATGGAGCGGTTGGGCAAACCGTTGTACCACTTCACGGCCGACTTCTTCAAGATCGTCTGGAAAGCTCGGCAAAGGAGGACGTCATCTGCTCCGTGGATCTCCATCACTCCCCAGAATCGCTGCACATGTTCTATGGGATCGCCCAAACCATCATACAGTTCAAATTGAGGGAGCTTGAACCTACGGGGTACTTGGGTTGAATCACCCTCATGGTCAGCGGGTTGGCCTCTTCGGGGTAGGGGGAGGCATTGGCGACCTTCGGGAGACATTACGGCCGCCTTGGAACTATCGCCTCTGGTTGGAACCTCCAGATGAGCCACCTCGATGCTCAGAGGAGTTCCTCTCTCGCTCCTTGGAGGTCAGGCTTCGGTCGTGGCTCCATCGCCATCGGTCATTGCGCCTAGGAGAGCGGCGTTCTGACTGGTGAGAACTTCTGCTCCGGTGGGAGCGTCCTTCTCGTCTCGGGCTCCGTAATCTCCCGCACTGGTGGCTTTCAGCAACGCGGTCCACCCTGGGACATTCTCGTACTATTGGGGCCGACGCCTCTAGGACTCCTCGGCTCCCCTCCTGTAGCCTCTTCCTCATGGCGATGATGAGTCGGGGCTGTCGGACAGCTGCTTCTTTGTTGAGTCATTGTTGTAAAGCGGCTCCTCCTCATCGTCGAACTGCTTCTGCAGAGCGGCCGCCTCCTCTTCGTCGAGCCGCCTTCGTTGAACGACCGCTTCTTCTTCAAATTGGGGGAGGAGGTCCCGCCTCATGTTATGGGGCCTAGAGGGGGCCTTCGGACGGAGGAGGCCTTGTGGGTCTAGCAGCAGTCCAACTCTCCATCATCTTGGTTAAGGCTTCAATGTTCTGGTAGACACCGAGGGCCGCGGCTTGAATGACAACGGCCGACCCCTCAATGGGAAAATCCAGCGGGGGAGTCCTTCCAGGAGAGCGGGGCTCCTCGGCTATGTGCATCTTGCCATGATGGGAACCGCGGTAACTGCGTGTGTGGTCTGACATGGGTGTAATCCTAGGTTCCCACAGACGGAACCAATTGTTGCGGGTCAAGTCCGCCTAACAATAGAATTTGTTCAAGGGGAATCAGGGGTACAATGATTACAATTAGTTGGGTTGTAGAAGAGGCTAATGCGCATTATGATGTGCTTTGCTGGCAAATGATCCAAGGTCGCTGATCTCTCACTGATTGGTGGCCGATCGTTCGCCGATTGGTCACCGATCGCCTGTTGGAGGGCCGAGCTTCCTACGAAAAGAAAAGCTCGTCAGAAAGGCTGGGTTGGCTGTCAACGCGTACCCTCTCCGATGGTTAAGTCAGTAAATGACTCTTTTCGGAGTAGGTCGGACACACTGACTGATCTTAAAGAAGATCAGCTTTGCGTGGCGAACTTAAATGGGAGGCACAGATATATGGACGATATCCAATATTGTTGTATTGAATGTAAGTTTATGATTTCAACTAACCAACCCCCTCATTGGTGGCTAGTGGGGGTATTTATAGTGTCGAGAGTCGATTGATCGCCGTCTAATCAACTGCCACTTCTACTTAGCTAGAGCATTAGTGGGGACGCGATTGGTCGACGAGGGTCAGAGATATTTATCGAACCGCCTCAACCTAGCATTAAATGGGTGTCAGAGAGTGTCAGAGATATTTGCGTATTAATGGAGATGCGACGGGCGACCATCAGTTCTCGTTCTTAACCATGGCATTAGTTGGGCGAAGGTGGCCCTACGTCACCATGTCAGAGATATTTGTGCCTGGTAGGTCTCCCCCAGAGTGAGCCAAGCTCGGCGTCCGAGCTTGGCATCCCAAGTCTTTCTCTGGCCGTGCTTCTTGTGTGGAGAGTAGGCAAGCTTCTTCTTCGCTAGGCTAGCGAGCCTTCTGCTCGATCAGCCGATGAGCTCTTCTCTTTACTCTGTTGACGAGCTTGCCACTCAGCAAGGCGAGCTTCCCAGTGTCGGAGCGAGCTTCCCTTTCGAGCTTGTTCTCATTCTGGATGGTCGAAGAGCTGTTCGCTTGGGCTTCAACTATTTGAGCCTTTATTCTCTGGGCTAAGACCGCAACAATCTTATAACAATTTAGATGATTAATTTGGAAAGGGTGAAGGTGGTATTTTAGGAAAAAAGTAAAGTATAAATGTAGTTTCTTCTGAAATTTAGCCTTTGTCGTGAACGAGAAACAGGTTTTGGAGAAGGTTGAGGCTAGGAAACCCCTAGCCTCCTTTATATAGTATTCATAATGGTTACTCATGTGGGTGGATACCCAATAGGCCCAATGGGTCCTATTCATAACACTTCCCCTTATCCAACCAACGTGGTATACTCGACTTATGAATACTGAATGATTCATTAGTGCTAATGAGTATCTTAAAGGGTGGATACTTCTAGATCCAAGTTAGGGGTAACTGCCTCGTTAAAACCCTTAGCTATGGAAAACCCTGTGGGAAAAAACCGATAGCGAAGGGAAAAGATTACATCACTCCATAACTTCCCCTGATTTGGGGATGTGTCGAGGGGTGGATACTTCTGGATCCAGAGTCAATGTGGTTGCCTCATTAAAACCTTGACTATGTAAAACCCTGTGGGAAAAACCACTAGCCAAGGAAAAAGAGTACAACTCTACAGTTGACTCCCCCTTATCTGATCAAGCTTCAGGCTTGCAGATATCCTATATATCTATACATTAATCTCCTATGTGTCTATACATCCATCTCATCTACAACATTCCGAAAGCAAAAGTAAAGTACAAACATCACTCATCTATACAAGTTTCACTTATATAAGGCAGTAGCTGAAACCAAAGGAGCGCTGCGAACTTGGTAGACAGCTCCACGTCTCAGTCGTCATTGTCTGCAAAGGTACTTCAAGACCTGGATTTGTATGTTCTTGAACTGCTCCTTGGGTGATGAGCTTCTCGGGATGGTAGAAGGATGTAGACTTGGGAGGATTCTGTGTAGATCTTCAGGAGGTGGACGTCCCTTTTATACTATTCATCGCGATGATCTGTAACCTGCATATGCAAATACATTTAACATGGAGGATATTTCCTCGACCCTTGGAGATAGCGCAGAAGCTACATATCTCAGGTCCAGTGGTGCGCTGTAGGCACTGCATTTGTACCTGGCTAATAGCTATACTGCTAACGCCCAAAAGAGACGCATGCAGTTGACCAGGTAAAAGAGTGTTCCAAAAACACTTAAGGTACTTCTGGACCTTGTATATTCTTCCCCTCTTCCAGCTAACGGAAAAGGGTCTTTTAATGTATATCCATACAACCAAATAGGTGTATTTAGTGGAGAATGATTTTAATGTTTCTTCATCAATCGTCATTGTATGAAGTTTTCATCTTCGGGATGATTAATTAATGTCATCTTCAGGATGATAGTTCATCTTCAGGATGATTAATGTCATCTTCAGGATGATAGTTCATCTTCAGGATGATTGTATTCTGTAAGCCAAGAATTTATGCCTAGCTAGGACTTTTATATCATATCATATCTGATAGATAGGCTTTAACAGATATTTCGGTATTTTCTCTTCAGGAGATCCGATAATATTTTGAGTTATTAAAATAATCTCAATTCTTTTAATTTGCTCTCTTAAGAACAATACTGTTTTTAAGAGGTGCAAACAACAACCTTTTAGTATGAGTCCTTTAAGGATCTTCGTCTAGGTTGTCTTTCCTTTAATATATGTCTCAAAAAGAAAGGAAAGTAAAGAAAAAATTTGTACATGCAGTTGAAGAAATTTTATATCGGTAATGTTGTCACATCCAATAGCAACATCAACCAAATATTCCGTCTTTTTGCCATTCGTTGGGTTACGCCTTGACATAAACCAGTCGATGCATCAGATTCATCTTGTAAGTGAGTTCAGCTCATCTTACTTGATTACTTCCTGGTTTGAGCGATTTATACCTCTAAAGCTATAGTAAATTAAAATGCTTATAGCTAACGATTTTATTTTAATTCTCCTTCAATACTCAGTTATCCCACAGGATTTGATATCATTTTTGATATCAGGACTTCATTTCCATACACCTCATATTTCATAAGTGAGTCCAGCTCACCTTATTATTGCCTCATTCCACATTATTATAATTTGGCCAAATCTCTATCTTTGCTTCAGGCAAAGCAGAGTTGTGGAATCGATATTTTATATTTAACTGGAAAAGTGAAATATGAGAGAATTAGTCGACAAAATGTGTTCTTTCTTGTCCAAAACTCACCCCGTACGTACTATAAACATTTGATTTCTGTAACGACCACTTTCCGTTGTACGTTGTTCGTGCACGTGCTTTTGACCGTGCACGTGTTTGTTTTAGACTTTGATTGTTTGTGAACACTTTCGTGTGATATGCCATTGTGAACGTCTCTGAGAATGTTAAATAGTGGCGCTATTTTGGAACGACGTTTCTCGAGTCGTTTTCCCACAATTTAAACTTATTCGATGAGACGCGGCGATTTTCACTTTTGACGGGAGACGTTTCTATTTTTAAATTAATTTCGGCCAAATAAAATTTATTTGAATTTTAAACATTTTAAAGAATTTTTGAGCCAATTTCCAGCTCATTTGGACCAAGTCAAATCCTTGGGCGAGTTGGAGAAGTTGAGATTTAAATTTTAAATTATTTTAAACTTCTAATCCTATTAGATTTAGCCCTAGACCAAGTCAACCCATCTACACTATATAAACAACCCCTAGGAAGACCCATTTTCGCAAGAAATTAACCCTAGCCTCTTCCAAAACCCAAATTTGACGTTGCGACGAATCGTCGCAACGTTGCGACGTTCAGCCCCCGCACCGACCGAAGAAATCTCGCCCGTTCCCCCGCTCCGACCGCTAGCCACCCCCGCACCCAACCCCGCTCCGCATCGCTGCAGCAGCCGTCGCCCCGTTCCCTCGGTCTGACCGAGGCCTTGTCTCGCATCCGCTTGTCGCCCCGCTCCGCACAGCGCTCCGCACCAACCCCCGCTTGTCGCCCCGCTCCGCACCACACCCGACCGACCCGCTGCTCCGCACCGACCGGTGTTGCAAACGTTGCAACGTTGCAACATCGCCCCGCCGCGCATCCAAGCGCCTGACCGAGGCTCCCTCCCGCACTGACCGAAGGAAGCCCTCGCACCACAGCCACCCCGCAGCCGCTGCACACCCCAAAACGTCGCAGCCCCGCATTCTCAGCGCACGACCGAGGGTTTCTCCCGCATTTGCGGGGTACGACCGAGAGTCGTTCGTCGCAACCCCGCACCCGTCGCACCGCTTGCCACCGTGGGCCCCCCAAGTTCTCCAGAGGTATTGTGGGTCCCCCAAAGGTCCCTAGGACTACTGTGGGCCCCACCTAGGTGCGTTCTTTTCGACGACTTGCCGCGTACGACGTCGTCGCACGTTGAAGCCGTCGTCGCACGTGCGAGCTTTGGAATCTGGAATCGTCGCCCCGGTTAATTGCTCTGAAATTTCCAGCGAGGAATCTAATTGGAATCTAGACCTGGAGCGCGATCTTTTATTCCAACCCCCGGCGTCGCTACCCGACGCCGGTGTAGCTTTCGCGTCGTGTTAAGGTAACGCTTTGCACCCCTAGGACCCCAAACCCAATTGCATGTTAATCAAGACTAAAATCAGTATTTTTAAAGTATTTTAAATGTTTTAAATTCACTAATGAAGATTAATAATATGGACTTTAGGCCAGTGGACTTGTGCACATAGGTTGTTTGTGACTTGTGGACTTTTGGGCGGTGTTTTTCAGACGTCAGATTTGCATGCAAGTGAAACTGCCAACTCTTGTGTAGGGCCATGTTTTTAGGCCACTTCCTTGTTCCTAGCGTAAAAGAGACTAGTCAGTGAAATGATAGCTGGCTAGACGCCTACTTGATCTAGTTTGACAACGAAACTAGATCCGTCACCTAATTGATCTAGCTTGACAACGAAGCTAGATACAACCCTTAAAACTTGTTGTTCATGCATACTAAACTGTCACGTTTACTTTCCTTACCTGTACGCCTTACTACTTGTCATGTCATGTCATCCATGCATTGAATGTCGCATTGGTAGCACACGCTACAATACTTGTACTTGTACTCCCTTGTCTGGCTAGGTGCACCCCTAGAACAACAAGATAAAACACTTCCTGGCTCGTGTTCCAGAAGCGAGCATTCCCGTTCGGGGGTAAGGCCCTGGCTCGACACACGTGGAGGGGTAGGGATAAACGTTCGCTTGAGCTTAGGAGTGGCCTGATCAGCCCTCTAGCCAAAAGACGGAATCTCTGTGCATGAGGTGCTTACTTTTCTTGTCTTGTATTTGTCTTGAGAATGATTCATGCAATACTTGTCATCCATGCCAAGTTTAAATGCCATGCTTGTACTTTACTTTACTTTACTTTACTTGTTGCACTCATACTTTAAACTGCCATGTCATTGCATTCATGCTAGAACTGCTAGGTTGTTTTACCTACTTTCAGTTTCCTTGCACAAGTCTCTTGTAGACTTGCTGACATGTGCCCCTTGCTCTTTTGGGTGTCACATGTTAGACCCTGAGCCAGAGACCGTTGCTAAGTACGTGTTGTGTTGCTGACGCTGAGTCTGAGTCCATGACTGCCCAGGAGGATTTTGGTGGACACCGGTGACCATTCTTTGAGTCTTTGTTGAGCTTTATTTTGTTTTAGGCTTTTTGTTAGTTGTTGGTGCGTAGCACCTTTGTTTGTACGATGTACTTTTGTTGGCCATGTTTAGGCCTTTAGGCTCCCTTTTATTTCAGCCTGGTGGCTTTTCTGCGATGTTGGAATTTATATTTATGGATATTCTGAGATTATTCTTTTGTCTCATTTCATTATTATTATCTTGTTTCGCTCGCGTTGCAAGGACCTGCAGTTTTAAATTTGATTGACGCTTATCAGACTTGCAGCTTTGTAGCTTCAAGTCTGAGCGGACCTTCTCACGCTTCGCCTCCATATTTTTGGGAAGCGGGGCGTGACAGGTTTTGTTGGTGGCCCATGCAGGTCCGTCTTGCAATTGCGAATTAACGAAACAACGATAATAACGGAATGTCCATTAAATAAATTGCAACATCCAGTCGTTTTCTTACGACACTAGGTGGTAAGAAGGCTTAGTTAGACGTCTGTGCTTGCTAGTTAGAGGCCTCTGATTGTTAGTTAGACTCCCTGTCAGCAATTGATCGTCGTAGGAGTTACCTTAGTGGTTAATGCCTAACCCTGACCATATTAGGCTTCTAGAATTTCTTTTAGTCGTTCGCTTGGGTTCATCGATTTCGGGCCAAGCTGAACGCATTTCTTTACAGTCTAGCCCCTTAGAAGGTCTTAGCGCCTAGTTCCTAATCTTTAGTTGGTCAACCGTAGGAGTTTTCCCGTAGACTCTTCTGATTCATATCCTAGACGTATGAATGTTTCGATCTCCGACCAATTTCCTTGCCTCGATTCACGAGATCGCCTCATGACGATCGTCGTCAATTTTCGAACCCCTCCATTACGAACCTTGAAACTCTTGAAAGTATTTTTTTTCGACTTCCTCCTTCCCGGAGTTTAACCTTGTCCCAAATTTTAATGCATATATACTTATACTTCATTCCCCCTTCATTGATTTAAAAAAAAAAATTTAAACCTTTTGTCGGAAATTTTGAACTCTAGCTTATAATATTTTTCCAGCTTATATTTTTCGTACCTATGTAAATGTGTTGTCCCCTCGTATATTAATTTTATTCTGGACAGTACTTTTTGCTTTGCCCAATTCGATTATAATTTTCCTTCTTATTTGTGTTATACGAATGACACGTCGTGTTTACTTTAATATACTTTCAAGACACATGGAATTTCAGCTTTCAGCAAGTTGGTTTTTGCTCGTCGTTCTCGCTATTTCAGAATTTTTGCAAAATTACTATTTTCATAACCTCTTCCTGCTTTAGACCCTCCCTGATTTGATTTTAAAGACTTGCTATTCGATTTCGATAGTTCTACTACTAAGTTAATATTATCTTTCCGTGCACCATACATACTTTCAATTATTTTTATATCCGTACCAGACTTGTTGTGCTCGTATATTAAGAACCTTGCGTAAATCAGTTTTTTTCATTTTTGGCAAACCCTGGTTCTCTAAAAGCAGTTTCAAATTGATCATTTTAAAATTTTCCATAGCCTAAAGTTTTGAGGCATTTAACATGAGTTTAAATTCTTCCGTTACTTGACTTCATTCTTTGACTTTCAAAAACTTTTGACAACATTGTATTAACTTACTAACGTATAAGATTTCTAAAACCTCGTCCTTAATATTCGTGTAAATGATTTTACTTCCTCTTACATTGATTTTATATAAACCAATAAAACATTTTCTCTTATTATGAATATTCGACTCAAACTTATTTCAACTCGCTTTATCGATCTTCAAATATTTTATACAGATGAGGAATTCCAATTTTTTTGAAGTACAACAGTTTTCAATTTCGCGTATTTTAGCTTATGCTATTCACGCTATTTCCCTTTTCTGTATCCCATTTAAGCATCACTACATTTCCTTTTCCTTCAACCTAAACATCACCATTGAGCCAATGTTTTCCCTAACCAAGCCGTCTCCTTGTATTTGTCCTATCTGAACTCGTGCTTATCGATCCTTCCCTCGTCACGCTTTCGACCTCCCTCTATTGCTTAGGCTTTAGTGCTCGTCAATGTCTGTGTCAACTCTAAGTTGTTAGTAGACCCTTGGACCTTGGTGAGGTGTCGTTGTGCACGTACCTAACTCGTGTACGTGGGCTTGAATGAGAATTCCCATAGTATATTGGTGCTTGCCTATTGTGTGATATATATATATATATATATATATATATATATATATATATATATATATATATATATATATATCTATATTATAAAATAGGGATGTTATCAAGAGAAATTGGATAAGAGATATTGGAAAAGAGAAATTGGATAAGAGATATCTATATTATAAAAGAGGGATGCTATCAAGAGAAATTGGATAAGAGATATTGGAAAAGAGAAATTCGATAAGAGATATGTATATTATAAAAGAGGGATGTTATCAAGAGAAATTGGATAAGAGATATTGGACAAGAGAAATTGGATAAGAGATATCTAAATTATAAAAGAGGGATGTTATCAAGAGAAATTGGATAAGCGATATTGGAAAAGAGAAATTGGATAAGAGATATCTATATTATAAAAGAGGTATGTTATCAAGGGAAATTGGATAAGAGATATTGGACATGAGAAATTGGATAAGAGATATCTATATTATAAAAGAGGGATGTTATCAAGAGAAATTGGATTAGAGATATTGGACAAGATAAATTGGATAAGAGATATCTATATTATAAAAGAGGGATGTTATCAAGAGAAATTGAATATTGGACAATAGAAATTGGATAAGAGTGATGTTATCAAGAGAAATTGGATAAGAGGTATCTATATTACAAACGAGAGATGTTATCAAGAGAAATTGGATAAGAGATATTGGACAAGAGAAATTGGATAAGGGATATCTATTATATAAAAGACGGATGTTATCAAGAGAAATTGATAAGAGAATTTGGACATGAGAAATTGGATAAGAGAATTTGGATATCTATTATATAAAATAGGGAAATTGAATAAGAGAAAATATAAGAGATGATATTTTGAGGGATAAAAGAGGAGGTGAGGAATTTTGCACATACAACCCCGGTTTTTGTATTTTTGCCTATGGACCCTCCCCACACACACACCCACACTTTTTATTCTCACCCCTTCCGGCCATTTTTTTTTCTGTTCTATGAAGATTTTGAATCTTATCCTACGAGGACAAAGCTTTGTCCTACGTGGCAAGTTTGTCCTTGGTGGTAATGACAATTATGGGGGGACTTAAATTTTGGGGGAAAACTTAAATTTGTGGGGAAACTTGAAATTTTGTGGGAAAACATGAAATTTGGGGGAACTTGAAATTTGTGGGGGGGGGAACTCAGCCATTAAATAAACCGTGCCCTGTGGGCACGGGTAATGACTAGTATATATATATATATACTCGGAGTTATTCGTGATATTATGAAGTTGTCGTGGGTTAGGAGTTATAGATTTTTGTGTGGATAGCTATACTAGGGATGCCGGTGTGTATTAGAGTTAGCGTTGAAATATCTAAGTTGTGTATGTAGTAAGAGATACTTATAATGGTTGAAATAATTTGATTTGGTGAAGCTATGTGTATACTAGGTGTACGTATGGTCAAGAGAGTAGGCCTATTGAGTGACCCATATGTTAGTACGTGTGAGTATGTGCGCGTAGGTAGATATATATTGTGCTTGGACGTAGGAAGTTATGTTTCGTTGCATGAGTATATAAGTGATATACATATGGTAGTAGGGTTATAATTTTGATTGGTATTGTTTGCTTTCGCGGGATGTTGCATGCGTGCATACCGTGAGGTATACACGACTATTGCACATCTTAATTATGTACGTATAGATGTGTTAGTATACTAATTATAGGCAGTAGGCTATGGTGTGAATATATATATGTTACATGGGTGTGACTATACGATGAATACGTATGCATGTATTAGGGAGTGTATTATAAATATGTGGGTGCTGATGTCTGTAATGTTATTAGTATGGTATATAAATTGATTTAACTATGTGGGTATTGCCTGACTAAATATTAAGTGTGATTGATTTATGGAAAGTATATGGTTGTATTGGTAGACGTATATATACGGGAGTGGTATTGGTATAGGTATGAATGTCGTGTTACGTATATAGAATATTCTGATATATGTATTGAGTCTCACTCAAGCTTGAGTGGGTATACTCTAAGTATATTGAATGTATGTTTGTAGTTTGAATATAGCAATGTTTGATGTATGTATAGTGATAGGAGTGTTTGTGCCTGGTTATGCTACTCACATGATTGTGGGTCGCTACGCCGGTATATAGTTATAGGTGCTGGTCTTGTGGTATAGTTATTTACTAAGGACTTGCTCGTGTGAACGTATGTGTACTAGCTAAAACTAGGTGTGTATGTGTGCTAGTTATATAATGGTATGATTGGTGTATGTAAATGAAATGTTAGCGTGTATGGGTGTGCACCATGCACGGGTAAGTATGTGCTTAGTTATAGGTATTGATGACTATGATATATGTGGCGTGTCGTAAATACAGTTGTAGGACCGTACGTGATGTGAATATATGGTGAACTATCTGCATGTATTTGAATGACTATATATTGTGAAACTATAGTAGTGGTGAATATATATATATATATAGTGAAACTTGACTTAAATTATGGTATGGTGTGACTACACGTGTTGATGTGTTTGGTGTTGGATGAATACTAGGGATTATTAGAGGGTAGTATACCCTTGATGTTTGTGCATAGGTAGCTACATATAGGTAGAGCAATGATTGTATTTGCTAAGTGTGAGATCATACTTATATGAGTACCTGAAATATTGTTTTGTGATTAGGAAGGTAGTAGTCATATGAGGGATGCATGCTTATACATATGATTGAAATACGTGTATGAGTTTGACTGACTATAATAGGTATAAATGTATAACGTACGTGAATATATATATATATATATATATATATATATATATATATATATATATATATATATATATATATATATATATACGTGTTGGTAGTATTAATGTTTGACTACTTAGTGCATATATAAGCACTTGTAATGACTATACCTGGTTGAATTATTATATGACTTGATTGGGGTAGTTACTAGAGCGCTTAGCTATATTAGAAAGTCCGAGGACGGACTTTATTCTAAGGTGGGGAGGATGTAACGACCACTTTCCGTTGTACGTTGTTCGTGCACGTGCTTTTGACCGTGCACGTGTTTGTTTTAGACTTTGATTGTTTGTGAACACTTTCATGTGATATGCCATTGTGAACGTCTCTGAGAATGTTAAATAGTGGCGCTATTTTGGAACGACGTTTCTCGAGTCGTTTTCCCACAATTTAAACTTATTCGATGAGACGCGGCGATTTTCACTTTCGACGGGAGACGTTTCAATTTTTAGTTTCGTCGTCCGACGTCAAAATTGAGATCCGTCTTCTTAGTTAGCTCCCTTTCGTCATCACGATCACCCCGATATTTATTTTATAATTTTTGGAGCTTATTTGACCACTTTTATATTTTTAGCAAGCTTTAAAATATTTTTAATAATTAATTTTTAAATTAATTTCGGCCAAATTAAATTTATTTGAATTTTAAACGTTTTAAAGAATTTTTGAGCCAATTTCCAGCTCATTTGGACCAAGTCAAATCCTTGGGTGAGTTGGAGAAGTTGAGATTTAAATTTTAAATTATTTTAAACTTCTAATCCTATTAGATTTAGCCCTAGACCAAGTCAACCCATCTACACTATATAAACAACCCCTAGGAAGACCCATTTTCGCAAGAAATTAACCCTAGCCTCTTCCAAAACCCAAATTTGACGTTGCGACGAATCGTCGCAACGTTGCGACGTTCAGCCCCCGCACCGACCGAAGAAATCTCGCCCGTTCCCCCGCTCCGACCGCTAGCCGCCCCCGCACCCAACCCCGCTCCGCATCGCTGCAGCAGCCGTCGCCCCGTTCCCTCGGTCTGACCGAGGCCTTGGCTCGCATCCGCTTGTCGCCCCGCTCCGCACAGCGCTCCGCACCAACCCCCGCTTGTCGCCCCGCTCCGCACCACGCCCGACCGACCCGCTGCTCCGCACCGACCGGTGTTGCAAACGTTGCAACGTTGCAACATCGCCCCGCCGCGCATCCAAGCGCCTGACCGAGGCTCCCTCCCGCACTGACCGAAGGAAGCCCTCGCACCACAGCCACCCCGCAGCCGCTGCACACCCCAAAACGTCGCAGCCCCGCATTCTCAGCGCACGACCGAGGGTTTCTCCCGCATTTGCGGGGTACGACCGAGAGTCGTTCGTCGCAACCCCGCACCCGTCGCACCGCTTGCCACCGTGGGCCCCCCAAGTTCTCCAGAGGTATTGTGGGTCCCCCAAAGGTCCCTAGGACTACTGTGGGCCCCACCTAGGTGCGTTCTTTTCGACGACTTGCCGCGTACGACGTCGTCGCACGTTGAAGCCGTCGTCGCACGTGCGAGCTTTGGAATCTGGAATCGTCGCCCCGGTTAATTGCTCTGAAATTTCCAGCGAGGAATCTAATTGGAATCTGGACCTGGAGCACGATCTTTTATTCCAACCCCCGACGTCGCTACCCGACGCCGGTGTAGCTTTCACGTCGTGTTAAGGTAACGCTTTGCACCCCTAGGACCCCAAACCCAATTGCATGTTAATCAAGACTAAAATCAGTATTTTTAAAGTATTTTAAATGTTTTAAATTCACTAATGAAGATTAATAATATGGACTTTAGGCCAGTGGACTTGTGCACATAGGTTGTTTGTGACTTGTGGACTTTTGGGCGGTGTTTTTCAGACGTCAGATTTGCAGGCAAGTGAAACTGCCAACTCTTGTGTAGGGCCATGTTTTTAGGACACTTCCTTGTTCCTAGCGTAAAAGAGACTAGTCAGTGAAATGATAGCTGGCTAGACGCCTACTTGATCTAGTTTGACAACGAAACTAGATCCGTCACCTAATTGATCTAGCTTGACAACGAAGCTAGATCCAACCCTTAAAACTTGTTGTTCATGCATACTAAACTGTCACGTTTACTTTCCTTACCTGTACGCCTTACTACTTGTCATGTCATGTCATCCATGCATTGAATGTCGCATTGGTAGCACACGCTACAATACTTGTACTTGTACTCCCTTGTCTGGCTAGGTGCACCCCTAGACCAACAAGATAAAACACTTCCTGGCTCGTGTTCCAGAAACGAGCATTCCCGTTCGGGGGTAAGGCCCTGGCTCGACACACATGGAGGGGTAGGGATAAACGTTCGCTTGAGCTTAGGAGTGGCCTGATCAGCCCTCTAGCCAAAAGACGGAATCTCTGTGCACGAGGTGCTTACTTTTCTTGTCTTGTATTTGTCTTGAGAATGATTCATGCAATACTTGTCATCCATGCCATGTTTAAATGCCATGCTCGTACTTTACTTTACTTTACTTTACTTGTTGCACTCATACTTTAAACTGCCATGTCATTGCATTCATGCTAGAACTGCTAGGTTGTTTTACCTACTTTCAGTTTCCTTGCACAAGTCTCTTGTAGACTTGCTGACATGTGCCCCTTGCTCTTTTGGGTGTCACATGTTAGACCCTGAGCCAGAGACCGTTGCTAAGTACGTGTTGTGTTGCTGACGCTGAGTCTGAGTCCATGACTGCCCAGGAGGATTTTGGTGGACACCGGTGACCATTCTTTGAGTCTTTGTTGAGCTTTATTTTGTTTTAGGCTTTTTGTTAGTTGTTGGTGCGTAGCACCTTTGTTTGTACGATGTACTTTTGTTGGCCATGTTTAGGCCTTTAGGCTCTCTTTTATTTCAGCCTGGTGGCTTTTTTGCGATGTTGGAATTTATATTTATGGATATTCTGAGATTATTCTTTTGTCTCATTTCATTATTATTATCTTGTTTCTCTCGCGTTGCAAGGACCTGCAGTTTTAAATTTGATTGACGCTTATCGGACTTGCAGCTTTGTAGCTTCAAGTCTGAGCGGACCTTCTCACGCTTCGCCTCCATATTTTTGGGAAGCGGGGCGTGACAGGTTTTGTTGGTGGCCCATGCAGGTCCGTCTTGCAATTGCGAATTAACGAAACAACGATAATAACGGAATGCCCATTAAATAAATTGCAACATCCAGTCGTTTTCTTACGACACTAGGTGGTAAGAAGGCTTAGTTAGACGTCTGTGCTTGCTAGTTAGAGGCCTCTGATTGTTAGTTAGACTCCCTGTCAGCAATTGATCGTCGTAGGAGTTACCTTAGTGGTTAATGCCTAACCCTGACCATATTAGGCTTCTAGAATTTCTTTTAGTCGTTCGCTTGGGTTCATCGATTTCGGGCCAAGCTGAACGCATTTCTTTACAGTCTAGCCCCTTAGAAGGTCTTAGCGCCTAGTTCCTAATCTTTAGTTGGTCGACCGTAGGAGTTTTCCCGTAGACTCTTCTGATTCATATCCTAGACGTATGAATGTTTCGATCTCCGACCAATTTCCTTGCCTCGATTCACGAGATCGCCTCATGACGATCGTCGTCAATTTTCGAACCCCTCCATTACGAACCTTGAAACTCTTGAAAGTATTTTTTTTCGACTTCCTCCTTCCCAAAGTTTAACCTTGTCCCAAATTTTAATGCATATATACTTATACTTCATTCCCCCTTCATTGATTTAAAAAAAAATTTAAACCTTTTGTCGGAAATTTTGAACTCTAGCTTATAATATTTTTCCAGCTTATATTTTTCGTACCTATGTAAATGTGTTGTCCCCTCGTATATTAATTTTATTCTGGACAGTACTTTTTGCTTTGCCCAATTCGATTATAATTTTCCTTCTTATTTGTGTTATACGAATGATACGTCGTGTTTACTTTAATATACTTTCAAGACACATGGAATTTCAGCTTTCAGCAAGTTGGTTTTTGCTCGTCGTTCTCGCTATTTCAGAATTTTTGCAAAATTACTATTTTCATAACCTCTTCCTGCTTTAGACCCTCCCTGATTTGATTTTAAAGACTTGCTATTCGATTTCGATAGTTCTACTACTAAGTTAATATTATCTTTCCGTGCACCATACATACTTTCAATTATTTTTATATCCGTACCAGACTTGTTGTGCTCGTATATTAAGAACCTTGCGTAAATCAGTTTTTTTCATTTTTGGCAAACCCTGGTTCTCTAAAAGCAGTTTCAAATTGATCATTTTAAAATTTTCCATAGCCTAAAGTTTTGAGGCATTTAACATGAGTTTAAATTCTTCCGTTACTTGACTTCATTCTTTGACTTTCAAAAACTTTTGACAACATTGTATTAACTTACTAACATATAAGATTTCTAAAACCTCGTCCTTAATATTCGTGTAAATGATTTTACTTCCTCTTACATTGATTTTATATAAACCAATAATACATTTTCTCTTATTATGAATATTCGACTCAAACTTATTTCAACTCGCTTTATCGATCTTCAAATATTTTATACAGATGAGGAATACCAATTTTTTTGAAGTACAACAGTTTTCAATTTCGCGTATTTTAGCTTATGCTATTCACGCTATTTCCCTTTTCTGTATCCCATTTAAGCATCACTACATTTCCTTTTCCTTCAACCTAAACATCACCATTGAGCCAATGTTTTCCCTAACCAAGCCGTCTCCTTGTATTTGTCCTATCTGAACTCGTGCTTATCGATCCTTCCCTCGTCACGCTTTCGACCTCCCTCTATTGTTTAGCTGAGTGTACGCAACCACTGTTGCTAATTATTTATGATTTCCCATTTTTATCCAAAGTTACCACTAGTTTAAAAAATTGTGGTTGGATAATGACCATTTTTAGAGGATATATTGATGAGTACACCAAAGGTACATCATCAGTCCTATTAAGGGAGTGGACGAAGCCTATTTATATTCCTTAAATACTTTCAAGAGACCTAAAGGTCTTCATTATCTTTAATGATGATAGTATATCATCTTAAATTCCTTTGAGGAAGTTGGGAGAGTCAATGTCCATGTGAATGGAGATGATCTCATTATCATTTTCCCCTTTTGAATAGGACAATGAAAGTTTCACCCTTTTTGAAGAATCTTCGGGTTCGTCTGGTTGATGATGTCTTGCATCATTAATCCAGGGTGATATCGATCCAAAATTGGTCGATTCTGGACACTTCTGGTGTTCCAAAATAATTCCTCTTTTTGAATTTATGTGGGACTTTTGAAAGGTCCATTAAAATGCTCAAGTTAATTTTGTCCGGTAATAGTTGAACTGTGTTCAAACTGTGAAGGATTACATCTTCACATTGACTATTGTGCGGATCATTATGGGACAAAGCTTCAGGCTTCATTTATTTCTTGAGTCATTAGGGATTTCGTTTTGACGAATATCCTTTGAAACTGTATAAGTTTCAGAGAGTATATGGCATCCTCATTTTATTTTTAGGGGTATTCAAGATAGCAAATCATTCGCAGTAAAATAAAATGTATTAAAACTACAAGAGAATAATACTGATGATTTTGTTAAGTCAACAAGTGACATAGTGTGATGTGTGCTCTTGAAAACATACAACAATAATCATGCTCATTAAGACTTATGTTATGATAACATATTAAATTTGATTTCAAAGTTTATTTGTCCTCGGGGAGTAGCTAAATATACATAAGGTCAATTAGACTTTCGTTGTTTAGACTAGATATGTATGTATTTTTATATGTCATAAGTTAATGCACATTCATGTTTGCAAAAACATTATGGCTCTTATCAGAACTTCTGGTCTGATATTGGCTTGCCATTGCTTACTCCATGTCGAGGTATATCATATCTTCCCTTTCTCATTTAATTCAAGACTTCCACTGTTTTAAGTTTTTCTTATTTTTATTTCAGGTCATGTTTGATCCTGAACTTCCCCTGATTTCAATATTCCTTATTTATAAAGGACAATGAAAATTAGTCTTGCTAAGGAGACATAAGCAGGTGTTTGAGCAAATTATTTTATACTTCCACTTTTCTAATTAATAAGAGACTTTTAAAAGTCTATTTGAATGCTCGAGTATAGCTTCAGGCCATTTTCTTGAGTCGTTCAAATTTTATGTGGATAGTTTATCATGCTCAGAGGGGAAAACAAATACGTGGCTACGAAATTTATAATTTCTCACTTATCTATTAAGTCACGACTTCGGGCGTACACATAAAAGTAAGGGGTAGATTCAAGAATCATACATTGTAAAGTGAGATGACTCTAAAAGAGTTTAGCGGTGTTATGACAACTGCTGGTGTCAATATTCGATTATATAGACAATAAGTGTGAGAGGTCTATATACCGCAAAATGCGTATCTTTAAAAGATCGCATAAATAGTTTTCGCATAGTCCATCATATTTGTTAATATTTATTTTATTAGGGTGAAAGGGTGTTGACTTTTGATTTGATTTTGAACTTCAGGTTCATTTTGTCAAAGTGGATATGATGTTAAAACTTGTTGAAATCATGATTGTCTTGTTGTCATAAATATCGTCATATCATGAGCCCATCATACATATAATATAAAGCTTGTAAACTAAAAATTATGCTTAATTAACCTGAATTGAAACAAGTATGATTTATACACATGCTATTAAATTGTAAAAACAATTAGACATCCACGCATGTATTTTTACCATTTTCATAAAGAAAATTAATATTCATGCATGCTTTTTAACATTTTCATAACGTGAATAATTAAAAGAGATTAACATCCACGCATGCTTTTAACAGTTCCATTGTAACATTAACATAGCATGAAAATAGTTAGCATCCACGCATTTAATGTATAAGCAATGAAAATAACTTAGGACTATGGGGATCAGCCAGCCGACACCGAAATAAGAAATACAGTCCGAAGTTACATCAAAAAATTGCTCGAAAGAATAAATACAACTCGAAAACTTCAGAGAGAAGCCCCTCTCTTCTTTGTGCATACGCCTTCAGCTCCTTTTGGTGTCCTCCGGTCTTCTTTTTACATATATTTTCTCACTTACAAATTTCTCTCAAAAAGAAAAAATGCAGAAAAGAAAAGATGTCGGAAACCTGGCTGATCCCTAAAAACATAGCCTAATCGCACATCCACGCAGATAATATATGGAAAATATACAACCACGCAGATAATCATTTCACAGACATGTAAAGATTAATTAAATAATCTAAATAGTGTGTGACATGCTAAAAATTATTTTTGAAAAACTTTTTACCTTTGATCTATATTTTTAATGTTTTATATTCCGCTGTAACCCTTTTTATAATGTTTAAGATTTCTTTAAATATTTTGGGCTTTTGGGGCCAAAAATAAAAAAAGGAAAAATTATTGTGTAAATGGGCTAATTTTCAGGCTTTTTGGGCCATGAAAACAACCCATTAGGGCTAATTGGGCCTCCCCCGAAAAATTGGCCCGTTTAGCGCTAGGGTTTCCGAAAAACCCTAAGGGGGCCCGCGCGGCGCCCCGCCGCGACGGCGGGCCGCGGCTTCCGGCCGCGGCAGCCGTGGCGGCGGGCCGCGGCTTCGGGCCGTGGCAGCGTGGCCGCGGCGACAGGCAGCGGCCGCCGCGGCCTGTGGTCGCGGCTGCAGTCCGCGGCCAGAGGCCGGCGGCGCTCATGGAGCGCCGCCGTTTCGCCCTTCGGGAGTGCGGGGTATGGATCAAGGTTTGGGGGTAAAAAACTGATTTTTCTAGCATTTAGATCTCTAAAAAACTGATTTTTATTGTTTTTAGACATGCAGATCTAAATTAAAAAATGATTTTTTACCGTGTTTTCAAACTTTTTGATCTTAAAACATGCAGATCTACGTGAAAACGCAAGTTTAGATCTAAAAGTTTTGATATTTAGATCTAGATTCGACGAGGGAATCTAGAGGACGGTGTAATGCCCTGCTAAGCTACTGCACAAGTACTAGAGGGGGGGGGGGTGAATAGTACTTGAAAATAATTAAGAGGCTAATTCCTAATTACCTTGCAAACTCTACCAAACAATGCGGAAATGCGGAAATGTAAATGTTAGACAACAAAGAAACAATCGCAAACAAGCAATATTAATGGGTTCGGATCCACCCAAGTCTTCCCGACTTGTTCCCGGTGATCCTACGTCCCAAACACCCGGATCCCCTCCGGATACTTGAGTTAGAAACCCTAACTCAAGATTTTCACTATGAAATACTTGTGAAAAACCTTCACAAATTCAAATCATACACAAAAGAAAATGTGACTCCCACAACCCGGGATCACAAACAAACTCTCACAACCCGAGAGTGAAACACTTACAATATCGAAAGTAAATGAAATAGAAATGCTTACCACAAAATACCTATGCCTTGAGTAAACTTACGAATTAGGGCAAAGATGATTTTGGGGAAGATGAAGAGGCACCAAACCCTAGCTCCAAGATGTAGATCAGCGATGTAGAGCTATGAGGTTGTTGGTGACCTAGGATCAAGCACTTGGCTTGGAAGGCTCACAATCAATGAATCTCTCTTTTGAAATAAGAGTGAGAAGAGATTCAAGATTGGAAATGAATGAGCTTTGAATGAGATTGAATGCTTTCTCTTTGATCTCTAAACTTCTCTTAAAATCAGCCTTGAGTGCAATGAATGTAGCACACCAACGTCGACCGCGGCTTCATCGGAGACCGCCGCTTTGCTGCTCCTTCCTCAGCCACCGCACGTCGCTCCGCGTCTATCGCCGCTGCTCCGCCTTCCTCCACCTCACGCCACTCGTCGTAAGCCGCCCCGAAGTAACTACTACTGCTTACGTCGTCGTTCGTAGCCGCAAAAACCTCTGCCACCGCCTGCTCCGCCACATGAACCACTGCCTGCTCCGCCACGAGACCCCCTCCGACTGCTGACTTTCCACGCTCGCCGTCGACGGAGCACACCCTCGAAGACAACACCCTCGCCTGCTACCTTTACCACGCCTCTGCGAGATCCTCTTGTCGCCACAGCTCTGCCGAGATCCACCGGGCCTTAGCGACGTCGCGGCCTCCTCCCCCGCCTGCCTGCAATCTCCCCCAAGCCGCCGCCGTCCTACGCCGGAGCGACACCCCCCGATCAGCCGTACGCATGACAGAGAGCGTAAGGTGAAGTTTAATACATATTTTCTTAAATACGTATCCGTATATAAATAAATACGGTATTTTATAAAAATATTATATATGGGTTTAATGGTTTTAAATTCTTAATAAATAATATACGGGTCAGAAAAATGCATGACCAGCTTCAGAAAATCAGAAATGACATTCTGGACCCAATGGCACTGGTCTCATCTCAATCGGAAGCTTAGTTTATCCAGAATAAATTTTTAATCCAAAAAGTTAAATACGTGATTTTTGTTCAAACATCTATAACTTCTAATTTGTACGTACACTGATACGTGAGAAAAAATATATTATAGTACTCTTCGAGACGGTCATTTTGATAGCTTACGCGCAACTTTCTGATGCAGATTGCATCCAAAAGAAATTATTGAATAATTACATCACTAATTGAAAAATAGTTTTTAAAAATTATAAAAATTAACTGAGCCTTCTAACAAATATTTCCTCCTACGGTAACATTATTTTCATCATATCAATCCTATAGAAAAATTTAGAACATTTTTCAGCACCGTTTCAACCAGTTTTAAAAATCAAAATGGTCAGATTATTTAAATAGGAAATGTAGCGGTCTTTAACCAAGTATTATTGTATTGCAGGTACCAATTCTTATGCACCAACGTCCGTAGAAGCCCTAGATCCAGTTCCGACTTGCTACATCGATCTCGAAATTAGTAAGTCATGACTAATTCTAAAACTAGAAAATTAGTTAGTGTTCTCATTTGTACTCAGAACACCACCATAGCCTTAGAACGCCTACTTGACTTGAACCGAACTAGAGACCTAATCTAATAGGAGAGTAATCAACAACAGATTACTTTGCCAACTTTCAACTTTGGTGGTTGTAGCACACAACCATCAACTTGGGTAAATTGTGTGCTAAACAATACTACCACATGCTCGAAGCATGGAATCAGTATTTACAGTTGTTGGACTTATCATTATCCTCAGTTCGCTATGGCACAGTCTGCTTTGAAAAGAATTTCTAACTTTCTGGTTTTTAATAAGAAAGTCAACCAGTGGACTTGGGTTGACTAGCATCGTGTGATACAACGTATGGAATATCTTGTGAAACATCTTGTGGAATATCTTGTGAATTATCAAATGGAATGCCATGTGTGGAACATCTCGAGGAACATTATGTAAGGAACATGTACTAGATTCACTTGACACTTCACTAGGGTTTTTGGGGTAACTCATAGTTTGAGAGAGTGCGGGAGTGATTGGAGTTCGATCTTCCTGTCCTGTCGCCTGAGTTTCGGCATCCTGTCATGCTGCTTGGGTTTCGGAAAAATACTTGTACTACTGCCTGTGTTTCGGCATTCGTCTGGGTCGCACCCAGGCAAGAGATGAACTCAATGGTTACATATTGTACTCTCCGACTTGAGTCACGTAGTATAGTTACTTTTGCACAGTCACTTTTACTTTACGCATTACTGTCACCTTTACTTTACACGTTCCATACACGTTACTTACCACACTTGTGCCGTCACAATACTTTACGTTTCATACTTTTAGCTACAGTAGTAGTATGTTTCACTTGCCTAGCCTGTTTTACACTTGCACTACCACAGTACAGTGAGTCTCTCCTTTCAGTTCAGTTTGCCTTACTTTTCAGTTATGTACAGTTATTGCTCAGTATTTTACTTTTCACTCTGGTCTACTTGTGCGTAGTTACTTTTGTCATACTTGTGCACTGCTTCTTTTCTATATTTAGAATTGTTATGACTTACCTACGGTTCCATCTTCGTGGCACCGCAGACGACGTACATATGGAGGTAGATGCTCATGGGCTAATAGCGCCAGAGTTCGACCGCAGCTTCCAGAGCTATTTTCAGTTGCGTACTTTCTTTATTTCATGTACATTGGTTGTAACATTTGGTACAGTATGGATTGTAATAATTGGACACTATTTGGGTATTTTTGTACATCTCTGCATCGTGGCTATTTTGGTTTCACTGGTTAACTGCAGGACCTGTGCAAATATCAAATAAGTAATGGACCCCTTAAAGCGGGTCGTTATAATCCGTAAGACTGGTGGTAGCTCTCTCAGCAGGCCGACCGACCCGTCGACCGTAAGGCTGGTGGCAACTCCCCCAGCAGGCCAATTATTTGATCGACCATAAGACTGGTGGTAGCTCCCACAATAGTCCGACTGACCTAATCGACCGTAAGGCTGGGGGTAACTTCCCCAGAAGGCTGCTCATTCGATCGACTGTAAGACTAGGGGAAACTCCCCCAACAGACTGATTACTTATCGACCGTAAGGCTGGGGCAACCCCCCAGTGGGCCGACCATTCCATCAGCCAAAAGGCTATGGACAACTCCCCCAGCAGGCCGATTACTTGATCGACCGTAAGGCTGGGGGTGACTCCCCTAACATGCCGATTACTTATCGACCATAAGGTTGGGGCAACTCCCCAGTGGGCCGACCATTCCATCAGCCGAAAGGTGGGGTACCACTCCTCTGACAAATTGATCAAACCTTCGGTCCCGATCGGTTAATACCTCCCCCAAGAAATGCTTCCCCCAACTCGAGCCACCCGTCGACTTTGTCACGAGACGCGGAAAGGGGGGCAGACTAAAACAAGTGGAGTCCAATGCACAGAAAGAGAATAAAACACAGCCACAAAAATTCCATTTAGATCAAAAAGGTGTCTTTTACAAGAGGTAGGAAAGGAAGAGACAATCTACGATGCCTACGGGGCGACAGCTTTGGCAGGGGTCTCTCCGATTGGTTCAGTACCTCCCGTGTCTCCCGTCCCGACAGGCTGGTCGGGGCAGGCCGAAGAACAAGGAACCATACTCCAAACTTGCTCCTCATACACCCGAAAACCCTCCAGAAAGGAGTTCGCAATCCGAGGGGACAGGATATCCTCGTAGCCCCTCACAACTTCACGATGAGACGCTCAGGGCCCACTTACCGCAAGGAAGCAATCTCGGACCAAAGCTCGTCTCTTTCATTCATATGCACCTCCTGGATAAGGGATAGCACCTCCTTCGTAGTTTCCATGGCCGTCGTCTGAGAAACATCGACGGCTATCAAAGATTCTTTTAGCCTCCAAACCTCCGACGTCAAGTCCACGACATAAAGAAGCACAGACCGCAGCTCTGTGCAAGCCCCCTCAGCTGCTTTCTCAGCCGACTCTGCCCTCTGACGGTCTCGCTCAAAGGCCGCCTTAACCTCGGCCATCTGCACTGAGCGTCGCTGTATCTCGATCGACATCGAGGACATTGAAGGGTTTTCTAGGTCCTTAGGGCTATAAAATCGACGTCTGACCTAAGTCAGACAACGACGAGATCAAACAAGCAGCGGAAAACAGATTTAAAACTATTTTAAATCAAGCCCTAAAGAAACAACCCTAGCCAGAATCTCTACTATCCCGGTGTTGGGTCCGACCAACTCCTAATGATAGATCTATCAACCTATTTGCAATTATAAACGCATGAATATTTAAACTACATACCTTTCACTTTGTTTCCGTAGAATACAAGCGTCGTTTTCAGCTACATTTCTTTGGCCCCGCACCGCTTGTCCCAAGCCGAACCGCGATTCGAGCCGCACCTCATCCCGAGCCGAACTGCTTCCCAAACTGCACCACGTCCCGAGGTGAGCACACCCTTGTCGCCGAGCCAACCATGCGCTGAAGAAAGTTTCACCTTGAGTGGATCCTCTGTTAAGGCTTCAGATCCGATCTGAACTCCTTTGTAGCTTTGCTAGAGCCCGATCAGGGGCAAGGAAGAATTTGGGAGAAAAGAGAGTATTAATTTAAGTCTGAATCCGAGCGTGCTCAAAACTTTTTGGAGCTTCTCAGATTTGAAGACTTGGTGCGAGTTTCAAGGAGGGCTGTTGGCCCCTATTTATATAGGCGGTTGACCCCTCCCCTTCTCATCATATCCGATGTGGGACTAAATACTGTGGAGGAAAAATTTATTAAAGTTTGCCTTTCATAAAGGAAAATCTTTAGCGAATTTTTCCTCTCTCACAATTGAGCTTCGCAAGTGATACAACCTATCAAATTGAAGAGCACTGAACGGTGAACACATAGAAACAAACGGCGATCAATTCCGACTTCGTTTGACCCCTCAAACGTTAGCTCAAATAGGGTAAAAACCACAAAACGCTGAAATTTCCAGCCATCGTAGGGTTTCAAAAACCTTAATCGTGGGCCCCACAAGTGGGGCCAACTTTCTAATTCGGGCACGCATATGCACGCCCATTGGAAAGAATCGGCACCAAGGGCATTGGCCCAAGCCATCACCTAGGCAAAGCCCAGGCGCTAAACTGGGCCAGCAGCCCAGGTCCTCTGGGCAATGCCTAGCGCATACTTGGCTTTATATTTTTAGCGTTTTTTTAAAACAAATTTTATTTAAACTATTTTTAAATAGACACCCTTTTGAAATGTTCAAAACCCCTTTTAAACATCATTATTGGGTTTGTTTGGACTCCGATTTGAGCGCGATTTTCTCTCTGACTTTCGTGGAAAAATCCTCTTTATTTCTATGCTTTTATATTATAAATTGGCTCGCAAAAAATTTGCGACGTATTTAAATACTATTGCATCAAATGCAATTAAACCAACATCCTTAATATTAAAATCCATTTACATCAAATACAAATGAATTAAGGGCATACATCCCTCAACATCTCCCACTTGCACTCAGGATCATTTATCCCGAATTCAGAAGCTATCTGCAAACTCTTTGTAGTTTTCTGTCTCTTGCATTAAATGCATTTTCTCCCTAATTTCTACCTATTACTTGACGAAGGTCTCACTCTGTGTGAGACTATACATCCTGACCCTACTACAGGTGGGGCTCGAAACCCCAGATGGCAGTGACCACGAGTAGCAGGTGCCGTCCCCGTTTGGGTATCATACTTATGTGGTTAACTCATTGACATGAGTATTGTCGGGACCACCCTGACTGTGTCCGTGATGAATACTGCAATTTTAGTCTCTTCGTCAAAACTATGCTGCTTAGTCAAGCCTAGGATATGGTCAACTGTCAACCCTACTAGTTTGAACTTGGTTAGTCTCCATCGATATTTAGTCAAATAATGTTGGACTTCTTCCAACATACTCTGGCCAGAGTTTTCATTAAAGATCGAACTAACACTGCGACACTAATTCCCCATAGACGGGAGAGACGAACTCTCTTGGTCATTACTCTCCTCGCACGCTTCGAGTGTCACCCAACCAAAGGCCTTTCAAAGAGGCTTTCTCGAGGCTAGATCAGTAATCTAAGTGTCACCGTTTATGTACAGGTTCATACCATGACATCAAGTCAAAAGACCAACCTGCCTATCATCACTGAGAGTTATCATTGACAGATTGGTCAATGATAAATATGATAACTCTCGTTGGGTCATTCAGTGAACTCATCTTCCAATGACCACTTATTTCTCGTCTTCGACTTCGCCAAGTCAAACAACTATGAGATCATCGTCACCATTACATAGTGAAGACTAATGTACAATGGTCTATTCGATGTGTCAATATCCGTTTCTCAAAACATCTACAACTACGAATATTTTTAGACATATGCTTCAATCGGTCAAACACTTCTCCATGATCGAGATCTCCATCTTGATACATGTTTGACCTCGCATTATGTCTCAGGACTATACCTAAGTTCTAATGAAGACTACACGATTATTAACTTAGATAAATTCTTACCAAACAACGTACTGTTCTTACGAACAAGATGTTTGTATACATACATATGGATGAATTTGCTTCAAGGGCATACCCATCTCTCAACATTTCCCACTTACACTCAGGCCCATTTATCCCGGTATCTCATACTGCATTTACACATAAGTCTCTCTAGACGTTATATAGCAGTGTCTTCGTGAGTGGATCTGCTAAAGAATCTTCAGTATAGACTTAGGGGTTCTATGTTTCTGCTTGATTATGAATTTGAATCTCATCCAAATCGTTCCTTAGTACTCTTGGAATCCATAAAATTTGTCTTGCCTGGATCTCATCCAGATTCTTGTCCTCTACGAGCATAATCCAAAATAGTCACTAGTTATCAGGATGGTTCATAATTGTTTCTGATGAAGTGTCAAACTCTTTGACCACTTTATCAAAACATATGTTCCAGCTCCTTGATGCCTCGCATGCCTTTTATGTGCTCCCACTGACCTTGAAAACTCTAAAAGTTTGTTCTTCTAAATCATATTTAGAAAACATATATACATTCCAGTTTTCGTGGTCATCATGAGCTTTTACATCGAGTCTGATCCGAATAGATCTGTAAACAATTGTGGTGGATCTGGATCTAAGCCTAGAGGGAAGGAGGGGTGAATAGGCTTATAAAAATTCTCGTGCAACCCACGAGAAATCACACGCAGTTATAGCACAATTAATCAGACGCAGAGTATAGTAAAGCAATCACAGTATGCACATGTGATATACCCTGGTTCGGTCGTCCCAAAGACCTACATCCATCCCCAAAAGCAATACTAGATTATTAAAGTTAACTGGTACAACCTGTAGCTAGAACACCAACTCTACACTCACCTGGCTCTCAGTACCAGCACTCACCAAAGTGCCCAAACAATAACAATCCTAGCAAAGCTCTCTCTTGGCTAGTCCCAACTAGCCAAGTCTCCAAACAAAATAATAAATTGTTCTACACAGATTACAACACCAATATCACAAAATATAATAAAGTATGAGTGAAGAATTGCTCAGTTGTGACGGTGTCGATGTCTCTGTCATTCAGCGCGTGGTCAGATCAATCTGACAAGTAGTAGTCACTCAATCTAGTCCTAAGTCCTTGGATGATGATATGAAAGTGTCCGCCTTTGATGTTGATGAAGCCTTTGGTGTTGCGACAAGGCTACATCAGCTTCTTTGCTTGATAAAATCAATCAGATGATTCGGCCTCTGTTCCCTTTGCACATGGGAGATCAAATTAATAGGGCTCCAGGATTTCGGCTTCTTGGGATAAAAAAATCTTGCGGCTGTAGGGCTTTTTCAACTGAGAACATGCGGCATGTACTCTTGGAGATAAAAAACAAAAGATGGGTTTTTGTGCGTGCGGCCTCTTGGAACTCTCAATCAAAAAAATTAGAAAACTTTCGGCTGTCAAAAGGCAAACAAATTGGAGATTTGCAAAGGGATTTGTGAAGGAGACTGAAACAAAAGGCCATCAGCTCTTGGAAATTTTATTGGGAAGAAAAAAAATTGGCTCCTGATTTTTTGATTGGCTCAAGAGGGTTTCATCGTGTTGATCATTTTTTGACGTTTTTTGCTACACAAAAAAATTGGCCTCTTTGAAAAGTTCTTAGGGTTCTTTTTTCGACCTATAGAGAATTTTTGGAATAGCTCTTAGGGTTAGGCTATATCACATCCAAGGGTCAAGATGAATTCGGCTAGTGGATAATCTAATGGCTTGGGATAGGTGTACAAAGAGGATTCCTATAACTAGGATGATTTGTAATGCATTCAAGCTTGAACATGACTTGGTACCCCTTTGACTACTTCTCCTTTCCATATGAACAATTCATTCATCATCCTATTGACCAAGTCTCTTGTGAATTAGTCACAAGCTCTCCATTCCTGAAACACTTAACACACACGTTAAAAACGTTCACACACGTTTGTTATGTTCAAAGACGAAGTTCATAGATCGTTGCTACCAACAATCTCCCCTGTTTGATGATGACAAACTAAGTATAAGATTTGAGCAATAAATTTCCAAATGGTGTGTGTGAAAGTGTGACGATAGTGGGTGACATGCAATGAGATATAATGATGTACAAACAATGATGTGCAGAGTTAACAATTAACAATATGCATGCTCCCCCTATTTTAGTGCTTCCCCAAAATCCAGTAATGCTCCCCCTTAATCAAACATTCATAAGTCAAAACACGAAGTCAAAAACATAAAACATGCAAAAAGAGAGCATTATAAACCAATACCAACAATTGCATGTATACATTCATTGAATAATCAAGTCAAAATCCAATGAAATTAAACAACTAAGACTTCAACACCAACGTGTACGTGCGATGATTAAAATTGAAGCACGAAGAGAGAATCATTTAAGAAAACAACCAAAACCAATCCACATTTTCCATATAATGTTCTATCACCTAGGATTGATTTCCCCCATCTCATTAAAAATGAGTTCAAGGTACCACACCCCAAAACATAGCCTATAAGGACTCTTAGATGTGGGGGTGGCATTGCTTGACGAGTAAATACACCAACGCTAAAGTTTACCCATTAAGCTTATGTTGGATACTCGTGGGTAATACTCGTGGGTATATCATATCCCTTAGATTTTCAGTTAAGTTTTCCTCCTAGATTCCATTTTCATACTTCATAAATGATATCGCCAAATGTGCAACAATAATAATACATGTGGAAGTGAAATAGAAGGTGTAGAAATCAAGTTATTTTCAGTCATTGAACATGCCATGAATATTTAGAGAGATGAACATGCGCATGTAGCAACAGAAATAATACACCAATTTCTACATAGATATAAAAGTCATTCATGAATACTTTTTTAATGAATCAAAGAGACAGATAAACATTTAAGCACCATTTTTTGTTTTTGTTTTTGTTTTGTTTTTTTAATGCACGAGGTACTAAAGCAAACATGAGATGCAAGCACACAAAACAAAAAAAAATCATGCACACGTAACAATGCAACTACTAGCACACAAACAAAAAAAGTTCAAGCACACAAGAAAGCATGTAATCTCGTTCTAAGTTTTATCTATAAAAGAGGAACGAGTGCGTATAGGCTCACCTATAATCAAGTCTGATGGGTGGTTTGGATTGAACCTCAGCTCTCCTCTGGTAATTGCTACTTCTTGTATTTCTCCCGTGCCAGTTTCAATTTCAGTTTCCTCTTGTCTTTCAGGTTGCTCCTCATTATTCCTTGAAATGCTTTGTTGTTCTTCATTTTCCTCTTCTTCATTATTCCTGCAAACTAAAGGAAGTATATCAGATTCATTAAATTTAACATGTATAGATTCAATAATAGTGAGAGTGCGTTTATTATATATCCTGTATGCTCTGCTCCTCGCTGAATAGCCCACGAACACTCCTTCATCTGATTTGGATTCAAATGTGCCACGTTGATCTCCTGTATTTAATATATAGCACATGCATATAAAAACTCTAAAGTAAGAAATATTCGGAGTGTTGCCATGCCATAGTTCATAAGAAGTTTTATTTAATAAAGGTCGAAGCATAACTCTATTGCACACATGACATGCCGTATTAATGGCCTCAGCCCAAAGAGACATAGGCAGACTATATTCATTTAGCATACTCCTAGCCATCTCTTTTAATGTATGATTCTTTCTTTCAACCACCTCATTTTGTTGAGGTGTTCTAGGAGAAGAGAATTCGTTTAAAATTCCTTTTTCAAAACAAAAATTTTCAAACATTTCATTTTCAAACTCACCTCCATGATCACTTCTAATTTTTATAAGGGAAGAATTTTTCTCATTAGAAACTTGTATGTAAAAGTTTTGAAAATTGTTAAATGAGTCTGATTTGTTAGCTAGGAAGTACACCCATATGTATCTAGAGTATTCATCAACCAATACTAAACAATACTTTTTACCTCCTAGGCTAGCAATGTCTGTAGGACCAAATAAATCTATGTGCACTAATTCCAAAATGTGTGTCGTGGCAACTTCATTAATGCTAGAAAAAGTAGATTTAGGTTGCTTACCTTTTGTGCATGCCACGCACAACTTACCATTCACATATGTTTGATGCGGTAGTCCTCTTACTAGATTTTTGCTTTCCAGTTTCTTCAGTAATCCCATGCTTGCATGTGCTAGTCATCAATGCCATAGTGTTGCCTCTTCTTTACCTACAATCAAGCATTTAGAAACAGTCAGTTCTTCAAGCATAAGAGTATAAACATTATCTCTTTTATTAGCAGTAATAATAGTGTCACATGTGGTGCCATCAATAATTCTACAAAAATTTGCATCAAATTCTACATTCATACCTTTGTCGCACAGCTGACTAGAAATGAGGTTGTGTTTAAGCTTTTCAACCCAAAGGACATCTGTAAGCTGAAAGGTGTCGTTACCTACAACACCTTTACCAATTACCTTGCATTTTCCATTGTCGCCTAAAGTAACACTTCCTTCTTCACGCTTTACAAGGCTAAGGAACTTTTCGCTATCACCTGTCATATGTCTTGAGCAGCCAGAGTCTAAGTGCCACTCACACTGTTGTCCCTTAGCCGTGCCATGTACATACATGTAGGAAGAACATGATATGTGTGACCTAGGAATCCAAATAGGTTCACTGATGTTAGTCACTTTACTTTTTGGAACCCAAATTTTCTTAAGTTTGATGTTGGTATTCCTATACTTGCAATTATAATAAGCATGACCAACACCACCACATGTATAACATTTAGCAAACATGCCTCTTCCTACACCAGTTTCTTTTTGATGCTTTCTATTAATTCTAGGTCTTTCATCAATTTTATTTCCATAGCCAAAACCACGCCTATTATTACCATGTATCCGATTTCCTAGAATAATGTCTAATGAATGCTTTCCAACACCAAATTTTTTAATAGACAATTCAAGATCAGATATTTTAGATTTTAAGAACATATTCTCATTAACAAGCATGGTACATTTACTAATGAAAGCCTTTTTGTTCTCTTCCTCACTCTTTTAAAATTAGCAATCTTCTTTTCAAGCTCTTTGTTATCATTGATTAGCATGCAAATCTTCTCATTAGCGATTCATTTTCAACTTCTAGCTTAATCATATTTAGTTTAAACATGCTAATGTCTTTAAGCGAAGTAGAGCAGTTAAGACATTCTGTTTCAGCATGCATACTAGATTTTCCATTTTTCAAAGAGCTAATAGTACAGTTACATGCAACAAGCTTTTCTTTTATGTCATCAACTTCTAATGACATATTATAATTGTCTTGTTGCAGTTCAAAATTAGCACATTTAAACTTTTCTACATGGGATTCAAGTAACTCTACATTTGATTCCAAGCTTTGAATTTCCTTTTTCATTTCTTTACAAATAGTTATAAGTTCAGCTTTGGTGCAAGTTTGTACCTCATCGAGTTCTCCCATCAATCAAACGAAGGAGTGTGCAACTTCCTCTTGAGATTCATCCTCGCTGTCCATATCCCATGTTAGCACCAAAGATTTCCCTTTTTGATCTGCAACGTTGTTCTTTGATTGAGGGCATTGCTTCATGAAGTATCCCTGCTTGTTACATTTAAAACATATAACATGATCAATAGCAGTCTGCTCAGAAAATTTATTTGCAGAATTAAACTTGTTAGAGCGATTAAACCTTTTTAGCATCTCTGATCTCCCATTGCATGTTCTGATATATTTCTTGAAGATTCTCACCAAAAAAGCCTCCTCCTCATCTCCATCTTCATCATCCTTAGCCTGAAGGGCTAGTGCCTTTGAAGTCTTGATTTCATCTTTCTCTCTCAGCTCAATTCTCTGCAGCTCCAGCTCATGTGACATCAGGTTTCCTATCAGGTCTTCCACTTTCATCTGCGATAAGTCCCTTGCTTCCTGAATAGCTGTGATTTTGGGACGGAAAGTGCTAAGCAGTGCTCTTAAGATCTTTCTGATTTGCTCCAGACTCGAGTACGGCTTTCCAAGAGAGGGAGATTTGTAGACGATTTCTGTGAACCTTGCAAACATATCTTTAATTGACTCTGACGGAAGCATGCGGAAGATTTCATATTCAGTGCTAAGTAATACAAGTATGGACTCCTTAACCTGCGACGTTTCCTCGTGAGTCACCTTCAGAGTATACCAAATTTCCTGCGTAGTTTGACATTAAGATATACGGTTAAACTCTGTTTTTATCTAAAGAGCAAATCAATGCATTTATAGCTTTATTATTCAATGAAAATCGCTTTTTATCAAAGTCATCCCACTTATCTTTTGGTTTTAACATTTTATTATCAGCAATAGTAATGGTGGGAGGTTTATAGCCTTTTTCTACAATTCTCTATACATCATAATTAACAGCAGCTAAATAAATCATCATCCTAGTTTTTCAATAAGCAAAATCTAGACCGTTAAACTTAGGGGGACGAGAAATAGACTTACCCTTAGCAAAAGCAGAATCAGACATATTAATAGACATGGTCAACTAGGCTAGATCCTCTAAACTAGCTTTGATACCACTTGTTGGATCTGGATCTAAGCCTAGAGGGGGGTGGGTGAATAGGCTTATAAAAATTCTCGTGCAACCCACGAGAAATCACCTGCAGTTATAGCACAATTAATCAGACGCAGAGTATAGTAAAGCAATCACAGCATGCACAGGCGATATACCCTGGTTCGGTCGTCCTAACGACCTACGTCCAGCCCCAAAAGCAATACTAGATTATTAAAGTTAACTGGTACAACCTGTAGCTAGAGCACCAACTCTACACTCACCTGTCTCTCAGTACCTGCACTCACCAAAGTGCCCAAACAATAACAATCCTAGCAAAGCTCTCTCTTGGCTAGTCCCAACTAGCCAAGTCCCCAAACAAAATAATAAATTTTTCTACAGAGATTACAACACCAATATCACAAAATATAATAAAGTATGAGTTTAGAATTGCTTAGTTGTGACGGTGTCGATGTCTTTATCGTTCAGCGCGTGGTCAGATCAATCTGACAAGTAGTAGTCACTCAATGTAGTCCCAAGTCCTTGGATAATGATATGAAAGTGTCGGCTTCTGATGTTGATGAAGCCTTTGGTGTTGCGGCAAGACTACATCAGCTTCTTTGCTTGAGAAAATCAATCAGATGATTGGGTCTCTGTTCCCTTTACACATGGGAGATCAAATTAATAGGGCTCCAGGATTTCGGTTTCTTGGGATAAAAAAAACTTACGGTTGTAGGGCTTTTTCAACTGAGAACATGCGGCATGTACTCTTGGAGATCAAAAACAAAACATGGGGTTTTGTGCGTGCGGCCTCTTGGAACTCTCAATCAAAAAAATTAGAAAACTTTCGGCTGTCAAAAGGTAAACAAATTGGAGATTTGCAAAGGGATTGTGAAGGAGACTGAAACAAAAGGCCATCAGCTCTTGGAAATTTTATTGGGAAGAAAAAAATCGGCTCCTGAGTTTTTGATTGGCTCAAGAGGGTTTCAGCTTGTTGATCATTTTTTGACGTTTTTTGCAACATAAAAAAAATCGGCCTCTTTGAAAAGTTCTTAGGTTATTTTTTTCGGCATGTAGGGAATTTTTGGAATAGCTCTTAGGGTTCGGCTATATCACATCCAAGGGTCAAGATGAATTCGGCTAGGGGATAATCTAGTGGCTTGGGATAGGTGTACAAAGAGGAGTCCTATAACTAGGATGATTTGTAATGCATTCAAGCTTGAACATGACTTGGTACCCCTTTGACTACTTCTCCTTTCCACATGAACAATTCATTCATCATCCCATTGACCAAGTCTCTTTGTGTATTAGTCACAAGCTCTCCATTCTTGAAACACTTAACACACACGTTAAAAACGTTCACGCACGTTTGTTATCATCAAACACAAAGTTCATAGATCGTTGCTACCAATAAGTTGTTGGCGAGAAATTTCATCACAGTCCATTTATAGGAGTTCTAATGATAACCGTTCTCAACCAGCATAACTTGTACTTCACTATTTCCATATGCACAAATCTTATGTCTCGAAGATTTACTTGCAGCCAAAGGAACGACTTTCCTTTGGCACGTAAATTAAAGTCCATACTTTATTTACATGCACGGACCTTTTTCAGATTGCATCAAGCCATTTCTTAGAGTCACTACTCCGAATGGCATCTTGGAGTTGTCTAGGCCATCATTAACTATGATGTCATACTCGACTTTTCGTCTCACGAGACTCGAGTAGTCCTTTAACTTTCTAACCATTAATTTGATGAATATCATATTGATAAGGTCCTCACAAAACCTTATCAAGAACCTAGGGCATTACTATCTGGGACTTAACCTAGAGGGAGGATTGTAACTTAGAGTCACTTGCCATGCATCGTACCATGTCTAAAGTGCGATTCATGCTCTCCAACCCACCGATGTGTTAAGAGACTTGACCTGAGAGAAAATCACATTTTCTTTTAATTACGCAAGAATTATATAGCTAAGTATTCGACGCTTCGATTTGATCGAAGCAGTTTAAATACTTCTGTTACTATGTACTCTATTTTATCAGACTTGTATTTCATCAAGAACACATGTCGTAATAAAATAAGTATAACATATCTAGGCTAATTTAGACTTGGGTCTGTATACATCTGTATGTATAAGACCGTGAGTGTCACGACACGCTTCCCTAAAATGGAGGCGAGGCGTAAGAAGTTCGCTCAGACTTGGAGCTGTGAGGCTCCAGTCTGTAAAGCGTCTGGAATAACCAAGTATAGGTCATTGCAATTGCGAAGCAGAACAAAAATAATAATAAGGAAAATAGACAGATAAAATTATTTCAATCTCAGCATGTCCATAATAAATTCCAACATCACAGAAAAGCCACCAAGCTAAAAAGAAAGAGTCTAAAAAGGGCCCAGCATGGCCAACAGGAATAATCAACGTACAGAAAGAAAGGTGCTACACACCGACAACCTAACAACAGACTAAGCAGAAAGCAACAATGAAGGAAGTCTCTGCGACTGATCGCCGGTATCTTCGAACTCCACGTCAACAGTGGACCCAGGCTCAATTTCAACAAACACCCCATCCTCAGTAATGGGCTCTGGCTCAGCAACTAACATGCGACATCCAAAAGATACGATGGTGCATGTCAGCAAGTCTACAAGAGACTTGTGCAAGGAAACTAAAAGGAGGAAACAACCTAGCAGTTCTAAAAGTATGCGATGACATGGCAGTTTAAGACATGAATGCAACAAGTAGTAAAGTGCGGCAAGTATGACATGGCAAGGTAGCAAAGCTAGTAACATTCACATGGATTTTACAAGTCGAGTAACATGTCAAGTAAACACGTCAAGTAAACACGTCGTGCTCAGAGTTTACGCCTTACAGCTGAAGTGGCTGTACCGGCACACTTCTACGCTGAGTGGTCGCTTAACCATACCCCAATCCCAGAGTTTACGCCTTACAGCTGAAGTTACTGATCTGGCAAACTTCTAAGCTGAGTGGTCGCTTAACCCTACCTCTCCACGTGTAATCGGGCATTGACTTTTGACCAACACATGTAGCCCGCTTCTGGATCATGAGTCAGAAATTGTATTTGGCCTAGGGTTGTGCCTGCAACGCAGGTGCCTAGCCTCAACAAGCAAGTACAAGTAGCGTGTGTACAAAAACAAACATTCAAGCATGGAATGATGCATGGCATGGCAAGATTACAAGTAATGTGCGTACATATAAGGAATTTTAAACGTGACAGTCATGGCAGTGCACAAGTAAAGACCATACAGTTATGAAAATTAAACGTGACAGGCAACAATGCATGAATGACATGGCAGGGTGACAGATCTAGCTTCGTTGTCAAGCTAGATCTTAAAATTTCGTCTAGGCGAGTATCATTTCGTCGCCTAGTCTCTTTTACGCCTAAAATAAGAAATGTCCTAAAGCACGGCCTAAACAAAGAACTGGCAAGTTTCACTTGCCTGAAATCAATCGTTCTGAATACACCGTCCAAACAGTCCAGTCTACCTATGTGCTCAAATCCACCAGCCTACAGTCCCAGATTAAATTATCTTTATTAGTGAATTACCAGACAATAAAATTACCGATTTTTATCTTGTTTAACATGGATGGGTTGGGGGTCCTAAGTGTTCAGAAATTTACCCTTACACGACACGAGAGCTACACTGGCGTCGGGTAGCGACGCCAGGGGTTGGAATAAAAAGAACGTGCTCCTAATCCAGATTCCAAATAAGATTCCACGCTTGCCAATTCTCGGGCAGCTACCAAATCAGCAAACATGATTCCAAACAGCGAGTAATAGGTCGGTAGGCATTTTTACGGCTCCCGGGAAGCCGTAACAACGAACCGAGACGAACGGTTCGACGTACACGAAGTCTACGACATTGAGCATCGTAGGGGACGATCGTGACGTCGGGAAATATCCCTAGAAGAGGTAGAGGGTTTTCGAAATATCCCAACAGCAAGAGTGAACGACGGGGAGCCGAAACGACGCGTCGATACGTCGTAGAAACACAAAACAGCGAGCACCCTCGCTGTTTCAGAGCAAGGCGGCTTGAGGAAGGGCCCACGACGGTGCATGGGGTCAGAGGGGACGACCCACAGCGGCGGCGACGTCGGAACGGTGGCGTAGTGGTGAGTTTTGCCGCTGCGAGCTGCTGCTGCGCGTGCTGCAGGCTGCAGCTGCGCGTGCTGCAGGCTGCAGCTGCTGCAGGCGGAGCTCCGGTGGCCACGGCGGGGCTGGTCGGCGGAGGGGAGAGCCCAGGTCGCGTCGCCGGCGATGGGTAAGCCCAAAGACATGAGGGAGCGGCGGTTTTGTGTTGCATGCGGGAAAAAAATGAGAACGGCGGCGGTTTTGCGTGGTTGCTGTGAGAAAATAATAGGCTTGGTTGGAAAACAATACCCTAGGTCTAATTTATAAAGGAGAGGGGTCGTGTGAGCAACCCTAGGTTGTTTTAAAAATAGGTGAAGGCTGCAACTCGTGGGTAGTGGCCAGGTTAGGTTTGTTCATCATTTTTTTATATAAGTCAAAAACCCATGCTGTGTGTGGGTGTGTGCTAGGCTAGGGTTAAAATTTGTTTTAAAACTATTATATAAAAAGATCTCACACCCTCTCTCCCTTTTAGGTGTGCGCGGCTAAGGCAAGGGCTGGGTCAACATGATAAAGGCTACTAACAAGGTAGATTAAGATTATAATAAAACAATACTTAGGGAAAAATCTCAAAACTTAGGGCTAAACCGGTAATAGGTTGGGCAAAAAGTGAAAGTGGGTCAAACGGGGCTCGAAAATTATAAGATAAAAATTGGGGTGACTGGGACGACGAGAGAAAGAAACCTAAGGAGACGGATCATAATTTCGACAACAAGAAATGAAACTAAAAATAGAAAGGCCTCACGTCACAAGTGAAAATCGTGACGTCTCTTCAAATAAGGTCAAATCGTGGGAGAACGACCCGTGAAATGACGTTCCAAATTAATTCCACAATTTAATACTCTTCGAGAGGGTCACGACGGCATATCACACTATAGGGTTCGGATACAGACAAAGTTTAAAATAAATACGTGTACGAACAAGACCACGTGCACGAAAAGCGTACTAATGATACGGGGTCCAAAGGCGACAGTAATTCCAAATTGGGCACACGTCGGGGTTGGCTTGCTAAAGATGCAACCAAGGTGCTACGGCCCTACCGACACAACGACACGACTCACATACAAAGCAACAAAACCAATCAGGTACCCGAAATTGCTATATGCACAGCCGTATAATGAAAAGTGAGTACCGACTGTTACAGTGAGTTCCCCAACTCATTCTCCCACTGTCTTACAGAAGGAGTTTTGGCCATCATACCTTTGAGACAAGACTTACAACTGTCTTTCGACTCATAATACGAGAGATCAAAAACTCTCTTTATGTGACTTGTCAAGTCTGTTCTCGTCGGTACGGCCTAGTCTATTTTGCCATAGATAAGTTTTCTATAGCTTGCGCATTCATGTATTACCACTTAATACAATATCGTTAAACAACTTACTCACACAAAAGCATTGCTTCAGAAGTAAGGTGACGACATTCGCCAAAATGTGTTAGACGTCCTTTATGGTCCAAGAAATAACAATTGCTCCTTTTTCCAATACGTAGATAAACTATTTCTTTTGTATAACGATTATCCTGAAACCGTGACATCAAATATGTCACATTTTTGGTTCATCATACTTTTGCCTTTACTAATGATATAAAAATCTTTCTTTCTCAATTGACTTTCCTTAATGCCTTCTTCCTTTCTAAATCTCATTTAGATATTACACGTCTCAACACAAATAATAGCAGTGCAAACATCTCATGTATCCAAATGCTTGTTCTTTGCAACCTTAAGTGTGCTCAACAAGCTGCTCATCTCAAGATCCGGTTGGGATACACAGTCTTGTACCGCTCATGCACTCATCTTCGATTCAAACAATTTGATCGAAGTTTCGAACTTTGTGGATTGAAACCGTTTTCCATAAACCCATTGAGTCGACTCAACAAATTGTATGGAGAAACATGATTTGAACATCAGTATGTTCAAGCTGCCCTTATAGAGACGAGTGACATGTAGCGTGCATTTATTTTGTTGGACCCAGAGCTCAAGGAAATCATTGTCCTTAAGCGAGTACTAAGAAGGACATTTTTAATGTCAGTGAGAACATAGTTTAGTCTATCAATTAGATTTTGAGTTGCTTTAACCAACCATTTTGACCAGTTAACTTATTCTCTTAGGATATTATGTTTTGAATTCCATTGGTAAACATAGAACTACCATAGTTTAGCATATGTTTAATTTTAAATATAGATGAATGCCTTTTATCTAACTATATCCTCCCACTATTTTTGCGATCATTTTTAGCCATAATAACGAATGATTTAAGTAAATTTAATTTAATGGGAAAGAGATCCAACCACCCAGAGCCTCACAATCTTGAGTGCGCTCATCAAATTGCTTGACTCTACGATTGGTAGATGAATCTTCATCAATCATATCATATATGATTCCCTTATTGTTTTTTTACCCTATCCACTTATGATCATGACTGTGCTCATCCAAATCACAATGCCTAGTCTAGTCCGACCTCTGTTTTCGTGTCTAGCCTAACTTACGCCAGCGCTCAGTGTATGGGCATGACGCGACGGTTTGGGTTAAGTCTAGACTACATCTCATGTAATGCGAAGTTGGTATCTATAAAGTAGCGATGACATAGCTTGAGTATGCTCAACAACTATACCATAGAACCTATAGTTGCCAACCTCTAAAACAAGTGGGTTACAGCTAATCTTGAAGAAGATTTTAAATGTAATTGACTAGATGTAATCGATAGTTTCACATAATCATACCTCGCATCCTTGCGGTTCAGCGGAACACGGCCAGGGATTTGGCTAGGCTAGGATCACTATCCCTAGTCAAGCTAGGGTGATCCACAACACTACATACAAACCTCCAGACCGGATCAGATCCATTGAAGAAAACTAATTATTCATGTGTGCCAGTGGCTAGAAATGGTTTCACTAAAACTAGTTAATCCTATCAACTAGTTTAATCCTAAAATTCGAAATTATTAGGATTGGTTAATAACTTTTATTAATGTCCTTATCAACTATAAGGATTTTTAGGGTGCTATCCTAATCATGTATTAAGCATTTATAAATTCAAGTTGCAACAATTTAAATCATAGCCTTTTTTCAAAATTATTATTAGAACAATTAGAACAATAATGGTATAAGAGGGCTATCATAATCAAGTATTAGGAGTTTAATATGTTGCAACAATTTTAAATCATAGCATGTCCTTAAACAATTATCATATAATTTTCTTAAAGCTTTTAATGGCTATCCTAAAAGTCTTTCTTGTATTATCACATAATAAGCAAGAACAATTTAACCAGCAAAAATATCAACTAAAAAATTTAGCATGATATCACACTAACTAAAAATATCACATAAAATGTAGCTAATCATGCAACTTAAAATTTATCTCATAAGTTTAAGCTACACAAAATTAATTATCTTCATATAATAATTAAGATCGAATTTTAAAATTATCAAATGATTTTAAAATTAAATCTATTTTTCAAAAAACAATTTTCGAAAATAAAAACATTACTTGGGAACAACTATTTTAATAGTTTAAATTACAACCTCCATCTCATGTAGAAATATGATGTATCACATACATTTTATAATTGCAAAACTTAGATTATGTAGACTAGCTTTGATACCATTGAAGGGTATCGCTCTGATATCATTGCAATGCTGTTAAGACCCATCATCCATAGCACCCTAGACCAGTCACAAGATCCCTCACGAACTTGTTTTACGGCATGCCTCTCGACAATGCCCAACCCATCATAAGATCCCCATCGGGACTTGGTACGGTAAGAGCGATTACTTTGAGTCAACTCATAACCCGAGAGTCAATACTTAAGCATCAACAAGCTCTGATACCACTGAAGGGTTTTCTAGGTCCTTAGGCCTATGAAATCGATGTTCGGCCTAATTTGGACAGACGACGGGATGAAACAAGCAGCGAAAAAACAAATTTAAAACTATTTTAAATCAAGCCATAAAGAAACAACCCTAACCGGAATCTCTACTATCCCGGGTTAGGTCCGACCAACCCCTAAGGATAGATCTATCAACCTATTTGCGATTATAAACACATGAATATTTAAAATACATACCTTCACTTCTTTTCCGCAGAATACGAGCGTCGTTTTCAGCAACATTTCTTTGGCCCCGCGCCGCTTCTCCCAAGCCGAACCGCGTCCCGAGACGCACCTCGTCCTGAGCCGAACCGCTTCCCGAACTGCACCGTGTCCCGACACAAGAAACACCCTTGTCACCGAGCCAACCACGCACCGAAGAAAGTTTCACCTTTAGTGGATCCTCCATCAAGAATTCATATCAGATCCGAACTCTTTTGTATCTTTGTTAGAGCCCGATCAGGAGTAAGGAAGAATTTGGGAGAAAAGAGAATATTAATTTAAGTCGGAATCCGAGCGCACTCAAAACTTTTTGAAGCTTCTCGGATTTGAAG